>VRYO01002781.1:16114092-16356654 GCA_009812075.1 Sialia sialis | reverse complement strand
CGTCCGTCACGGCGGCGGCGACGCCCGGCCGGGCTGGGGCGCGGCGCGTAGTAAAGAGGCGTAGACGCCATTCAGCGCCGTGTTATTTATACCCGCCGCCGGCGGCCTCTGCAGTGTGGCGGCTTCTGGGTCCGGCCGGGAGGGGAGCTGCTCCCGCCTACCCGCAGCCCTTGCCACCGGCCTCAAGGGAAGGGGAGCAGAGCAGAGCAGACGAGGTCGCTGTGGCTGCGGCCGTGCCCGCCCCGCCCGCAGCTCGTTGCGTTCCTCGGGCTCGGATGCGGCCCCGCCGCTGCCAGGGCGGCCGGTCCCCAACAAGGGCCTGGCGGGAGGGGGGGCTCGGCACGGCGCTGCCTCCACTGCGGGCGAGGCCGGGCGCCAGCAGCGCTCCCGGCTGTGCAGCCTGTTCCCTGTCTCCCCGCGTCGCTCCGTGCTAAATTAAACCGAGCGTGCAGCAGGAGCCGCCGTACCCGCGCTGGACGCGCCGCACCCGCAACTCTGCCCTGGGCCCCGGGAACAAGTGCGGGAGCGCTGCGGCCGCATCCGCTGCTCAATGCTGCCCTCTGCGGGACAGCGCCCGCGCGGGTTGCGGGCTCCGGGAGGCGGGGTGGGGTTTGTGGGTGCTTTTGGTGTTCTCGGCTGCCAGGTACGATGGGTGACCTCGGGCAGCCTGGGAGGGCAGCGGGGCTCTAATTGCCCTGAGCTGGCACTGCACTACCCGAGCAGACTGACTGCAGCTGGTCAGAGGTGAAAGCGCCACAGCAGAGCTCTCATCTACTCTTCAGGTTAAAATTAAATACAAAATTACACTCTTGTTTGGATTTGTGTGGGTCCAAACACGGGATAAATAAGTTTGAGACTTTTCTAATGCATCTGCTCTACAAAGTTTGCTGCTTCACAGATCATGGCCACACAATTATTTGAGAGGAGCAGTTACTTGGTCAAAAGGTAATAGATTCCCCTGAAACAGTTGAAACATACGGAGAACCCAGAAGGGACAACAGGCAGCAGCACAAACCACCCTTGCATGTTATTCTGTTAAAAACACCATAAAGCACAGAATTAAGGGTGTTTACCGAACACAATATGACAATTTCTAATACAAGAACAGAGTCTTGCTGGTAAGGAGTGAGGAAAAAAGACAATCCATGCTGTAACAGTAACCCATGTCATCACCTCCTTCTTTCCTCCACACTGTAGCTAATCATGACAAACCCAGATTTTTGGATTGAAAAGAATCTATTACATGTACCTGGAGATAAAGATTAGTAAAAATCAAGTGTATTTCTGTCCTCCAACAACTAGGACAGGAAATTGCTTCCCCAGCCCACACCATGCAGCCCCAAGGCATATTAAGATCTGCTGTCATAGCTGTCACTAATGACAAGGTATGCTTTGTGAGAAGAGGGCACCATCTCCCTACATCCATGGCTTAAAGGTCCTGTGGCAGGAGGATAGATCCTAAACCTCCTCTCCTGCCCTTCACAAGCATGGGAATGCATGTTTGTGCACAAAATATATGTGCTACTTTTTAATTAAATAATTTGCACATAGTAGGTAAGGTTATTAATATAAAATAATAACTTTTATTTGCTCTGCCCCATTCTTTCTCTTGGCAGGTGTTCCACTGTTGTGCACATGTAAGTGGAATGATCTCATGATGGAGAAAAACCACCAACTGACTTGTATTGTGTTGTGCCAGGGAACATGGATTTGAGAGTAAAAGCAGGAGACAGTCCTCTAATTATGGAATTTCTTGAGTTGGAAGATACTCATACAGATGATCAAGACCCTGCTCCTCACAGGGCTACCCAAAACTAAACCGTATGACAAAGGGCATTGTCCAAACTCTCCTTGAACTCTGACAGACTTGGTGTCCTGACCACTTCCCTGGGGAGCATATTCCAGTGACTGACCACCCTCTCAGTGAAGAACCTTTTCCTAATGTCCAATCAACTTCCCTTAACAGTTTCATTCAGTTCATACCATGTCCTAGCCACAGCATGTGGGCAGATAGTATATTTAAATGTGCTCCATTCATCCTGGGAACATTCTCTTCAATAATAGCTGATTTTGCAGATAAAATAAAATCTGGTTGTTCTTATCTGGTTAGCAAGGGGATTCATTAAATGTCCCAGAAGTGTTTTTAAACTTTATATATATTCATGTTCTTTGCCCAGCAGAAATAACAGGCAATAATATACTTCTAGCATATTCTGAAAAATAGTTTTTAAAGTTAGTTTGCATCATGCCAGACCACATCTTAGTATTGTTCTCTTGCTCTTTGTGTTCCAAAACTCTGAAGTACTGCAGTTCTCTGTGAGGTACATAAATGTGCACACCAGTACACCAAAGAGAAGAATATACCCTTACTGTTTCTATTTAAACACTCCCCCTGCCTTGACCATGAGTGACTGAGAATTCAGACTTTTTAACTAATTGCAAAGGGGTCCAAACTAAGACATTTATTAATTCCGTGTATAAATACCTGTAGCTATCACACAACACCATCTCTCCATACAAGAAATTCAGCTTCAATAAACAAGAACAAAATTGAGGTTGCTTTTCTAGCACGCATGTCCAAATCCTAAATTTCATTTCTGCAGTACCCTTTGACGATCCCCCTATTCTAATCACACACCTCAGAATATACACATATACATTTATGCATATATATATATATATATATATACACATATCCATTCTCTTGGAGACAACGTGATTATTTAATATAGAGAAGGGAAAGGAGTATAATAGAACAGGTAAGAATCAAAGTTCCTAACTTTTATCTGCCCTAGTGGATGAAAGATTAATTTAGCACAGGATAATCTCATGAGGCATAAAGTGCTTGAGACAATTAGTTCTCACAGTGAACTGTTCTCTCTCCTGAACTTAGCAGAGCAGATCAGCAAGGACTGGGATATAATCAAAACTTGTTCTTTGTAATGCTCTGTTGTTGAAACAGCATCCCAGGAAGGAAACTGCAAAGATCAAAAAGTAACTGAAGGGGTAGTAATGCTCTAAATTACAACAAAGAGTGGTTTATCTTCAAGCCACCTTTACCTGTTCACATATTGATTATCAGCTAGCTGCAAAAATGAGTAAGAGTAGGAGACTCAACATGCACCCTTAATGCAGTAAGGAAATACAACACTGCTCAAAAAATCTCCCTCTCAAGGATGCAAACCAAACTAAAACATTCCCCAAAGGTGAAGGTACATCACTGTAAGTCTCTAAGAAAAGCAGAATGGCCCTTGTTCACCACTCCTCCATTCACCTTGCAGACACAACTGACCTACAAGTTGTTGCCTCTAACCCCAACTCCCAGCTGCTCCAAAAATGCTTGATCTCATTTTCCACCCTCAACTCTTCAGTTAAAACAGAATTATTTCTAGGCAGAATATCATGGGGGAAAAAAAAATCAGGAAATCAAAACTGTCTGAATATGATTTTATTTCATTTCCTGAGTTGGAATCACATTCTCCAGAGCAGGAAGAATGAGCTGCTCTCCCAGGGAAGGGGGGCCAGGCGCCAAGGGGCAGTGACCTCCTCAATTGCAGCCCATTCCTATTGTACCTAAATAAGGTGAGCAAGGAACCCTGATGCTTTTTAAATGCAAAGTTTCTCTTCCACATAAATAGAATTTCCTATATTTCAGTTTGTGGCCATTGCTGTGGCCATTCATCCTGACACTGGGCACTACAGAGAAGAGCCCAGTTCTGTGTCCATCCCACCAACACATGTATGGCTCTGGGCCTCATCCCAGGGTTGAGTTTGCATCTTTTATTTATTTTAAGCACATTTGTAGTATTTACTTTTCTACAATCATCAGTAAGGATGACATTTGCATAACTCCTCCTTCAAAAGTAGTGTGTCTCCGAACTTGTTAAATCATTACTTAAGTAAACAAGATGTTTAATTCTCTGTTAAAGGAATGGTAGTAATATCATGATTATGTATTTATATCACTGATTTCTACTGTCATCTCTTTGAAGCAAACCAAGAACACATATGGAATGACTAATTAGAATCTTCAAGTGTATCATATTAAATTGTTGACAGCTGTATCCCACTGTATCACAATAATGAGAATTAGAAATGTTCAAGGCATTTTTTCTATACTTCACTTATTACGAATTTTTCTATCATGTATTCTCCAGTTCATGTGTAAAACACTGTTACTCATAACAGCATTTAGAGCACATTAATGATATCAAATATTTATGTTCTAGTGATCAAAATTAATTCATACAGATTATATTTTTTTGTACATTAGTACCTCCCTATATAGCTTCATATGTCTTTGTTTAAAGACGCCAGAAAAGATAAAACATCATTCCTAGGCTTTCCATTGGGGAATATGGATATCCCAACTGAAGTATCACTAAACTAACAAGAAGCTCAGTAAGACTTGGATAATTCCCAGACTACACTGATCAACCTTCAGCTCTGCATCTATTATCTTTATATTTCCATGCTGTAATAAGTTCAAAAACTGTAGTGATGCTTCCCAGATTTTTTTTTGTGCTTTAATTCTGTCTCCTTCACCACAGACAAAATTGCCTGAAGCATGAATTTCAAAGGGCAAGTAATAGAATCTTTTATCTAATTTATAATAAGTTTTGTCTGTGCATAGCTTAAAGCAATGGTCTCAAGCAGTTTTTGACTGAACAAGAGAGATTCATAGGTCCACAGGGGTTTCGTTTGGGTTTTTTACCACTGTGGCAAAGTCCACAGAGGTATGAAAATTAAAGCCAAATACAAGGTTTTACCCCTGGTTACTTGGTGACAGCAGGAGACTGGGTCTTATTCAGTCAGCTTTATTTCATCTTTGAGGTGTCAGTGTTTAACCCTGAATGATAAAAGCAGAAGGCAATGTGCCTGCTGCTGCCCACAATGCCATTTAACAGCTACAGAGAAAGAGGAGGAAACATGTTAATCCCTACAGGATCCCACAGGGCAGATCCTTGTGAGGCAAGAACCAGCTACCTTTTCCCGTGCTTTGCTGGAGAGGAGTGAAGGGAGCTGGGCTGTGCTGAGCCCCTGCTCCAGCCCATGCCACAGAGGGGGGTTAGGGCGCTCTGGGCTCCGCTGGCAGAAGCACTGATAACTCATGGCCTGGAGTCCCAGCCCTGCCCTGGCCACCAGGACACTGCTGTCACCAGCTGCCTTTGCTGCTGGACTTGCACTCAGTCTGGCCTCTGGGCTGGTTACTTCTAAGCAGGACACACTGCAGGTGTTTGAACATGACTGACTCCTCAGTTGTGTTTGTCAGGAATGAGAGACTGAAAAATGGGATAACAGAGCAAAAAAACTAAGCAAGGGTTTCTACAGAAAAAAAGAGATTTACTCTGGTTTTCTTCAAAGAGTTTAGCAGTGGAGCTTTTCTAAAGACCTGACTCATGTCCAGTGATAATGGGCAAAATTTATTGATTTTTATCAACCTGAGAAGACATGGACTCATTTTACAGTCTCCAGCTCTGATTCAGAATTCCTTGAGCTTTCCCTTGTGTGATATGATTAAGCTTAATCATGGCCTGCTGATTGTAAATGGAACATAGTTCCCTGGTCTCTGCTCTGTTAAAGAATTACTGAAGGTTCAAAGAGTTGCAGAAAAGCCTCCTTGCACTATGTGATGCTGGACAATAAAATATTGAGCTTAAATGCATGCAGAAAAAAGCAATTCTGACTTTACATATTTAGTGACATGCTCCAAGTTAGTCACAGCTACCTTTGAAGACAGTCTCGGAATTCTAAGAGTTAGCTCTTTAAAAACATCAGCTCAACACTTTTGCAGTCAAAAAACAAATAGAAGATTAGAAATTGTCTTGGAAAAGAAAATAGAGAAAGTTTTTTAACACATGTAACCTATTGTGCATCTTGTTCTTGCCTACTGTGGAAAAATTCTACTTTCTGGACTTGAAAACAATCAAGAATTGGGAAAAGATAACAGTAAATGATTAAAGATAGTGCAAACTGAGCTAGCAGACAGATTTTTCAGACTGGATAAAGAGTGTCTGAGAAAAGATGTGACAGATACCTAGAAATATCATTACTGGCATGGAGAAGGTGAAAAGGATTGATTGTTCCAATACAAAAGATAAAGAACATAGACTAAAACTAGAAGGTTCAAAACAAAGTTACTTTGTTAATATCAATGAACCTGTGAAATCATTGCCACAGGATGCTGTGGCTTTAAAAATCAGTGGGCAAATATTTGGGAAAGTCTGTCCATGCAATAGAAAGACAACAGCCAGCTCCAGGACTGCAGAAGATACAGAAGCTTGGAGTATGCTCAGGGAAGTGTTTATGGATCTTACTCCTGTACATGTCTTTGTCACCAAGGAGCACCTAGGTGGACCTTGGTATGATGCACTACACATGCTTATGCTTTTAAGATTAATTTCACTTGGGCCTGTAAGAGTTCTTTGATAACTGTTCACACTTTCTGTGTTTGAATTCATAGCCTGGGCAACTCTATTTAAGAAGCAGGGTTCTACACAGCGATGTTAATTCTGCATTATTTAAACAGGAACATGTAAGCATCTGCCAAATATCCTATGCAGTTACTGCAGTAAGAATTTCAATGATTTTTCTTTAAAAAGGCTGTTGGACAGAGAATGATTCAATGACTTGCTTAGAATCCCACACCTCTCCTAAACTATAATATCTCAACAGTTTCTGGGACAAGACCCAGAGAATATCCATATGCTCGTGTGTGATGCAAGCAGCACTGGGTAGTAATTTCCCTATTTATACACTGGTTTTCATTACACCTTTCACACAAAATGCCTTTGCATGTTCAAATAAAATATCTCAGAAAAGGTAATTGGGACATCTTCCATAGCAGACTTTTCTGGGATGATCTAAACTGGACTCATCTGCTGAACATTTTTAATCACTACCCCCATGAGGAGGATTTATATCAGGGCTGAAGGTGTATGGTAAAATACTCAGGGAGAAGCTACCATCCAAAGTCTATTTTCCCTTGATTTCTAGATGCACCTGCAGCTGATTCAAGTGCAGGTCATCAGATGCAGGTTTTCAGAGAGCCCCCTTTAAATTTTAAATAGAAAAATACAGCAAAACCACACTTACACGTTACTGTCCTTTATGGTTTAGTTCTCCTCAGTTGCCAGAAGGTTTTATCTGCATTTGGGGAGGATTTGCAGGGTGGATAGCAGGGGGTTGTGCATAAAATTCTAAAAATATTTACTTTCATATATGCCCACCAATGAGTAAGTATGCCTGCAAGTTCATGCATTTTGACATGCAAAGGAAGGCACTAAAATAATTTAAAAACCTTTTTCATATTATTCAACTTTCTTCATACTTTCAGGACTCAACATTTTCTTGACTGATGTCAGACAAAAAACAAATTTAGCATATCTTAGACAAAATCCTATCCATTTTGTTTTGAGTTCTCTCTGTACAAAAGAGCAACCCAAACTACATTTCTTATTTCAAGACTATTCAAATTTTTCCTTTTCTAGCCTGTTCTGAATGGTCTAGTCAAAATCCATTAATTTCTCTCAATTTCTGCCTCTACTTACTGCAGGTTTGCTATTTAAAATGAAAGGCACTCTATGCATTTAAACTGTTACCACAGCAATTACTACTCAAACAATACATGCCAAATTAGAATAGTCATTTTTAGGGACATTGCTGAAGAAATTGTTTTCAGCCTAATGGAAGTTAATAACTGCTACTAACCTGGAACATCATTACTATTATTGCTTAAATAAGGTCACATTTAATTAGTGAGTCATGAGCAAGAATATTCTTTAAAATGCCTGATCCTGGCTCCTGCGAGTATTTTATAGACTCAGTTGAAGGTGCAAACCAGCAGAAGGAGGGAGGTCCTGCATGGACTGGGAATGCTTCCCACTGGTCCTGTGCAAATCCTTCAGATGTGTGGGCACCTCAAAGGGCAGCAGTCACTCAGAACTGCCCACCTGCCCCAGAACATTTGAATGTCTTGATCACTCCAAAGAGCTGAGAAATTCACATTGATTTCTCAGAGTAGAAATACTAACCTGATTCAAGGGACAGAATAGCTGATTGTGTATTAAGGTATGAGTTTTAAGGTTTTGAAGATCAGGAAGGCTAAACAATGTGGATTATATTTCCATAAACATATGCATTAATGGGGAAACCAATGGCAGTCTGCTCTTTTCAGTGGAAGATTTAGTAATGGTAATAGCAGCTTCAAAAACCAGTGAGGAAGAAAATACCACATGAAGAAATCTTAAGCTTTTCTGCCTTCCTGAAACATTATTTTTCTATTTTTAATATGTCAAATAGCTTAGAATTGAGCAAGACACTGGTCCCAGAAAGCCAGTGGTTTTGCCCTGTAAGTTACAATTTGCTTAGGGTGTTTGTTTTGGGGTTTTGGGGTTTTTTTTCCAATTAGTGTAGAATTTTACATAGATTAAATTACTGAAATATGCAGAGTTTGGTTTATTATGTCTAATATGTGCCAGGCTCAAAAAAAGACTGTGATAAAATAATGGGGTTTGAGTTCATCTTCTTTCCTCCATCTGATGTGATTTGAATTAGAAATTACTTTAGGACTACCATAAAAAAGGTCCAATTTTTGTCTTCTACGAGCAAAGCAAACAACTTGAATGTAAGCAACTAAAAGCTGTTTACCAAACCAGTATGTGTGTTTATCCCCAAATAAATCTGTCACAGGGCTGTTAGATAATTTGTTTCTAGTGAGTACTTTGAAAAATTGCTATTTAACAGATACTGGAACTTCCTTCCAAATATCGTCTCAACAAAAATTGTTGAGATTTTTGCGAACTAAATAGAGAAAAATCTCCTTTCTGAATATGAGAAATAAGGAGATAGGAAACAGTCTGCCATCTCAGCACAATGTTGATCTGGCCACAAAACAGTTATTCAGCTCATTTTAATTGCCTTTTTTTTTTTTTTTTTAAAATAATATTAGTTAAAACCGTTTGATTAGTAAACTGGGGAGATCCAAGTTAATTCCAGGGACAAGGTAAACCGTTCCTGTTTACAGTGAAAATATCCCAGCAGAAAGAAAAGAGTATATATAGAAAGAAAAGGAAATACTAAGGTATGCATATAGGTTTATATAGAAAAACTGTTTTAGTTGAAATAAGGAAAATCTCCTTGAGTAGAATGAGACGAAAGCCACCAACTGAGAACAAAGATTACAAATGAAACATTCACCCAGGAGTTTAATTTTTTCAATTCTGATAGCTCCTTCAGAAGACATGGACCATGTCATGTCCAATTGACAGAGCCTCTGAAGTTACCTAATGGGGATCAAGGGCTCTGCTCTTTCCTTGTGGGAGTCCTCTGGCTCTTCTGCTCCTCAGCCAGGGTCTGTGCCCACCCCAAGACCTGCATCTTTGCAGACCCTACAGCTACAAATAAAAAACCATCTGACTAGCTGTTAGCATTGCCAACTGTAGCCACTTCTCTCTAAAATTAAGCCAAATTATGGAAACTACATGACATCTGGTCTCCTTCATGTGCATGCTAATATTAGAAAAAACTATTTGTTGCTCCAGTACTGCACACAGAATGACACAGGTAATAGAAACAGAGCAGAATTTAGTACCTCTTTCAGACTGCTCCTATCAATTGAAATTTAAAAAATGATCTGCCACAATTTCATTGTCTTAAAATAGTATTTGTTTTCAATTTTGGACATCAAAAGCCAGACTTTTAAAGAAATGCAGGTATCTCACTCATTCTCTTCAACTTCATAGAGAACAAAGAAAGTTTGTTTCCAGAAAGATCGCCCATGAAAATGCTAATATTCATTAATGAATAATTAATTTTGCTATGTACTTACATGCCAGCACATACAAATATTAATGATATTCCTGCACTTGAATTAAATACAACATATTACTTGAGTTACTGCTATCAAGTGGTTTTCTAGTACTGACAATTATTTTTGTATCTACTTGGCATGCACAGAGCTACAGCAGCTTCAGCCATTTCCCAGTCTCTGCTGACAAACAGGAGGTCTCCACACCTATTATTCACTGCTGACTTTCCTAACCACTTTAGTGCATTAATTCTTGAGGATGTTTTAGCTGATTTACCTAAATACATCCTCCCCTCCTATTATGTTATTAAATGCATTAGATTATTTTTTACAAAGCATTACTAGGGATTATTTGCAGCCAGCAAATACTGTCCCTGCCACACAGTCCAGAAAAACAGAGTTGGCAAGCACCCTGTCTCCATGGTCTTCCATGTATAGACTGAATGCTGGTGTTCACACTCAAGTACAGCAAGCAGCTGTTTTTACCCAAGACATGAGGCCAGCAGTGGAGAAGAAGGTAACACACACATTTATTTTTCTGATAGAGACAGGAAGAAAATACTTATCAGTTGGTGGATTTAGGTAGAGTGAAAAGAGCCAGTAAAGCACAATTGTAAAAGCTGGGAAAATCAGGATATTTATTAAAGGGGAGAGAAAAAGTAGTAAAATAGATTGCTTATATTTGTTTGATTCCCAGAGTTTCCCTTCCCATAACCCCAGTGGGATTAGGAGATGTGCTGCTCAGCCTGCTGCACAGACTGGCAGGGCCAGCTCTTGACTTTCCATCCTGTGTTTGTGGAAATCCAGAGCTAAAGGTGCAAAACTCAAGAACTGAGTTGCAGAACACAAAGCTGAGGTTTCCTCATTTTAAAGAGCTTTTTACATACGAAGCTGTAGCAGTCTTATCTTCGTTCTTTTCTTTGAGGACCAGATGTCAAGTAGTAATTTTGGAGTAGTTTCACTTATTTTCACACCCAAGATCTCCCCAGGTTTGCAGCTGTTAGATTTATCTAGCTGTTTGGATCACTTCTGTATTTATTGTTTGATGTTGCAAGTACAAAACTAATGTAAAACTAGTGTAAATACCATCATGTAAAAAATTTGGCTTTATTTGGTATGTTTTGCACTCTCTCATTTCCTTGTTCTTACTGTCAGCATCCAGAGACTGTTTCCAGACACCCTTTCTGTGCCCATTTACAGTTCCTCTGCGTCTCAGAGGGAAATCTTTAAGGATCACACAACTTTCCAATTCTAATGTTTTCACCAAAAAGAAAATGCGAACATGCTACTAAGCATATTCTGGTTCATACAGATTGCTACACTTGCCTTACTTATCCCTCTTTCATAGGATTAAATTATAAATATGAATATAGTTACTAGAATGATTTGTCTGTTTTTTCTGCTATTTCCAAAAATAGCACCCAGGAGATAGGAACAAATGAATTTGGTATTTCATCCGGGGACAGGATACCTCTTGGGCTTTTTAAGCCTTTAAAGATTATTTAGCAGTGATGACAGATGCAAGACTGACATCTCAGTACAATGAAAACCTCAATTTATCCGTGCTATCAGCAAGGCTCCAGTTATTGCACAATTCTATAGCTATGCAGTTTTTTACTGAATTAAATCTGTCCTATAGGATAGTGATTAATAATCCCTGCTTTTGTTGTTTAAAACAGATGTTTCAGGCCACAGAATGACAAAGATCAACTTAAATACATGAAGAGAGTATAAATGTCTTCCTGAGTCTGCAAAACAACCTGAAAAAATTTAATGGAGAGGTCTGCTTTCCCCTAATCACCTGAAAGGGTTGTCACGTCTGGAATGGAAAGATAAGTTACAGCATTGCCCTCAGTAATTATTTCTAGATGGAAAATTCCAGCAGAAGCACCCAGCTTTTGTTCTTAACCTCCAGTCCAAAGCTGGCCATGCAGTAGAAGAAGTAATAAAAATAGTATCTCAAAGGAATTCATTCTCATTATGAAACAGTTTCATGTTTAACTAACTTCAAATGTCTTAACATTAATTAAGCTACTGTAGAATATCATCTTCTTCTGGTGCATTCTGTAGCAAATTTAATGTAAAACACGGGTCCAGTTTGCAAAATGACATTAATGTCCTAAACACACATGCACTAAGGGCCTGCAGGTTTGTTCTACAGCAGAGCACAGAATCCCCAACCAGCAAGAGTCATGCTCTGGGTTTGGCAGGAATTCCCCTCACTGCCTTTCTTTTAGTGGCAGCGGGAACTTGAAAACCAAGGTGTGAGAAGGTACATCAGGCCCTTCTTCTCAGGTGATCCTGGCATCAGTCACTTCAGAAAGAGAATAAACCAGCAGTTACTTTTCAGTATCTTTTTCCTGAGGATTACAGCTGATAGATTGCAATATCTCCTCCTATGCAGTCGAGATTCATGCAGCACTTCTTGTCCCAGCAGACCAGTGGCACAACATGGATGCCTTTCCCATGGTTTATAAATCCTGTATTTTATATCCATGACCTTTGCAAATCAAGCCTCAAAGAGAAAGAACGGCCTATATAAAGTAAGTTTATACTTTGAAGACTTAAGACTTGCAAGTGAAATATATCTGTTTAGAGGAACAAAGTCTTCACCAAAAGTAGATGCTTCTCAGGCAACTAGAAGCTGTCTCTGTGAAAGCAGCATTAAAAAGCCATTTTCTTTTAATCTGTGATGACAAACTTCAACAGCTGCATTCCTCAGAAATGAAATTACCAAACTCCTGGGTGAAATTCCTATGAGAAGGAAAAATCACCCAACCCTACTGGCTTGAAACTCCTCATAAACATGAAATAAGGATCACAAATTTAGGTTTAAGTGCTGAAGTAATTCAACTGTGCTTTAATAGGAATAAAGGCTAGAACAGGAAAGTAAGAGTGAAATAGGAGCTAAGACATTCAGAAAGCAGCCTAAAAACAGGCATGAGAAAAGTCTGGCCCATATATGTACCTCCCCTTGCCTTGTGAACAGGAGACATCAGACTATTCAGTTCTGCAGTTTTAGTATCTGAGAACTGGGATATTATGCTAATAGCTGTGATGATAACATTTTATGTGGATTTCCAGGTCATTAAGGGTCATCCACTGAAGAAACACACAGTTCCCACTGAAGACATCTCACTGGAAGGTCAGATATTATTCAGTGTAAGAAACAAACCCTCTCTCTTGCATACCTGCCTTATTCAGGATGTGAGTTGCACAGTGAGGACTGCAAAGGGCATGAGCCCACTGGCCAGCTCCTGGCTAAATCCTTTCCCACAGCTGCATGAAAGGCAAGTAGCTTCAGGGGAATCAGCAATGAGTTTACTGGTGCAATATTCAGTAAATGTTGTCTCTAGTGCACAGTGTGAGAGACAGATCTGTTGCCATTGACCTTAATACTACCGATTACTGTGCGGTTTGTTGAGTAAGCACTGTGTAAGTGAGCAAGTCAGAAGCACAGCCTCTGAATAAAGATAACATTACATCAATATTGTGTTATTTTAAGCTTATATTAGCAACCCAAAAGTATTTGTTAAACTAACAGGAACTGCGCCATGGGAAGCCCTCTTTCACTCCCGTTCTAATGCAAAAATACCCTGCAGAATAATCTCACAAGCTAAGACTGCAGAAGCATATAAAAGCAACAGGGAACAGTTAGGTTTTGCATGCACATTTTTAACCTTGTTATTCTCAGACCTTGATTTTATTTTTTAGTTCTTCAAAAATTTCTGACCATGTTTAGTGCTAGTCCGCTAACACCTATGCCTTAGCGGGACCTGCTGTCTCTTAAGAAGGCATCCTCTACAAAGCCAAAAATTTTGCACTGGTACAGAAGCAGGGAACTTTCATAAGAATGCTGAATTAAATAGTTTTAAGTGATTTTGCAGGAAGAAAAAAAGATGTGGCAGATTACTATTCCCAGTTTTGATTTGTATATGCAAAACTAATGATCCAACATGACCTAAATGGGGAGTGCCACTTTCTGTTCACCAAAAATGCAAATGGTTAAGGACCTTGAAAAGTGGTGCTCCTTGCAGAGGTCACCTCGCTGGTCTGTTATCAAAGCTTGCATAATGAAGTGGATGACACAGCCATTAACTTGCATATGGGCTTATATATGTCAAAGCAGACCAGCTTAATCTAAAGGTGAATTCAATAATGTAATGCTGAATTGCAGTACAAAGAAAGCCTGCAAAAGCCTATGATTAAGGGTCAGCACATCTGGCTTCTGATTTGATGTCAGCTGCTAACCCTTCTTTGACCTCATCCCCTGCAGACTTTCTAACTGCCTATTACTAAGGATATTTTACAATGTCATCTTGCTGACTCTCACTGTGCACTGAGAAATACCATGTATCTTCACCTCTGCTAAGTTAATTTCCAAACCCCTTCAGTACACACGGAAAACTAGCATTTAATTTCTTAAACCTGCAGTAAATTGTCATCGCACACTGGGAGATAGTGAATGAAAATTGTAGGAAAGCTTATTTTTCCTTCCAAAATAACAATTCTGTCCATTAGCCAGTGTGATCTCTCAAATTTGTATGCTTTTCATAACAGCATTGGTGACAAAAATTTATTATCCTTAGTGTAGCAGAAAAACCTTGCTTATGCTGTATGGGAAAGCATTCACACCACATGAGATTTCCTACTTTATTGACTTTCATTGTTCTTCCATTTATTAATTTCCCTGTACTTGGCAGGTTGGTGTCCCATTCCTGTTGTTGATAGGCTGGGGCTTATTTATACTGTTGAGTAGGGCAGTCCAATTCTGCCAAAAAAAAAGGACAAAGCCTGTTGAGAGGCTGCATTCTTCTGCATAAAAAAGAGAAACCTCTCTTAACTTGGCTTTCCATTTGCATCAGAAAACAATCTGTTCATTAGAAACAGTTCATAATCTTAAATGTTTTTCTAAGCTCCATACCAACTGATTCTCATTTCAAAACAAACAAAAATGACAATTTACAAAAGTGAAAGGTAGATAATTACAGCAGAACATGCAGTTATTAGATCATTTCCAAGTACACAAAAGGAAGGAAATGAATGATTTGTGAACACCCATATGCAATAGCAAATATTTCTCAGTGAGAATAAATGAAAAGTTTTTCAGTACAATGAATGCCCCAAGGCACAAGAATTTACTTCACAGATGTAAAAAAGGTACACTAATTTGATACCTAAATATTTTAGGAGCACCAATCAGTTAGAACACACCTTGCAATTATTACTCAGTTTTGAGAAAAATGTTCTATGGACTGACATACAGGAAAAAAGAATTCCACTATTTCAAATAATACACCAGCATTCATAAATATTTCTTAATCTATTCAGATTTATAAAAGCTTCAAAAAAAGCAGCAATCCAATACTTGAGTTGTTACACGCATCAAGATACATAACATAAAAGATTTTGTTTAGAATTCTACCAGTGATCAGCATTTCTCACTTATTTTACCCTTTCCAGCACATTTAGGGAAAATGGAGCTTAATTATGGAAGCCAGCAGCTGTTGTAGCTCCATAATGCATATAAATAAAACACCAAAAGACTGCAGGGCCTCCTTTTGGGGTTACTATTTTAATGAAGCAGTATCACAGTTCTAGCTCGTTCCACCCTTTCCACAGTGCATATCAGCAGTAAATCTCACTGACTGCACACTGCATCACTGAATTAAAGATAGAACCTACTGGGATGGTGCTGAAACCAAAGGGAATTTAGAGCCACACCACACATAGCAGGGACTGGGCTCGTTGCCCACATCATGGGCTTATCACAGTATCAAGAAAATAATAAACATAAAAAATAAAGTTCAATAACTTCATTATCAGTATGACTGAACACAGCTTTCATAAACGTATCAGGTCTATGCCTGCAAAGCCTTATAGTCACTTTTTCCTCTCAGCCAAAATGCAAACCTACATTATCACTTAGAGTCTACCTGGTTTTCCAAACAGCGATTACACCTGCACTGCCATTCCACACTAGAGCAAATTTAGTCCCACTGCACTAGCATTTCTGCTGGACTGTAGCTGCCACCCAGTCTATCTGCCTCCCATTAGCAAGGCAGACTGTGGTAATAAACAAAAGGGCTCCTCATATATAGCAGAGACAGGGAAGATATTTGATGGGTTTCTTACTCCTAAGTCCATCTTGGCAATGCAAGCCTTCCCTGAGCACCAGTAACTGTGCATGCACTCAATACATGCTTCCCCTGCTTCCCAATCAGGTTGGGGTTGGCACATGCAACCATCTCATTCTGTTTGTGTGAAATTTCATATTTTTCCCCATTATAAGTCTCCACAGACCAGAATGATAGTAGACCCAGCTGTCCTTTATAATTACATTTTAATGACTTAGGATGGTTGTTTGCATTTTGGCAACTTGTTTAATAGTGATGACATTTAAATTGTCACAACTAGGCTTCAAAGTTATCAATTTATTAGATGATCAGGAAACTTCACACCTATGGTGGTGAGGTTTTTTGGCTGCAAATTCAGCAATCCATTGGCACACTGATTTATATAATGAGGGTTATTTCATAGGGATATGCTTTAGTTAATTCAGCTCTGAAAGGGATTTACTTGAACAAATTAAAAAGGTTCTGTTTACTTATTTATTAATTTAGATTGACAGATACTCCAAAAACACACATATTGTGTTTTGTCTTCTCTTGGTTTTTCATTTCAGTACATTGACTTTTTGTGCACATATCCATTTATTTCTTCTTCTGCAAATGAACCTAGGATTTGCAGAATCACATATGATTCCTACAGAGAAACACTTCTCTGATACAGCAACAGAAGCACTCAAATATTGCATAGTTTATATTCCCAGTAGATTTTTTTGCTAAGTATTTCAACACCCATCCCCCAATGGTTCATTGAAACAGTTGTCCAACTCCTTACAGGTGTAGAAGTCATGAACAGCAGAAAAATTAACCCTGATTGCCTGGTCTGAATATAAGGTTTAATCATAGTACTGTCAGCTGCCTGGCACATTCCCTACACACTGCTTGTTTACCCCTCACGTTCCTGCTTCCCATTTCCAATCTAATGGTTTCAAGTCTCCCTGAAGTCTCCTACCCAGCCCTATTTGACCTGCTTTTTAGAAAATAACTAACACATGGTAGGGGCAGGTAAAGCTCATGAGTTTCCTTACAAAACCACTGCTGCACAGCCCCAGTAGCTGCACAGCTAGAAATGAGCGGGCCAGGCTCTTTAGAGCAAATAGGTAGCCTGCCATGTCTCCAGAACAGGGGCTCAGCTCTGGGACTGGCAAGCAGAAAGCAGCTCCTCTTACTAGGCAGGCTGACCATGGATGACAGCTGCAGGAGGTGCTGGGGCTGCAGCCCACAAGCAACAAACACTTTTGGCACAGGAGACTGACACTGGTCTGTTGATTCAAAAGTTACTGGAAGAACAGCATGCAGGACACATGTTGATTTTTAGGAAATCAACTAAAACATGCTCATACACCTGATTGGTAATTGATATCAACAGGGATATGCCAGTCATCATGAAAGAAAGTAGCTCTGGGAGGAGCAGGAGGAGGATTACTGCTCCCTGCCAAGTCCCTGATGTACAAATGGCACTGCTGACAGGCACCATGCAGATGCAAGCAAACACCCTGTGAGCTCCTACCTACCTCAGGGATTTGGCCCAGCATAGGGTGTGCCACGTAATCTTTCCTCCAAGAGAGAACTGGCTGTAATACACAAGTAGGAGAAAAAAAATATCTAATGAATGTACTTCTCTTGACAATTTTGACTGCCTTTTCCTCCTTATCAGTAGTATTACCTTCATACAAGCAATAATTAAGTAAACAGATCTCAAAGAAAAGTAATTTCAAGTACAGATTTCTTCCACTAAACTCCCTGGAGTGCCCACTCTGTAGCCCTTGGGCAAAATCCAGCATGAATTTATCTCAAGAATAGGCCAATGCTCATTAATCAAGCAAAGGCCTGGCTGAAATCCTCACAGGCAGCTGCACAGAATGCCAAGTCACCTTGTTGTAACTGATCTAGGTACTCTACAGTGCCAAAAGCCAGAAAGCTGCCAGAGACCATTATATTACAGATGGAAAGCCAGTAAAGACAACAAGGAAAGTAATTAAAAAATATATTTCACAAGCTAATTGGACATGGACCAAAATTCAAACACAGAATGAATAATTGAAATAAATGTTACAGGTAGCAGAAATACACATTAGTGAGCTGCTGAAAGAAAAAGCTTCAAATAGACTCTCACAAGGTTTTAGAAGAGGAGGAAGAGGTGCCCAGGGCAATCCCCATGGGAATCCTTTGACTCTGGGAAGTGGGAGGGTTCATCTAACTAATGGTTGAAAAACTTGCCCTTCTACCTAGAAAGCTGGAAGATCCCCAGAAACCTGAACAAGTCCTAGAAAGTTTGCATAAACACCCCTGCAGATGGCTGAGCACTATCTTTATGCCCCTGCCGGTGCTCATTCCTTGCCAATTGCAAGCCCTCTGCCCTGTTTCCGGGGGGGACCCTTGAAGTGAGTGATTCCTGAAGTGGAGATGGCTTGTGGGACAGGGCAGCCCGGGGCTGTTCTAGCTGGGAGCTGTGCTGGCTCCCACCACATGCAGAGCACAATGTGAATCCTGCCTGCTCCAGCCCCACCCAGCCCCTGAAGACAGCCTCAACCCGATCCCAAGCACCTCGCTGATTTTGTTTTAAGAAGATTAGAGAGCACTATCAGCACAGGCCTGACAGGCAATCATCTTCAGCAGAGTGAAAAATAAACTGGAGTAGTAAGACAGCAACCTGTTGCAGCTGTTTGCTCAGTGAGTGCACCGCCTTTCCCAGCTGCATGTCACGACAAGCAGTCAGGGAGGACAGCACGGAGCCATCTCCTGCTGCTGCTCCAGGTCTGAAGGAAGGCTTCCACCTGTTTTTTTTGGTCCGACAAGAAACAGCACATCTGTCTTTGTCTTGAGGCACTCATTATGGCCACAGCAGCACTACCACAAAAATGGGGGTGAAAGCAGTTATTTGAAACCAAGGTAAAGACTGAGGCTTATTTCCCACACATACACAGCAAAAAGCATCATCTCCAGCAGACTCACCAGTTATTTCCACCAGCTGCTATCAGCAATTTCCAGTGCTCTAAAGGCAGTTTAAAAAAAATACACCTAAATAATAATTAAAAAAAAATAAATATTGAGCTTTGAAGACTACTGCTTCTATGTAAGATCTGAATAAACCTTTGTGCTCCTGAAGGCTTGTTTGCTTTTCCCATCTATACTAGCTGACCAAATACAATATATTGTATTTGCCAGAAAATTCTATTTTATCAGGTTAGAGTAAAATTTCTGCTGAGCTGAACCTGAGTAACACTCAGCTACAAAACATAAGCTCACAGATTGGGTGATATTCAGTAGTTTTATATAGTTTGATTATAACTCAAACATTACTTTCTATGCTAAAAAATACTTAAGTGTTTCAAAAACCCAATTTGATCTTCGTTTACTTTACTGCTTTCTACAAAAGCCTTATAATTGCTGCTGAATATTATAAAGACCAATAATGAAAAAGGCGAAAGTAATGCTTCAATAGAATTTACCAGCTTTGAATTACCACTTTCAGATTCACTGCCTTGAAAACTGTACTCCCCGCTTCCTTACTCTGGAAAAACCTCTGTGAAGGGGACAAGGTACATGAGCAAGGAGCAGGAAAGGTCCAGGGACGGCAGCTGGTTCAGCCAAGAGTCCAAAACACAAGGCAGGGCAAAGACAAGGGCAGGAAGGCAAAACCAGGCATTTCACTTATGGAGACAGAACCATCAACCAAGGGCCCATAGCCAGGGCAGGGCTGGGGGGCAGCTGGAGACCAGTCCTGGTCCTGGCTTACTTAGGGAAGGGTACAAGGCCTCAGGCTGACCTTAAATGAGGCTCTGGGCCCACAAGGAGGGGTGTGGCTAGGGGGAACCCAGGGGAGGCGGTCAGGGACTATTAAGGCTGATCAATGTACTCTGAGCTGTGACAGGTGTCTTCATTGGGCTTAGCTTTGTTAAATAAAAATAAGTTAAAGACAGCTTTAGGAAGTTGAAATCAACAAACAAAAACCTCAAACAAATAAAAATGCCTATTTCAATGTTATGGATATTATGAATATTACGGCACGTTATGTCTCCTCACAATTTCTGGGGTTCAAACTTCCAAGGGAAATAAAGCTTACCTTTTTGAATGATAACAGAAATAAAAAGACCAAATTGTGAAGTAAAATTTGTGAAGTGGTCTTCTGCCGGTATCAGCCCTCTTCCAAATGCTTCTTCATCCCTGCCTCTGCCTCTCAGCCTCTTTGCAGGGAACAGAAGTCAGGCTAGAGAGCATATATGATGTAGGACCAGGGTTAGCATAAAAGACAAAAACATGCAGAGCATGAATTCTACTCATATATCCAGAAGAAAATACAGAGCAAGAAAAGTCTTCCAAGAAGGAGCTTAAATGTAATTTCTGGTGAAATTACTGTACTATCTTTGACAAATCCTTCTTTACAAGGAGTGCCAGATAAAGCTTTCTGGTATTGCCTCTGGATTAGCCCAACTTTGAGAGCTGGGAACCTGGGACTACAGCAAATGGACATTTCATCTTCCTGGGGAAGGACACTGCTTCCACTCTTCTGGCATCCTGTAGGTCAGTGGAGCACACTTAATGTCACCAGAACACTGACACATCCTTGTTATAAAGTAGTTCAAATTTCATAAAAAATTGGATCAAAACCCATGTTTCCGTAACAGAAAACATTATGTGAATGCTTTATAGAAATGGGAAATAATGAAAAAATTTTCACAGCAAGAGTATTAAGAAAAATTCCCTGCCAGCAGCAGAATATACTTTAACTTCATGATTTTTATAAATTGTGAATGATGAGATGTAAATTATGCTGCCACTGGAAAAAAACCCCAAACAACTGTATTCAACAGAATATTTTCTACCTACGGTATTATTACGAGTAACAACTTCTTGAATGTTATCCTGTGGTCAAGCAAAAGGAAGATAAGTGTTTACATATACAGCTTTTAAAATCAGTTTTAGATGACAGCAAGGTACTCTTTTGTTACTTCATACCAAAGAAATTTTTACAAGGTAGTTTGTTTTCTTCAGTGATGTCACATCCTATTCTCTTTGCTTTTGACACCTTTTTTTAGAAAAGGTGCCCTTCAGTTGCATAGAAGGATTGCCTGGTACCATCTTCCTGCCATAGTTCACGTATTCATTTCCTTAACACCGCCTTTTGGCTACTCCCTTCTCGTTACATAGAGTAGCTCAAGCTTTTTGAGCTTTTTCAAAATGCTGTGGCTTAACTGAAGTGTCTCACTGCAGCATAGAAGTATCCAGATAAGCAGGAGGTGACTGCTCATCTGATCAGACACCTTTGGCTGTAAATGTTGGGGAACCTTTTTGATGTTGGTCCGTTTCTTCCAGCCCACATTAAGAACAAGACACTCCTTTAGTTTCCATCCAGTTGTTTCATCTATGGCTTCTAGGAGTCTGTATGAACAAATCAAGAACCTCCAGGATATATTCTGTTTTATCTCTTTAAGCTGGAGAGAAAGCATGTCTATTTTCCCCTCCATTTGTCCGTATTGTATTATAAAGTTACTGTGTTAGTGATGCTGGCAGCTGAACTGGAGAAAGTAACCTGCCAGCAAAGAAGTTAGTAAAGGTGGACTACACAGTAAAAACAGAGTTAATGTCAGTTCAAAGACTCTGGAAGAGTAAGCCCTGAATTCATACAAAACATTCATTATCAGATCTTATTTTCATCTGTCTCTCTCAGAAGGGCTTGTCTCCACAGTTTCCAAGGCATTATGTTGTTTTCAGAATGGTAGCAGCAGTACAACAGCTGTATATAAACTAATAACATGTTTAAACTGATCCTTTGATCATCTGTATTTTGTTAATTTTCTGACAGACTCATAATATTCGGTGTATCAAATTCTGGGTTACTGCTTTTCTCTTCTTCTGCTTTTTGTAAACACTGTCACGTACTGACAGTCTAGGAAAGCCACAGTTCCTTTACCATAACTACACTCTGACATTCTTCTTACATTTGCAGGCTAGTCCTAACTAGTTCTTGCAAGATTAACATAAACAGTGTTTCAAATGTGCTGCTATCAGATTCCCAGTATTAATTAGAAAAATAACCTTCAGATTTTAATTTGCATCCATGCATTCATAGCAGGATGTTTCTTTGCCATTGTTACATGTTGAAAAGCCTCCATATAACCCTGAGAAAAAGTGAGTATTCTGAGATCTGCTCTATTACTTCTAAAAAATGTTCGAAAAATCTCAATGTCACTTTTTCATTATGAGTCAACATATGACTAAGCTGCATGTTTACAGTGATAATAGCTGTATAATAAATATTTACATGGATTATATAGTTAGCAACAAGGCATAAGCAGTGCTGACCGTATGCATCACTCCTGTACCAGGAGTACGCAGGTTATGAAAATTATGGTTTTGGTTTTGGTTTTTTCTTCATTTTCCTTCCAAATATTGAATTCTCTTTCTAATCTGGCCAGATGTCACACGGAAACAGAACATATACTGTTAATAGTTGCTTAAATGGAAAGGGATATTGTCTTAAATTAATTCAACCCACCTTTTATGTGTCAGCTCTTCAGTTACTCTTACTTAAGAACATTATTCATGTTGAAGAAAGCTGAGTAATAGCTTGTATGGCACACGTATATCAAATGTAGAATTTGTAAAAAATAAAAAAGCTGTAATATGTGAACAGTGTTTATAATTTCATTCAATTTTATTGGTAAGAAAAATTAACACAGACAAAAAGTAAAAGAAATCCATGAGGTAAATGGTGGCGTGAGATTAAAGAAAGAGAGCAGCAGGTGTTTCTTTTATTTCTTCTAACCAGCTATTTATGTAAGTATAAACTAACCCAGAAGATCTGGCAGGACATTAGTAAAATTTGCGTAGAACAAAGAAAAAAACCCCAACTTTTAAGAACTTAATGGGTATCAAGTCCTACACTTGCATAAAGAGTATAAGAACAATGGTTTAAAATCTAGCTACATATGTGGCCCATTAATTATAGCATTAGAATATATTATTCATTTCCTTAGCCTCCCACTGTTCCTGTGACTTTTATTATTCCTGTCATATCATTAAGGATATGAAAAGAGAGAATAGTAATATACAATTTCTCAGATTGACCCACAAAGGGAACTACAATCTTCTAGGTCCCAGAAAGGAACCACAACCTCAGGACTTGCACATCCACTAATAAGATCTGGGCCTGTATTGAGGCAATGTATATGGCATCTTTAAGAATTATGGACTGAAGTTATGATTGCCTGAAAATGGAGTATGCTGTTGGAGGAAATGGTGCCAATTGTAGAAAACCTGGTGTACGATTAAAAAAAATCTATCAGTTCAGGCACTTTTAACTCTCACATCCTGTGATTTCTATGAATTATTATGATTAGCATTAATTGAGGTAACAAATGTGCCAAAAGTAAGGAGCTTAAGGTAATGTGTCTAAATGGTGGCACACACTGAGCCTTGCCCGCCTCTTTTGGCTTCTGTTCATTCTTGGAAGCAAGGACTATGTTGAAGTTGCTTGTTTTGGCAAAGCCTGCTCCTTTAACTTGATCTCCACCCTATTTCTAGGAATTCAGCCCCTTTCATGCCTGCCAGTCTGCTGAGCTGTGTGCTGTTTTTGGAAGAGCAGAATGTAATTTTCTTATAAATTCTATGACATACTTGTACAAGTTGCCAAAATGTTCTATGAAACCTGAGTGCCACATAAATGACAGCAAAATCAGACCATTTACATGTAGCTTTGGCTATGGGTTTTGTATGATTCATTTCTAGTCACATATTTGCACCATCAGCTTGCCAACATTTCTATGAGAACCTATTATTTCAGGCATTTATAATTTGCTCAGCGTATTCCGTATTGAATATTAATAACGAAACTTACAGTCTGCGAATCTGTGTCAAATTTGGGGAATAACACAGTGACATCAGTGACTAGTACTCTACAAAAGTGAAACTAATAGAGTGCTTACCTTCACCAGGGGAGGTTTAGATTAGTCATTAGGATGAAATTCTTCACAGAATGGGTGATTAGACAGTGGAATGGGCTGCCAAGGGAGGTGGTGGAGTCACCATCCCTAGAGGTGTTTAAGGAAAGACTAGACGTAGCACTGAATGCCATGGTCTGTTTAACACAGTGTTTTGAGTCGTAGGCTGGATTTGATGATCTCAGAGATATTTCCAACCTTGTTGATTCTGTGATTCTGCAATGTCTTCATCTAACTGCCTTTAAAGCTTCGGGGGAAAAAAAATCCTCGAACTATTAAACTTACAGAACTAGTTACTGTTTTGCATATGCAGTAAAATGCTTTCAAAGGAAACCTGAGATGTATTTTAATAGTGGGCAGTGCCAGCGACCAACACCCGCCCCGAGACCCCGCCTCAGCTTTCCCACCTCCGCCCTCAGCCCGCCCGCGCACAGCGCCCCTGGCGGCACGGCGGCCCCGGCGCAGGCGCGCTGCGCTCCCCGGACGGGGCCGGCGCCACTCTCTCGCCGCGGATTGGCGGCCGCGGGTCACGTGTGGCAGCGCGAGGTTCCGGGTGCTGCCGCCGCCGGAGAACGTGAGTGCAGGGTGGGGGGAGGCTGCAGCCGCCGCCGCCACCTCCTCCTCCCCGTCCCTGCGCGGCTCCTCCTGCCGCGCTCTCCTATCCTGCTCTCCTGCCCTCCTCCCGTCTTGCCTTTGCCGCCGCCTCCCGGCGGAGAGCGCCCCTCCGGCCGTGAGGGGCGTGGCCCGCAGCCGGGGAGCGCCGCCCTGCTGAGCGGGGAGTGCTCGGTGCAAGCCCCAGCAAGCGGGGTCTGGGCCGGGTAAGCTGCCCTCGAGCTGCGCTCTGTAGGAAGCTTTCCTCCGCCGCGCTTAGCTCGTTCCCGCCGCTGCAGGGAGCGGTGGTGGGAATTAGGGAGGTGGAGCGGCCGGAGAAGCGGAATGCCCAATATTCCGGTTTCGCAGCCGTTATCTCTGTACACACACCCAGCGCCGTGTCTGTGCCGCGCGGTCCCGGAGCGCAGGAGGAGCCGAGGGCCCGCAGCCCGCGGGGTTTATCCGCAAACACACCCGCGCGTGTGCTGTGCTCCTCGGCCTCCCCTGGGAGTTCGGGGTTAGTACTTCATCTGCCCCATTTTCTGCAGTGCTATTTTTTACAAGTTCTATAAACTTGTTTAAAAATTCAGTAACCAGAGCTCTATCCCTATGTTAATACTGTGAAATAAAAAAACCTACCCCCAAAAACTGCAAGTGACTTTCAGCAGTATCAAAGAAGAAGCAATGGCAAATATATATATCTTGTCTGTAGTTGGTAGGTTTTCTTGCAGTTGTTAAAACACCGAGTTTAAGTAATTCAAGTGTCTATAAAATGTAAATAACAATACCTGAGCTGGTTTGGTTTCCTGAAATAGCACAGTGATGTTCTTCCTGGAACTGATTTTTTACTGACATAGATTGGAGGTGTTGGCAACAGTAGTATAACACCAATACTAGAAAGAATATGTTTCTGATTTGTTTGTATATTCAACCAGTATTATTTAAAATGGCTTTCTTCAAACAGTGAGTTTCCTGTTCTTCCTTTCTCTTACATGCTGCAGACAATTTTCCTTCAAAGCTACCAAGGAATGCTAAAATTGTAAGAGTTGTTGTGCTTTACACTTCTGAAGTGGAGTCAGGCAATCTTTGATGGTTTCATTTTTTGATAATATTTTAAAAATTCAGGTACAGGAGGATAGTCTTCTAGTATGATTACCCAGTTTTAACATACATGTGTAACAATTGCAATCAAATGGGGAAAAAACCCCAGCAAAACCTAAATCCCTCACCCCGAGTTAAACATCTGTGTAGTTAAAACTCAGCTGTGGCCTAATATGAAGTTCACTGTTCTTTTAATGTCTTTTTATTTCAAGCTGTGACATCCTCTTACCTTTAAAAGTACAGTGATATTAAATACTTATGACTTTTTCGCTTCTCCAACTTCAGTTAGTGGAGATGTATCCTGGTGTTTAGAAAGGCAGTTACTAATTACTGTCTGCTATGAGAAAGATTTATCTAGCCCCTTGGTTCTATCCTGTGAAAGCCATCTCATTTATTTTGGGATAAGGTGGCTAAAATGATTCTTGGCATGTATTGTTTAACATGTGTATATTTTATTGTGAACAGTCATTGTAACGCCCTTCAGAACACAATTTTCAGTTGTAAGTTGAAATTTTTAGTTTAAAAACTTTCTTCAAGTGGTACCTAAGAGGATTAAAAATCTAGAAAATATTTTCAATTTTCATCATGAAGTAGAAATAAGAGGTGGAAGAACTTCTTTATTCTCATAGAAAACTCTGAATGAAGTTTAAAATGTTGCATATTAAAAAAGACTGTGATACAGCCATTTATGAAGTCATTGAATGTTGATACTTACTTGAAAGTTAAAGTTGAACATTAACTTTGAATTGTCTCAGAAAGAGTTACTGACTTAAATTGTTTTAAAACATTTTTATTACAGTTGTGTGACTTCTCTCACCAAATTCTGAAATGCTGTGTCTTTTGAGTTCATTCCTTTGTGAAGGAAAGCCATTTAAAGTTGTTCTTTATGAAGTAGTTAATTTTATAATTAAGTCAGAACCTTGTCTTTGCTATTAACTATGTAATTGACTGGACAGTTCAAAGCTTATTGTAGCTGACAGCTTGTGGCTGACCTCCTTGCATGCTTATTAAATATAAACAGGATGATTCATTATGTTTCAAATTTTAGTTTATTTTTCGTGGTTGTTTTTTCTTTTAGGCCTTTCCCCCACTCCTTTCCAAAGTTTGAGGGCCACAGTAGAAGTGTTTACACTTGGCTCCTGCTTCCTTTGCCCTCCTCTTTTGCCCCAAAAACACTGTTTCTGCTTTAGCTGGAGAAGCCTTTGAACCCTGGGCCTTTATCTTCACAGACAAGTGGTGTGGGCCTGTTGAGGCTTATCTGCCTTGTGGAATGCTTTGTGCCTAACATCTGATACTCACCCTTTGTGTTTCAAGTGGTTTTGACATTGGTTAGCTCTAATCTGGACATGTAGGCTGAATGCACTATTTTTTTTCCAGAGTGTACTTGGTTTTGCATAAACATAAATCAAAATTTCAGGGTAGTTGTGTCTGTTTTAGGGGAAGCAAGGTTACAGGGAGATTATTTTCCTCTAAATTCAAATTGCAGCTGTAGGAAAAGACAGTAGAACATTTCATTTTAACTGATATTTACTAAAATATTTACTTTATTAGATGATTTTTGTAGTAATGTGAAATTGTAGTTTTTTATGGTTGCCGAGTGAGTGAGGGAGTTTGTCACAGTAAAAATAAGTTTAAGTGCTTTTTACTTGGTTAGTACAAAACAAACAAACAAATTCCAAGAATGTTTAGTTCAGACATTTATCTTGAGTAGGTGACAAAAATGCAGACACGTGGTAGCCTGGATGCAAGACAAATGTCCATTTCAAGTCTGTTCTGGAAATTTGTACATTTTGAAGTAGGTGGCATGTTTTTAAAAAAAAAAAAAAAGAAAAAGGGAAAAAGCGCTTCATTGTTTCAAGCCTCATTAGACTGTTAATAAACAGAGTAGAGGCTGAGGAGGAATGTTCAAACAGTTGAAAGCTCTATATGTTTTAAGGGAGTTGCATTCCAGAAGGCTCTCAAATAACTACTGTTCTCTTTCTTGTGTCTTTTCCCCTACGACTCCAACACATAAAATGTTTTGGCTGACAATTTTGGTTGCTCCCAGTAAGGGGATAGTTTATGATAGCTATCACTGCTGTAATGATGGAAAGCATTCCCAGTCCTGTTCCATGATTATTGTCTGGCTATGTGCTGGGTGAGGGTTTCTTTTCTTAGGTGCATGGGTGTTGTAAGTACTTAAATTGGGAATTTAAGGGTATCAGAAGCAGAGATGGAAACTTCAAAACACAAGACTATTTGACAATTTGAACAACATGGTGTGGCAAGATTTTGGCATTTCCACATAACTTATATTTAAAGGATCTTCACTTTCAAATTCCAACAGTTGTTGTGATGGCTGTTTTACGATGAAAAAGATGTAACCTGTGTGTATGGTACAAGAAAAGCCAGAGGTCTGGGCAGAAGATTATAATATTGGGAATGTTGGTCTGCCTGATACCAGAGCTAGTGTGGAAAAAGAGAATGACATTCATTAAACTTTGAATTAACTGTTTTTTGGGGGGTAATGTTGAATTTAAAGTCAAAGACTGACAACGTAATTATCTGCAATGACCAATTTGCAGTTTAACAGGTTGGTTCATTTGAGTTTTGTGAGGGCTACAGCTGTGGTCTCCGCAGTTAAATTGTGATCATTAAAAACTGGTTTTGAAATGCACCAGTGTAGGAAGTTACATGTTCAAGAGGCCTGGTATAAAGCACATTTCTGTTGTTTTCACTCTGTTTTGGACAAGGCTCAGGCATTATGTAGCATCTCCAGGATAATAATGTGGGAAAAATGTAGTGACTTGCATTGTAATGTAACAAATACATTTTGCCTGTAATTCTGGTTTACTGCAGTTGTTTTCAGGATAAAAAAACACAGCCAATTTGGTTTTTTCTTCTCTTAAATTGCTATAATGTGTATAAATGTGATTTAAAGAGAAATACAGAGATACTAAAAATAGTAATACTAAAACACTAATACTAAAAAAAATACTTAATTATAAGAAGTGGCATTAATTAATTTTGTGTGAACTAGCATGGTACTTCAGGATAAGCAGAGAAGGTTGCCTGGCCCCTACCTAGTTCTTTGATATTCCACCATGTGCAGGTCTCCCAGGTCCTTTGGCTGTTACAAGATAACGTCATCCAAAGGTCCTTTCCTTCTTTTCCATGTGCTCACTGACTTCATGGAATGCAGCCCAATCAAATTATTAAGAATACTTTGAATATCTGAATAAAAGTGTTTAGTAAAGTGTTTGCAGGCAAAAGAAGGTTAATGGGGTGTTGAAATGAGAATTTTGTATATATGTCGATATATCAGGGGGTTTCATTTGAAAATTGCAGAGGTTTGGAGAGTACTTGTACTTTGCTGGTTCTACATAACTGATACTTACACGTGGAATAACGTGTTGTTTATCTTCAGTAGTTCTGCAAAGAAGGGACACCCAGGAGGGGAGGAGAGGCTGTGCTGTTGTTGGGCCACTTTGCAGAGTTTTCCGAGGTAAAAGCACGGCTGGAATAGCCCTTGGAACCAGCCTGAACTGCTGGGTGTGTTCCATGCTCTGGAAACTCCACATCCAGGAGTTATCCTGGGCAGCTTCCTCCCACCTCTCTTTCAGTTCCTGTCAGAGTAACTCTGTTTCTAGCCAGATGTAGTTCTGTAGCCCTCTTTAATCCCCTGGGTTTTTCCGGCATATATAAGGCAAAGAGGAAAATTTTGTTATAACTCTTCAAATTTTATATGCTGGTTTTGCATATGATTTCTCACTACAGTTTTCTTTTCTCTATTGCTTACTTATAAACTAAACTCATATTCTCATCTCTAGGAAAGCAGTAACAGTTTTCAAATTCATCCAGGAATACTTAGCTGTATCTTTGTTCCTTTTTTAAAAATTGTAACTTTTATTTTTCAAGCTTAGCTTATTTTGAATAGTTTTAAAAGTTGGAAAATGGTTATTTAAAAAATGTAAATATGTGGCAAAGATAGGAATCCTGGAAACTGAGACTCTAGAGAAGGATTTTGAATTGTTTTCCTTCCTGAAATTTTAATTATTCTAACTGAATTAGAATTAATGAAAACATGTCTAGAATACCCAAGTATTTTAATAGATTAAGTACAGCCTGTCCAGGGATGAGAAACAGAGGTTGCAGACTGCTTTTTCTCTAAATGCTTGTCTGGATTACCTGCATACATATCTTTTATTTATTTTGTATCAGGTTACAAATTCTGATTTTTTTTTTTTTCCTTACTTGAATTTTTGTTCTGATGTATAAAAGGTCTCAGCTGATTACCTCAGCTGAATTTTTTGTGTTTAAAAACTCAGAAAAACCAGTGATGAGCTTCAAAACACTGCAATATGTACATAACAAGTTACCTTTTTTCTTTCAGAATTTCCAAAACTTGTATGGTTTTGAAATTGAACAGAAGACTGGAATTTGGAATTATCTTCACATTTCTTTAAATAAGAAGCAACAATGGAACGAAGGCAAAGAGGAGTCAGTGCTGGACTGCTTTTGCTGCTTTATCAAATTTCTCAAGTTGGATTCCAGAACATTCCTTCTGTTACCCTTGGGGTACTTGTACTGAATATTTTTCTCTTTCTGAATCCTTTGAGGCCACTGACTGAAGTGTGTCTCAGTGTAAATGAAGCTGTCCACAGAAAGAACTGGCAACGTTTGCTGCTTGCTCCTTTCCACCATGCAGATGATTGGCATTTGTATTATAACATGATTTCCATGCTTTGGAAGGGCATAATGCTGGAAAGAAAGCTGAAGAGCATATGGTTTGCCTACATAATTGTAGTATTTTCAGTACTGATTGGAGTAGTTTACATAGTGCTGGAACTCCTGCTTGTGATAATTCTGGATGATCCTTCCTATGGAATGAATTGTGGTGTAGGTTTTTCAGGTAAGACGCAGAGTTGGTCCAATTTACATGTGTAAAATTAATATGTATAGTTGCTATATAACAATAACTATTAATTACAGAAAGAGGATAGGTGTACATCTGTATATATGTATGATTGTCCCATCAGTATGCTTATCCTAGCTTTTAATTTAAAGCATGTACTCTGGGCATGAACATAAGTAATTCAATTCTTGTGGCTGACAGGGACTTTACCTGAGAACATCTAAATGTCATCATCCTGGTAGAATTGTGTTTTCTGTTTAATATTGCTGGTTAATTGAAGTCTGAACTCTTAATTTTATGATGTCGTATAAGCATTTCAATAATGCTCCTTAGGTGGCTTGTAGAGAAGCCTCAGTTTAAAATTACTCGTGCCTGTCTTTGGTGAGACTCTCCTAGATTTACTTCTGCTAGCAACATCCAAACACCTGATTTTGGTAATCTTCTTTCCAGTAATCATCTTGTCTCCTTTAGCAGGTCGTTTTCAAGTCAATGAACTCCTTCTCTTTAAAAAAGTCTTCAGTCCAGTGGAAAAGTAGCCTTGCATTTCTAGATAAATAGGGGATTTCCTGCTGTCATTGGGACCTAGCCTTAAAAGGCAAGCACTCACTTTTAGCCTTTAATAAAGTAGCTTCAACACCTATGAGGTTTTCTTGGGATGTTCCAGTGGGTAGGAGCTGGAACATTCTGGCAGTTGCTCCTCTGGACCTCCAGATATTTTCTGGTTGCCTCCCTTTGGTAACAAGACTGCCCAGTTCTAATATCTGGGCTGTAGAGGCCCTCAGTGCAGCCCCTTTCCCTGAATGGTTTGGCTGCCTGTGCCAGCCTCAGTGTGTCCATGTCAAAACTTTTACTTGTTAATTTGTCAGGGTTGTTTTCAGACCTCTGTGAGATTTCTCTTGAGAGGAACTTTTTCATAAACACTTCGAATAAGTTCTCTGAATTAATTCCATCATAGTGGTTGGCTGTTGCATGATAGAACAGTTGCAGTCAGTTAGAAATTAATATTATTTACTGTGATGGAAGGTCATTTATCTACATTTTTTTTCAGAAATAAGTGGTTCTGGAGTATGTGTAAGATGATTTTCCATTAATTCAGAATTTGAACCTACTGTTGAGTTTTACACCTATTTGTTTGTCTTGTTTTCAGTAGCGGCTTTTCTCAAGTCACAGAACATTTTTTTTGAGCTCACTAATTTTGTCAATTATTTTAACTAGAACTCCCACATTAAGTTTTGTTTGTATTTGGTTGAATACCTGAATAGCTGCAGTGAGCAGGCACATTAAAAAGCAGCTTAAATTTGGCTGTTAAATAAGTGCATAATTTCTGTATCTTGTTGTTTTTTTTAAGTCACTGAAAAGTATCACTGAAAGAACAGAACTCTCCTGGCATGCGGCAATATGCTTTGTGGTGCTTTGAAACTGCATAGTATTTCAGATTGTTTGCATTTCTTTATTATTCACAAGCATTTCTCTCTTAATGGGATTTCTTGTTTGCAGGAGTCTTGTTTGCTTTGAAAGTTCTGAACAACCATTATAATCCAGGAAGAGTGAGCAGTGTCGTTGGATTGCGGATATCCAGTAAATACGCTTGTTGGGTGGAGCTGGTGGCTATTCATTTAATCTCCCCAGGGTAAGTGTATTGAATATTTCAAAGAAAGGAGAAGAGATTTGGGCTACCTGGAGTAGTTTGAAATGTCTCATGAAGTGTAAGTAGCGTTAGCTGGCATCCCAGTGCAGTGATGGGCTGCAGTCTGCTTTTTCCTTAAAACCCTCTATTTTGAGTACATCTCAAATTAAAAATCTGAAATACTGTTCCCAGAAGGTGTGATTGAGTATTTGAGGGAAGATAATAAAAGTTGATGGACAAGGAGAAAGGCTGTGTCTTTTCAACAAGGTAGCTAAACTACTCCACTATAGTGTAAAGGGCTTTATGAGCATTCCAGTTTGCTTCCCTTTCTGTCCCCTTTCTAGTCCACTCTGGCTTAGTCACTCCTGATTTATGATCAGACTATCATCCAGTATTCTGCCAGTTTTATCACTGTCATTGTCACTGTCCTGCAGTGCTACTGGTCATCTCCCTCAGTTTCCCTGTGTGCTCTGTGCCAGCACAGTTCATCTGCCCCTACATCTGGGAGAAGAGGGCCTTGCTCTTCTTTGGCACTTGTTTTTTGTAGTCCTGTTTGCAGATGAGTAATTTTCCTATGTAATAATTTGTAACTGTGAATCACATTGCTGAATATATGCAGAGTACAGACACAAAACCTATGAGCTATTAAATCACAGTTTATGTACAATTTCCCACTTTTCAGAAAGATTAAAAAAAAGAGCTCAGCAATACTGAGATATTCCTTGTCACTTAGTATGATATAGCTGATAGAACATTTCCGAGTGCAGAAGGAGAATTCAAATATTGCTTAGGTTAAGCACTGGTTTTATTGCTTTATGCCTGGCTGCTCAGCTGACTGCAGTAAGGATTAAAGACAGAAGAGTGCTCTGCCCAAATGCAGTTTTATTTGTGAGCTGCATGGCATTGCTACAAGGATAAAACTAAAGTTTTCAGTGTGTTAATTTTTTTTTCTGCAAAATATAAATGGTTGTTTTATGCTGAGCATAGTTTTTATTTGGTGGTATGTTTAACAATACTGTTTTTAATTAAACAATAATGGAAGAGCACTATGCAAGTAAAACCATATCATACTGTTTATGGTAGAGGAAAACATGAGTTTTAGACATTGTGTGCTGTTCTTTTTCAGTTACATTACTGTAGAAATGTCTTTGGGTAGAGAGTGGATAGGAAGTCCAGAAAGAATATAAAAAAATATTTCATAATTTTGTGGAAATGTAGATTGCTGACTCATCTAAACCTCTACAGAGGACAATTTCACAGCACTTAAATGATAATGGGGGCTGCAGAAAACAAGTAGTGATCTGCAGAAATTCATGTCCTAGAACATAACATATTTAATTAGTAACTGGCAACTGCCTTGCAATGAACTGTAGCAATTGTAGCTCTCAACATTGCTCTTATATGCTCATCTGTGTGCTCAGGGCAGGTTATAATATTTGAAGTCTATGTTTAACTGGTTCCTTTTGTAGACTAAGTTGCACAATTCAGTTTTGAATAGATGAGAGGTCAGTAATTGGGGCAGAATTCTGTCCAGTCAGAAAGCCATTTGGTGAATTTGGACCTGCCTTATTGTACTGATGTAGCAGGCTCACCTGAGAATCCATAACAATGAAAGATCCAAAAGTACTATTGAGCCTTTTGAAAACCTAGATTTGTGAGCTGGGAGAGGATTTAGGAGTTTGCTGACATCGTATTATTTTCTTTCTCATTAATGTTTTTGTTTTGGAAAAATTTTAAAGTGCATTCAGTATCCTTCTAATATTCACCTTCGATAAAGGATATTGAGATGCAGGCTTTGCTTAGCAGTCCTTGGGATTATTTGTTTAATGGAAGAACAGACATGTGAAAGTTACTTTGTTCAATCTGTGCCTCTTCCAGAATTGGGCAGAAATCTTAAGTCTTAGATGAACCAATATCATGTTGGTAATTTCTAGAGTAAGTGATTTTTAAGTATTTTTAACTTTTCGAGGTCAGACATTTTCCAAGGCAGGCATGCATATTTCATGAATTTGGAAGATCTGTTCCAGAAAATTTGGTTGGAAAATTAGTTCCTTATAGATACTTTATTTTGGTAACTGCCTTTTATCTATAAATGTTTACATCAGCATTTATGTGTTACTCTTTAGAGAATTGTTGGTTACTGGTGAGAGAGAACTGCAACTCTCCAAGGGAGGATATGAGTTTGTAGTTGAGTAGGTGGCAAAAGAGTGAATTTAGATTTGATCTTTACCTCCCTCTAGTGATACGTACATTTTTCTGTCTTGTTTTACCACTGATGCCTGGAAGTTGTCTTGGCTTGAGTGCTTGTGCCATCATCTGTGTAACTCCTGCAGACCACTGACCTGAATGTAAAAATTGATGCAGAAGTTACACTTGGTACAAAAATTATTTCATTTCTACTTTATAAGGGAGGGGTGGGGGAAGTTAACTTTAGCTCATATTATTTAAATTTTTGGCAGCCAGTATAAATGCGATATTTGTAATTGCATATGAGAATATTTTAATGTTTAGTGTATTGGCTTCTGTAACTTCGTAATAGAGGTGAAAAATTTGCAACTAGTGCTTACACTTGCTTGAATTCAGAAGATTTTCTCTTAATTTATGTTTAAATACAGAATAGTTTAACTCTTAATTTGAATGTTGAAAATTGATTTTTGAATTTAGAGTACCCCATAGTCATGTCAATAACTGGAGCAAATCTCCTTATTTACTGTAAACATATGCTTCTGGGTTGATTTCTTGAAAGACTCCAGAGTCTTTTCATTCTGTATACAAATGGTAATGATATTTTTTAAATAAATTGTTGGTATGCATAGAAAAGAATTTGGATCTCAGCGTTTCAATTGTTCGTTCAATTTTGAAGGCAGTATATTACAAAGATTGCAGTGGATCTGCATTCATGCTTCTTTCAGACTAATTGTAGGATTGCATGGATAGTGCTGTACAAAGTATTGTGTTTGTGCTTTCACTCAGAACTTTACATGGTTTTGGTAAGATCTACCCAGACATTACAAGTAAGTTACTTTTCTAAAGCTTAAAACCAGTTTACTCCTTTGGAAGTCTTTAAATGCTTTTAGGGAAAGCATATTCTAAACTAAAATGATCTCTCCAATTAGTTTTTTCAGGATATTTGTTAGATACGTTTCTGTAACTGTAACTCCCAATTTTAAGATAGTTATAAAGAAAGAAAACTTGGCATTATATCCTTACAGGCAGGTAATATCTCTGTGCTTGGTCTCACTCAGGGACTTTCTCAGGGAAGTCTCTAAGACTTTCTCTTTACAAGAAATTCTACACTCTCACTTTTGTATCCCTAGCAAAAAAAAAAAAATCTCCCTTTCCATTACTCACAAAATTTTTAAATTTTTTTTTTAAATTTTTTTTTCTATTTTTATTTTCTAGGACTTCTTTTGCTGGGCATCTGTCAGGGATTCTTGTTGGATTGATGTACACTATGGGACCTCTGAAAAAGATCATGCGAGCTGGTGCAGGTATATAATTTTATTGTATTTAGAAAAATTGCATAAGGCACACTTCTAAAAAAAAAAATCAGTAAGTCTTGCATATAGAAATTCAGCCCATTCCAGCGAGTTTTTATACAATTAAAGATATTTGTTAAAGTGGATGAAGAAGAAAAAATTCAATTTTTTTCCTTAAATATGGATAAGAGCAATTAAGAATAAGTGTGACTTTCAGATATTTTTACATAGAGGAATACCTTTTTATCTTCTTTTTAAGTATTTATGTAGAGTATTGTCTTTCAATGAAAATGTCACTTCAAATGAAGTGTGGTGAAGCCATAAACATGGAAACAAAATGTTTCCGTCTTGATTTCTACCAGTGTCAATTCTAATGGAAGTCTCTATGGTTTGCAAATGGTGGTGGAATGCTTAAGAAATTGTTACTGGATTTCTCAGGCCTTCCAATAATGTGTTACTGCAGCTTTTCATATTGCAGTAATAATTATTTTTTTAAATAGATTATAGCTTTAGACATCTGTAGTCTTAAAAATGGTTTAAAATACATCCCTGCTAACTTTTAAATGAACACTCCCATAAACATCAGTGTTTAATTGAAGTCTAACCCTGACACAACAGCTGTGCTGGGGTTGGTTGGCAGAATATCTTGACTACTTGATAGGTTGAGTACTTTATTCGTGACTGTTCCATCAGATTGAATATGGATATGGTGTTTGTAATATTTGTTCAAACGTGTGTGCTCTCACTGGGACTTGCATCACAGTTTGTGATGGTCATGTATGTTCAGCAGTTGCAAGGGAAAACAGGACACCAAAGCATCAGCTTTCCTGTCTTGCTGGAGGGAACAGACGGCAGGTGTCCTGTTGGTTAAAGGTTAACCTTGCATGATTCTGTGCCACGGGGGAGCTGCCTGATGACTATAGAACAGGCAGGCATCAGCCCAGCTCCAGGGACTCCAGCCTTGGACTTGGCAAGATGCAGCCCTGACTGGCTGACCTCCTCTGATCTCCTCACTGACCCTGCTCTGGTTTGGAGTTGGGCTGGGGACCTTCTGAGGTCCCTTCCAGTGAATTTCTCTGGGCTTCAGTGATAACCCCACAGTACTGTGAGTGAATCCTGTCCTGGAGATCAGGCTGCTGTGTAGGTTCTGTGTGACTGACAGCTGCAGGAAGCAGTGTTCAGTACACGGAATTTTTTTTTTCTCCTGGGTAGCAAAGCAAGGATAATGTAGTGTTGCTCCAGTCCTCAGTTTTCTGTGCATTAAACATTATTACTAATAAATACTCTCAGTAGAGAAATTGTTCATTACGTGTTCTGGGGAGAACATTATAGGTTGCTTTTGTTTTTTCCTAGTCTACATGGATATGTTGCTTGAACCTAGCACACGGCTATTATATTCTGTCATTGATGCCAAAATAATCCACAGATACACATGACTGATTTCCTGCCTGTATCTTATGAGACAAACTCTTAAAGGGCACTTTAAATTTGAATTTTGTATTCTATAAAGAAAATATGATTATTCTAACAGGATACGCATTGTTCTTTTATTTAGCTGGCATTTCTTTCTTCACTGAGCCTGAAAGGCCAAGGGGCTACTCTTCAGGTAAGTAGTCTTGTCCACTTAATCAAAAACTTCTACCAGCTTTAGAAATAGTTTTTGCTAATGATTAGAAAACCTACAGGAGAGTTATGTAGATGGAAACATACATAGTATACAAAATATCTGTACATGTGTACTTGCTAAACTTCTATTACTTCTTTGGGCATGTCTCACCTTTCCTCTTCAGTGTGTGGATGGATTTTGTGCAAGAGGCTTAAGCCTCAAATTAAGGTCACGACTTCCCGAAATGCTACCTCAGGGAAATATCCCTTTTGCACAAGGTGTAGCAGTGGGGAAATTGTGTCTACTGAAAGCAGCCTTTTGGACCTTGGTAAATATGCCCTTATCTGGCAAATGTATCTAGAGTGGTTTTTCCCTTCTAACAAGGATTTACTTCCTTTGAGCACTCTCTGTAAATGAGGTAATTTATGTGCAAAAAGTCCCTCCTCAGCAGACTGAATTTAGGCCATCTTCAGTTTATAGATGGATAGTTGGAATGCTGGCACACGTTTGATTCACTTATCCTGCAGAACATTGAATCATTGCATGTGGAGTGTAGAGAAATGATAGGTGGAGTCCTTGTCTGTGAGGGCCAGGAGAGGCTGGGACATGGGCTCTGGGTGTTGGATCTGAGCTTAGGGATGCATATCCTGGCATTTCTTACGTCCTGCAGTGATTTATGCTCTTTCCTAGACATCTGCAGGAAGAGCAGGATAAATGCATAGTGATAACTCTCTCAAATATCTGCCAGTGTTCAGTGGCTTGTGGCTTAAAGATGTTCTCAGCAGAAAGTTTTATGGGAGAATTTTGTCTTTAATAGCCTGTGGTAGATCCTTCTTCCATCAATTTGTCAAAAACTCTTTGAATCTACATGAACACTTTTAACACCTACATCATCAGAAAAGACTCACAGTTTGTTTCCTGGTTTAGAATCTATCATTTCTTAGTTTGGCTTGAACATGCTAACTGCTAATTTCATTTGATGATCATTAATTCTTCTTTGGGGAGGGAGACTAAACCTTCATTCTTTATGTACTTCCTTCCTTAGTGGTTTTTTAGGCTCTGTCCTGTACTCACAGTGGTCATCTTTTCCCTCCATTTGGAAAGCTGGAGTCTGTCTGGTTGCTTGTAAGGAAACTATTTCACACGTTTGATCTTTCTTACTGTTCTCTGATGTTTCATCAGGCAGGGTTTTTATTTTGTGTAGTCTTTTATAATTGAGATGTGCTTACTTTGAGCCAAGTTTATAGCTGCTTTTATTCTCCCTGATGGACTTTGTCTTCAATCTATCTCCAATTTTATTATTACATTAAATAATTCCCACAAGCAGGATTCTGGGCACTTACGTATTTTTGAAACATCTGTTTTGTAATTCCTAAACAAAAGATCTTAGCCTGTTTTCCTCAACAACAGCAACAGAGATTGTTTCAATTTAAAGGTATATTTCCCCAAGATTTTCATTAATTTACTGTCAAGTCAAAAACCATTTGATCTAAAGGCCAGTAAAGAAATAAAACAATTACTACTGTGAAGGGAAATGAGAGTTGAGCACAGTGTGTGCAGCAAGCACAAGTTGTTGCAGCAATCCCAGCCCAGGTAAAGGTGCTCACTGAGCTCCAGGTGCTTGCCCAGCTGCTCACAGACACTCAACCTTCCTCCAGTATCCCAGAACAGCAGGGTGGATGGAAACTCGAATGATTTATACTGGAAAAAGCTCTTTAATAGCTAATGAAGATAAGAATTTGTACTTGACATTTCAACTCTGTGGTCTATTACAGCCCTTGTACAAACACCAGCTGCTGGGAGCTTGGGTAGGTGTATGAGGCCACCCTTGTGGAGAAGTAGCAGAGAGATTCTGAACAGCCCTTTCTGTTTGTTTTTCCAGCTCTTTTCAAGTAGGGAAAAAGAGATTTAATATAGTACATCTGCCATGATGTGGAGGGAATAAAAAAGCTTTAGTATGCTGACAACAAGGAGGTCTGGGCTTTTTTTGCATGTTTTGGGCAGTCCCCAAATGCTGTTACTTTGAGTTCTTTTGGACAAAGAGGAGATGGAGAGAGTTAACCTGAATTATCCTGTCTTCCAAGTTCACCTTTAGATATAACCATTTAATTTTTGCTTTGTACTAAGTTAATTTATCTAAAATGACATACAACTGCAGTTAAAACAATATATATTTGTTATGTTCATTCCCTGTTCATATACTTTGTAATTGTCTTTCATCCTATTTGCAGAAGTCTTAATGGAAGATTTAACCTTTTGCTTGGTGTATGATAGATGGAATAAATTTGGCCATCTGTGAATGAAGAAAACTTGCTCTGGTGTCACAGACTAATGATGCATATCTTGATTAGCTTTTCACTTTCTGGCATTGCTGATTTATTATTATGTGCCTTTAAATACCAATTTAAATAGAAAAATAGATGAAGTTATGGTCAGAACAGATTTTATGAAACAGCACAAGGAATCAGCTTTAAAAGAAAAAAGGTTTTAAGTGTAATTTTAACATGTTTAGTGTTTAGTAGCTGAAGTAGGTTTTCTCTAAGTGCAGTTCATGAATAAAGTATTAGGGCATTTATTTTGATTAATAGGAACACCTTGAACATGTCAATGTTACCAAACTGTGTCTCATTTTAAAATAAAATATTACAGCTTTCTGAGCAGTTACAACTTGATGGCAGTGTGAAACATAAAACACAGAGAAAACTACAGCAATAGAACAAATCTAAAATACAGCATCCTTTTGCTTTCATCAGATCATTTTATGCTTTTAGTACCAGGATTTTTACACTCTTCATGCATGTAGTTTTGAAGCCTCCAGAAAATAAATTTATAGCTGAGAAAATGTTCATTCAGATTAACATAAAGCAGAGGAGAATGGGGGTAGTAGGTGAAGAGTGCATCCAAAGGGTACAGGCATAACAGCTAAATGCTGTCTCTCAGCTAGATTTCACTGCAGGTGTTGGAAAAATCTTCCAGTGTCAGTTGTGTTCCAAGACAAGAAAGAATTGGAAACAGAATGTGTGTAAATAATGTGCATGTGTATACATACATGTGTGCATATATATGTGTATATAAAATCAATATTGGGATATTTGAAAATACAGAAGAATATATATAATTCTGTGTAGAATTTTGTGCAGTTACTCTGTTCAGTTTTTCTTGTTTTTCCTGTATAATTTCAAGACAGAGTATTGCTGGTTTTATTTGTCTAGAGGTTCTAGAGCGTGGCATATTTTTCTTCAGTAAAATAATTTTTAAAAGTAAATTATTTATTTGTTCTCACTTTGTCACCTGTATTTGTTATTAAGCACAGAAACTTCACAAGTTGGAATTGATAGAACCAATGAAGGAACACAAGATGATGTTCACATTGATGCTAATAATCTCAAGAAAAAGGAAATGTCCTGCTGTACTTGTTTCATACAAAAATATTTCCACTTTTTTCATTTTGAAAAACCTAATTTTCTCTTGGTTGGAAGAAACTGGGAGCCTTTCTGTACTTTGGTTTTTCAAAATGCCTTGTTCAGCTGTCTGGAAAAGAACACATCACCAAAATTTTGCATTTTGAAAATACAGAAATAGAATAGAAACATGGAACTTTTCTCCATGCTTTTCCTCAGTTGAAAAGCGTGACTTTTTTCCATAATTTTTCTCAGCTTAGGTTTTCTGTGCTCAGGCAAGATCAGATTGTGTTGTTAACAGGAAGAGAGTCTTGCTCAATTCTCTAGCCAAGTAATTTTTTTCCTTTTGAATCCCATGTGTTTGGGAGGATGATGGCCTGTGCTTGGTTTTGGGCAGCTTTGCAAAGGCCAGAAAGGACTGTCAGCAGTGAGTGGGACACTGATGAGATCTGTGCTGTGCTGGCTTTCTGCAGGGCAGGTTCCGCTCTGCCAGAGCACAACATGAGCTGTGTACAGCACTGCAGGAAGCTTTCCCTCTTACTTCTCTAGGTCCAAAGATGGCTGGAACTTAGGATGACATTTTTTATGGGCCCTGAGGGAAAGGGGAAGAGGGGTAGGGAGAAAAAGCCTGAACAGTACCTGGTTTATGTTCTAGTGATGGCAGTAAGGTGTTGTCAGAATATTGACAACTAAATGTTAAAAGGAGATGATTAAAACTGTCTTTCAATTTCTGTGTGATACTTCTTAATAATAGCAATTCTATGACACTTACTTTTAACAGTTATAAAAAATTGAGATGTTTGGTCCATCTTTTTTCTGTTGGCTTTTTTTTTTCTCCTATTACCATGTAAATTTGAAGTTAATTCATGGCATTTATTGTATGAGTAATTGAACCCTAATATTTTTTTCTTTCCCAAATTAAAACAGATTGTGGAAGAAAGGTAGCAAGAAGATAATATCTGATTTCACACTTGCTGAGTTGCAGCAATTTATTTTATTTTATTGATTCATTTTACAGAGTATTACAGCTATTATCCAGATTATCAACACAGAACTCCAAGGAGCTACTTTGATTATACAGGTGGGCTCACTGAAGAAGAACAGCTTGAAAGGGCAGTGCTAAACAGTCTTAATGAAAGAGGTAGGAATTTTATTGCATTTTTATCTCCTAAGTTATGATTCATACTGAAAGGGACTCAGGAAGGAGAACAAGATGGATTCTTCATTACTTATTTTTGGACATATCTTGTAATTTTGGGAAGGAATGCATACAAAATGAGTTTTATAGTAAGGGATATTGTCTATTTTACTGTCTTTTTAAGACTATATTTTGCATAATTTTTAACATTGAGTTTGAGAAAGAAATCCTTCAAAACTTTGAATACTAAGCATTTTGAGATGTTACTTGAAAGAATGAGCCATTTTTGTAGAGTTTTTTGAAACTATCAAGAAAACAGAATACAAATAACAGTAATAAGATTATAATATAAATAAATAGTATGCACTTTAAAAGCTTACCTGTATCACTGTGAAACATCTGCAACTTTCATTTGTAGCCTTAAATCATCTCCAGCACTCCAGGTAAGATGTATTTTTTGTCTGCTTGTGTTTTTGAAAAAAAGATAAATTTTGTACTATAAGAAGGAATGTTTTTTTGAAGAACGTCCTTTGATGAGACACAAGAATGAATTTCAGTAGTAGATTGCTGTGGCAAACCAAGTTTCACTTTAAACTTTGCTGCCAAAAGCAGCATTTCTTAACACTCTGATAGTGCCTGGCCTCAGTGCTGGTTACAGTTTTTAAGCCTCACAGGCAAGTGAAGCAGGAAAAGGTATCATCATGTACTGTTTCCAGTATAATTTGGTGTGATCTAATATGTAGGGATCTTGCTTTATTTTGCACCTCTTTCTCCTACACTTCAGTTTGGACAAGCAAGACCTAAGATTTGAGCTCTTAAAATACTTGCTTAAACAAGCTGTGTAAAGTTTCAGTTTGCCTATAGGCAGATATCTTATTTCACAAAGAACATAATACAGAGCATGTCACTGATCACACCTGTTTTAGGGTCACAAAGGATGAGATTAAATTTACTGTGCTAATGGGCAATTAGGATATTCTTCCCTGTCAGTTAGTTTGAAAAATAATTAGCTTGAATGAGCACTCTCCTTTGAACACGATACATTTTCCCTAAAGCATGAACATTCAGAGATCCTTGCAATTACATGGATGATGAAACAGGTACCTAACATGACAAAAAAATTACATAAAATAATTTGAAATAGGTTGTAACAGCAGGTACCACAATCAATTTAGGGCTCTCTTACTATTTTTTTTTTACCAACTATGACATTTAAACCATGGCAGTTGCTCTGTAACTTGGACAACAGAGTACTTCAATAATTTCAATGGATTAATAATATTTTTTCCATTCTTAATTGGACAAGTACATTTATTATGGCTTCTAGGCCAAAAAATGCATCATTATGGATATAGAACATTGATCCATTCCTATGAATTAATGTGATAGTATCCTGCTAAGCTAATAAATAATACAGAATTTCCTGGTATCAGCTATTGTCCACAACTGAAAACTAATGTGTATTAAGACATGCATTGAATTTAAGCTCAGTGTTCTCTAAACTCATACTTAGGCTATCTAAACCCAGCCTGAAGATACAGCATTTCTGTTTATTCCACATTCAGGCATTCCTGAAGTGCAGATCTGGTTTTATGCAATATCCTGAAAATTTCTATAATAATAATAATTAGAGTCTAGTGTAAGAAAAGAAATTAGGCTTGTTTGAGATCTGTGGAGGCATCAATTTTAGGACTATCAAACTATTTTAGTGATTTAGGTCTCTTTGCTGAAGGGAACTGCTATTTAATGTTTTCCATTCTCAGTTCTAGTTATGCTGTTGCCTCAAACAAGAACCCATTTCAACAACATTAATTGATTTTTCTCTCCAGAGTTTGTTGGTTTAGTTTGTTTTTTTTTTTTTTTTTTTTTAAATTTTTATTGTTATTCTCATAATTTTGTATTGGTTTCAAATTGTAAAAATTCATCCTTACTTAAGAAAATAATTTTGGATTTAGAAAAGTCATAGCCTTTGATATTTAAACTCCTTTTACTATGAAGTTCAAATATATGGCTGACATTTTTGTTTAATACTGGTATTACCAGCCACCCTTAATATAACCCCAGTATAACTAAGTCTGTGATCTATTGTGTGCTTGCTGTTCTGCTCAGAAGAAATATCTTGATTACTTTGGGATGCGGGTTTGGATTTTTGTTGTGAGATTTTTGGGGATTTTTTGTGAGTTAAACTTTTAAGCGTCTGACTTTCAGTGTCAGTAATGTTAAGAATCCTTTGCTGGTATTTCTCCACAAAAGACTAAGCTTTTTAAACATGGAGGTGATAATCTTAAGAGTTTGTGATTGAAGAGAAATACCTACAAGTATTAGGTGTAGACATTCCTCTTATATTTTATCATGAACTGTCTATGTATTTCTTTGCTTTTGATTTGAAATGAAATCAATAAATACCACTCCACTCCAAAGCTTTTCGATGACCTGATATGGGCTAGTCAGAGTCATTTGGAGCAGCTAGGAATTACCTGGGCATCTACCTTACCTGTTTCCTGGAAGGGTTCTCATGTCTGTTTCTTGCTACTGAGACAGGACTTTTATTGGAGTCTTTGAAATTTGCCAGCCCATTGAAGATGGTAATGGGAGAGTGGAATTTATGTGAGGAAACTGGAGAAATGCTGTATATTGTATTTCCAGTGTTATCTGTTCTTTCCACAATTATAGAAATGCCAGTCATTGCACTTGAATTTGGTGGTTTTCTGTAGAAATACTTCAAAGCAGATTACATGCCCAAACATGCAGAGCATTGTTTCAGATTAAAATTGAAATTTCATTTCATTAAATCATATGCTAGGACTTAGGCTTAGAGAATTAGATGCAACTTTTGTGATGGATTTCCTTTTGGTTGTTGGTTTTTTTTTTAAATTTTTTTTTTAATTTTTTTTTTTTTAATTCTTACTATGATACCCGACACACATCTTGGAAATCCCATTGAGCAGACCTCATGTTCTAAATACCTTTCTAAAACTGCAGCTGTCCTCTGTGATCTTTCTTAAGCAAATTTCTGGAAAAATGAATCAGTGAATTTTTATGATTTCCACACACAAAGTTTTGGTACCAGTGAAAGAAGCAGACTATTTACAATAAGAAGTGTAGTCAGAATTATTTTAGAAATATTTAGTGAATTCTCTTCCATCTGTCTCTTAATAAATACAGTGGTTGATGTAGGATAAGAGGTTGGCTGAAAATTAGAACCAAAAAACTCCTAATTGTCTTTACATTGGTGATCAAAGTTCACCAAAATAGTTAATTGAACCACTGAGCCTTTCACCATGGGTTTCTCTTTCAAACCAGTACCAGGACCAGTTAGTACCTCTGAAATACTGTGGGGTAAAGACCAGTTCTGCAAAGCAGGAATTTTTGGAAATGCTACCTATAGGGTTGGCTTCCTTTGCTCTTCAGGAAACAAGTTGGCAGTGACATAGTTGGGGACATAGGTTCTTGCTATTGCCACAGAGGATTTTGAGATAGGAATTCATTCAAATTTTCATGCTGAAATGTATACAGAATGCAGAGTATTTTTTTTCTGGGAGTTCATAAATAGGCAAATACACTTGCAGGTACTGCCAATTCTTTTGTATGGTTTTCTTCTTGTGATTATTTCCACTGCTGAAGACAATTAAAAAAGGAGGAAAACGCTAGAAATAGTTAAATCCTGGATGTAGCTAGAGATGGTTTGCATACATATACACATTACACCTATTTTAAAAGCATGGTTTGTGTATGGAGGTGGTGGTGTTTTGCTCCAAGACCCAGTGATACAAATGGGAGAATGGGAGTGCTTTCTCTGACTTTAGTGGTCTTTGGAATTTTTATTTTTATTTTCTTTTTCCCTCAGTAACTTGAACTTCATAAAGGAACAAAAATTGCTCTTTTCACAGTGGATTTGGCAGGGTCACCTTGTTGGAGAACAGCACTTCTGCTTCCCAGCTCTGGACATCATTAACAAGAGCTGTGTGTGGGCTGCACAAAGGCATCCCTTACCCTTGGAGAAAGTGGGAGCTGCTGGGCAGTGGCTCCAGTGTGCATTGCTATCTCCATCCATCCATGTGGGCTTCTCAGGCTTGGCATTGGCAAAAGGATATTGTTCAGAGTTCCTTTGTTGCTGTGGGTCTGTTACACAAGCAGAAATGCAGTAACGAGAAAGCAAAGTGGCTTTTTATATTGTAAAATTCTGCAAATGTTAACAAACTTAGTCTGGGAATGTTTTTACTCATAAAACTAAGGTCGGTGAATATTCCTAATTTCAGATTTACCCATAATTTACTATTTTAACTCTCATTTATAATTGGATTAATTATACAGATTATGTATATAGTTTACATTTTTTTCATTTGGACCATTTAAAAAATTATGTTCTGAATGCTTTTTATGTCTGACTGAATAAATTAGTACTTTTCTAAGGGAAAGCATACCTTGCTATTTCCAGCTCAACAAAATACATCTATTACATTATGATAAATATACAGCCTACCTATGTGAAATTATTCACAACTTTCTTACTACTCAGGAGAGGAATAGCTGTCTGTGTTAGCCTAGAGACTGGTTAAATAGCATGTTTATATAAGGTTTTTTATGTTGGTTAGTAAATTTCTTTCAATATTTGGAAAGATAGACATAATTAATGGATCAACCCTTTTCAGTTAACAATGAGTTTAGCCTTGTTATAGGTAAATTGACATCTGGATAATTCTTTAATGGTTGGAAAATGCAGTGAGATTATTTTATGCCAACTCCCCTCTAGTATCCAGCTAAATGGTAGCTGGAGGTAGCTGTAAAACTAACCCCCTTAATTCTTTGCAGAAGAGCATCAAGTGCAGCATTGGTCTCTATCCTCTTACTTTTGCATTGTAGCATTGATTATTTGTAGCAAATGATGATCTGAGTGTGACGCAAAATGTTAGCTTATCAGGTGATGATTGATGGTTTCTAAAAATGTTACCAGTGTGCTTTTAACAATTTGTTACAATTTGTTTATTTTGGTGATACTGATTCAGGAAAGATGAGATTTTGAGGATGATTAAAATACATACAGAAATCCTCAAGTATGAAGGGATTAAAGAGTAAGTGTTTAGCCATCTCCTCTCCTAACCAAAACAAATTATCAGACTTTTGGGAGGGAATGGTTTTGTGTATTTCTCAATTTTACCATCTCCTTTTAAAAACAAGAGAGAGATGGAGACTGTTCAAGATTGTTCTGGCTTGCTCTTGTAACAATCCAGCTGTGTCTGGATTCATTGTATGCTAACTTTCCTTCGAAATTCATTACCCTCAGCTACTTTTTTACTAATTTGATTTTTCATTTGTCAGCTGTTCCAAAGCATAGCACAGAAACTGTAGTTACTTCCATTTCTTTTCTTCACCAGTTTAAGTCTGTAGATGGAAGAATAGTTTGCTTCATAGCATGACAAAATTCTTTTCATACATTGACAGAAACTCAAAGGGCTGTGTTAGAAACAATAGCAAAGGCTAATGAATGTGGTCTACTTGGAGCTGAGTAGGAAAAAATGGGGCAGTAATTAGTACCAAAAGCCAAAGCTCTCAGACCGTATAGCATGTCTGCATTTTGCAGAGGGAAGTACAACAAAGAATAAAACCAGTTTTGCCATTTTATATATTTTATTCAGTTGTAGTTTCTGTCTAACTTACGGTGAAACACAAAACAGGGAGAAGTTTGCTGTATTTTATGTCTCAGCTTGTTCTGGAAGCTTCCTAGTCCTTCTAAAGGAGGAGAAGTGCCTGCACTGCCTTTCCTTATGGTTCTCTGTACAACTCAGTAAATCATAAGAGTTTGATTAAACCTAAAGACTTGACTACTTACTGGCTGCAAGAGATTAAATGAGTAGAGCAACACTGAGCTTTTGACTCTGGCTTCTTGTTGCCCTCCAGTTTACTGCTTCTGACTCCAAATGAATCAAAAATACCTCAGAACGAGCTGTCCAGGGAGGCTCTGCAGTCACTGTCCCTGGGGGTGTTTAGGGAAAGGCTGGATGTGGCACTCAGGGCCAGTGTCTGCCTGACAAGATGGTGTTGGGCAGCAGGATGGACTCAGTGATCTCAAAGGTCTCTTCCAATCTTTTTGATTCTGTGAAAAAAAACATGGATGTTGATAAACTAATAGAACTCCAATTTTCTCAGATAGAACACTTTAAACATTGGTATTTTTGCATTAAAAAGCAAGGCTAGTCACGTGTTCAGAGTAGCACACTGTGTGTGATCTGTAGCACACTTAAATGCTGATTAGTAAACTTTAATTATATTCTGTTGTTGTAATATAGTTAGAAGGACTGTACTATTTATGGAAGAGATAATTTCTAAATGAAAACCACGCAAGTGTTGGAAGTTATGACATTTGATCAGATATCCAGATGTGTTTTGGTTAACTATATGATCCCTGCTGGACCAAGAGATTATGCTGCCTGTGATAAACTTCTACAGCAAAGCCTCTCCAAAGATAAGAGTTTCTTTAGAAATGAGAAGTGTGTCTCCTTTGTATAGCTGGATTTTTGTATGGATACCACATTCAGTAGGTCCAGGACAGATGGTGATATTGAAAATGGTACTGTTCAAATGAAATGTACCAGCTTCTTCTTTAACACAACTAAAGCTGACATGAAAAAGAAATGTGGACATACTGCTTTGTGATACCTCTGCTACTTATTTGCTACTCCTCTTACAAGACCTAATTTCATATTTCTACTAGTTTCACAGTTTGGTAGCTCGATGTATTCCTCCTGAATTTTACAGAAACTGTCTTGCAAATCCTGTTATCTAACCTAAAAATAAGGTCATAACTTCAGAGAAGAGGAAAAATCAAGTGAGAATGTTTGATGTAACACTTCTGTGGCATTGCATTAATACAGGTTTAGTTGTATCTGTTGCTATTACAGTGATTTTCTTGTTTTGGTCCAAAGTGCTTTTATTGTGACTTTAGTAACAAAAGAAACTCCTACACATAGCGACAGGATAGGGATGGGGGTCTCAGTCTTTTGGATTCACAGAAGGTGGTTCTAGTTCACAATAAAGTTGTCAAAAATGCCATGGAAGGGTTAATGTTTTGTTCTAAACTTGTTGTGCTATATCTTTTGCTTTTGTCTGTCATCCAGTGTTGTTGCAGTTTTCTGTATCCTTTAAGTGCAGTCTTAGATTCCATTAGTCTTTAATTTGTTTTTGCTGATCTGTTGGTTTCTTACACAGACATCAGGTGGTGTTTCAGTAGTAGCAGTGACCTAATTACCATTTCTGAACACTGTGGCTTATAAATATTTCGATAAGATAAAGGTGTTATTTCATTAATATTTCTGCTTTAATTAAAAGAAAAAAGGTGTTAGGGAACTATTTTAAGTGACAGGATCATTTCAGTATCTACATGCAGATACAAGTACATGTATTTAAAATATCCAGCCTTTGCTGTTCTCTGTATTGTTTGATGTGAAATAAGATATTTTACTCAACCTAAAGCTTTTCAAAATATATTGTCTAGCTTTTTACTTTTTGGGTCAATATATAAAAGGACATTTTTCATCTTTTTTATAACACCTCATTCTATTACTAGTGATTATTAAAGCACGTGTATATTTGAACTGTTGAGCATATTTTATGGGGACTGTGCAAGAACTTGTCTTAGCTATGTAAGTGGTATCTGTTTTCTTTAATAAAAATTAACCTGGGATGCTGTATAGAAAAATAAATGTTTTTATATGAAGCTTTGATATTTAGTTGACAGTTTCACTACTGAAAAGAATTTTTGGAAAAATGCAAGTAGTTTAATTACAATGACTTAAAAATCAATTCTTAAACTACAGCATTACAATCCAGTCTATGTGGGGCAGGTGAAAGCTTAAGAAGTGCTGAATGTTACAAAGGTTTTATTACCTTTAAAGCCAATTTGCTTGTCCTTAACACTGTAATTCTGCTCTGAAGGCAAACTGTTATTTTTGTTTCCCAGAGCCCCTCAGCTGAGCTGGTGTGTGTAAGCAAGCCTTGTGTTGTGTCTTTGCTGGGTGGCTCCATGTGAATTCTGGAGAGCTGCTGCAATCGCCTGGCCTGGCTCTCTTGGGGTGCCTGTGGGGCTGGCTGAGCTCTTGCTGCTCAAATGATTTTGCCTTCAGTTTGTGTGGTTGGGCTGCCACGTGTCCTTGCCTTGTGAAACTTCTGCCAGCTGGGGGTGGGAGCTGTGTGTGCATCTGCTGTGGGTCTGCACATGTTGGACTTGGTACTGAAAGCAAACACAAAAGCTGCTTTTGCAAGAAGCGACTGCTGAGGACACTGAAATAGTTTAACATTCTGGAGTTTACTGTGTGAAAAATGTGAATACTTGTGAATATTTGTTATTCTTAACAGGTTAATGCTTGTTAGATGCTCAGTTGTGGTGTGTTGTGTGGTTGGTTTTGTTGTTGGTTGGGGTGGTTTTTTGGGTGGTGGTAGCTTTATTGTTTGGGGTGGGGGAGTTCTGGTTTTGGTTTTTATTTGACTGTCTTTAGGACCAGTTTTTGGAAGATGTAATTGCCCTGAAACCATCAGAATTGAAAACATTCCATTCCCTGTCTCCTTTGTGTCATGATGCTTTGGCTTACAGGATATATGTGCATTTTTCTCCTATTACAGACCAAAATAACAGTTGTTTTTCATTGTCTTGTAGATTTTGGTGCAGGAACACACAGTAATGAGTGGCGACCTTACGGGTTTTGGTTCCCACCTGAGAACTCAGAAGAGGACATGAGAAGGCAAAGGCTTCGTAGGTTTGACAGACGATGAGGTTGACAGGTGTTGATGTAAAGTGCTATTCAGACTTAACAAAATATTTACAGATTTATTTGTAATCTGTCATTTACAGAATAATTTATAGTCTTTCTTCCATTATTTTTACTACTTGTTGCAAAACTGCATAGGATTTTGAGTTCAGACTCAGAGTTGGAACTTGAATAAGAAATGTGAGATAAGAATCAAAATGTGATCTTTAGCTGTCTCCATCTTAATGCACCTTAAATGGAAGAAGACTGATGGTTTTACCAAACTGTCTTTTTTTCCTTAAATTATTTTGTATAGCTTTAAGAATTCCTTGGCTTTTTGACTGCTGATGTTCTCAGACAACAGGTTTTCTTCATCCATTGCAGCTGAAATGTTACATTTTCTGTGTAACTTTAAAACTATGCAATTTTTCTTTACAAACCTTGCTCAGTTATCTGTGATGACTAGCTCATTTTCTGGGATTGCCATGTGAAATTACATTTGTAAAGATTGCTTTGATGACAGTGCCTGGGTCATGTGAGTCTAAGCTTAAGCTTTTGAGCAGATAAATAGTTGCAGCTATCCTTCCCCTGCTGTCCTGACCAAGGAATTATTTAATACAAATTTCAGTGTTGCAGCCTTCCTCATGTCATATTATCTAGAGCTTTGATGTGATAAAACTGAGTTGTAACTACTTGTGTTTTCCTAAAGCCTTCCTTAGTATTTATGTTTTAATGCAAAATCTTCTGCCCTTTACAGAGCTGAAATAATTTGTTAGTTTTGTGTAAAAGCATGTGGCTATGCCACACAAACCATATATTTATTTAGTAATACACTTTTTTAAAGCATCTATTTCCCTTTCTAAGAAGGCTTGGAAATTTTATTTTGCATATGCTGTTCATGCAGCTTTGAAAGTTTATCAATATTTATCTTGTTTGAAGACCAATATGAGACCTGAGAGTTTGTAGACTTGTGGAGATCATGGCTAAACACTGGCTACCTTGAATTCTTCATTTTTGAGAACCTTCTTACCCAGCTAGAGGAGTTGACAGGAGACCTGAGAGCTCGGTTGTCCCTCTGGGCACACCCTCCACACAAGGCTATCACGCTTATGGCACTGCTGCCTGTTCATGTTAACTGATGAACCTCAAGGGGTTGGCTTCCAGTATCACTCTGAAAAATCATTCCTTGTCCAGGAATTTTATCCTCAGGGATGTTCCTCTAAAACTGCTGCAGAGAGGTGTGATTGCAGAAGAGTAATTTGGTTATTGGCTTTTCTCACAGAGCTGTTGGAACCTCCTCCTCAGTACTGATGGAGTAGAGGATTAAGATGAGCAGTTTAAGGGATTCACCAGCCTGTGCTTTATGAAGTCTACTTTTCTATGAGGTTATTTTTTGAATACAAAAAACACTGCTGTATATTTCACACAGAAAAATATCCTAAAAGGGAATTTTCTACTGTGTTCTTTAAATGAATAGTACTTACCTTTTCTGTTTGTAGCTAATGCACATAGGGGGAACTCTTGTTTGCTGGGAAAAGCACAATATCAGGATGCAGACTTTGTGCTCGGGGTTTTGGGACACAACATGCACAACTGCAGTGGGACTCCAGGTACAGACTGAATGCTGATTTCTGGTGTGTTCTTCGTTCCTTTTGTTTATATGCATTAGCCACAGAATAAAACAGTAGACATTTTTATAGTTCACTAAAAGTCTCAAAAACCTGCATATTTTTCTCAGCAGGTAATAACAGGATGTAAATGAGAAGGATATAGCATTGGTTCCTCAGAAATCCTTTAATGTTCGGGTCAAAAGTTGCAGTATAACATACTGTGTGTGTTAAGCTCGGATATTTTATTTATTTAAAAGCACAGAATGTGCTGCTAGTCAGGTAAAAAATGATACTTAAGGAAAATCAAAAACCCACTTACAATTCTATAAGCACTTGGTTTTGTAAAGTGAGCTTAGACATACATGCCCTTAAATATTCACAGAAATTGTCAGTACTAATAAATGTTCAGTTGTTTTTACTTTTTTTTTGTATACAGAATTGAAATAAATATTTTTTTAACATTTAAAGCTGTTTGGTTTTATTTGTAGTAATTAATAAGGTGAGTATTTTAAATGACAGAGCTGCTGCCATTTTGTCAGAAATGAAGACTTGTGATACCAAGGGGGTGGATTGATTGCATTTGGACTTTGTTTCTTTTTTAATTTAGCGGAGGTTTTGGAGTTGATTATTGAAAAGTTCTGATAGGTACAGTATTTGGAAGGTTTATTAACATCCTCATTGGGATGGACTGGATAGCCTTTAAAGGCCCCTTCCAACCCAAACTATTCTGAGTCCTCAGCAGGATTTTTGCTATTAAAGCCCCCATCAATTTAGGTTTCTGTGGGCAGATGTGGCAGATGTGCTCTGTTGCACTTTGTCTCTTCAGGGTTAAAATTTAAGGGCAGTTATCCAGGTGGCTGTTGGACCTTTCTTATTCTCTGGCCTGGTCACTGCCCAACTGCCTCCAGTAAGGCCTTTTGAAGCAAACATAGCTTCGTATAAAATATTTCAGCATCTGCAGTTTGATTCCTTTGTTGCAGGAGCTGTGATTTCTTGTTGGTTTTTGGTACTTCCTCTAAACTCTGTGATCAGGTACCCAGTAAGAAATTCCACTGCCTAATTAATCCTAATCAGCAGACTTGTTAATTTAATGGTTGAACTGTTAATAAATAAGGGTTTCTCAGAGCCCAGAATTAAAATGTGATGAAAGAACTGTGTTTAGCTTTCAAAATTATTTTCTCTCTTCCATCTTGTCTTTAAGCACAGGCAAATTCTGTGGTTTTGTGTCAATGTGCTGTTTTCTCTGATAGCACCACTTTGAAAAAGTTCCCCTTAAAATACCAAGAAAACAGTATTTATACAGGCATATAGGCTGTAGTAGGAGATAGTGAAGGGACTGGCCACTTTAGGTCAGTAGTTTTGCCAATTTTTTTGCCTGCAGGACTAAAGTAACTTTCTCTGGCCATCCCTTGCTCTGTTCAATGATGATACCCCTATGTGCCAAGTGTACATAAGCTGTTATATAATAGCAGAGAAGCTGCTGCTTCTCTCCAGAGGTGTGAGCATGGAGATGACCCAGCATGGTGGAGTGGCAGCACGAGTGGACTCAGGAAGGAGTTTGGGTCCAGCTGCCCTCCCTACTCTTGGGAGGGGATGGGAATGGGGGCTGCTCTCATTTTCCCCATGCCATGGCTGGGAGATTGTGCCCATTTAGGTTCAACACTGAGGGACTGAGTGTGGATTGTGCTTCCCATACAACAGCTGGTGAGCAGATCCTGGTGTTTGTGCTGTGGCTTCTGGAGTGTGCAGACATGAAGGACAGAATCATTGCATGGGTTTATTATAAGCTTCTCATTGTTCCCTATATAAAAAAATAATGGTTATTTCTTACTTGTAACCAGATTTCAGAAGGCAAGACAATATTAACACTTCTGAGCTTTCAGTCGTAGGAGCTGCTTCTGAAGGAGTGTCAGGCTTTCTAAACCATCTTACAATAAATTCTGATACCCATTTACTCTTTCAGAAAACTGGAGAAAGGCATACAGTTTTTCACACAAATCTAATATGGTTTGGCTATTTTGGTTTCTATGATCAGCTGGGATGGGTAAAGCAACTGGGTTAATGAAAGAGCAGATGAAGATGTATGACAGCATTCTTCTGCATGAGAACAGCAGTAAGCTCAGCTCTCTTGTCTGTTTACCAGCAGAAATTGGCCTAATTTGCAGCAAAAGGAGTGCAAGCAAAATATTTCTAAACATGTAGATAGTGAACTTTCCTAATAAGCTAGTGATATTCCAGAATATCCTTCTGTCGCTTCGGAGCAGGTGAAACAAATACCCCTTTCAGGGCTGTTGGGCAGGTCAGCAGTAAATGTGCTCACCTTGGTGCAGAATGTTGGATTAGCTCTGGTCCTTCACCAAACCATTCTTTCCAAGGATCATTTAAGAGAGATTGGTGTGCAGCCACTTCTGTGAATCCCTGTTTTTGTTCCTTGCCCATGGAACAATTGAACGAACAGCCCCTAAATCTGTACAATATTAGTGAGTATGGAATGACCTCTTTACTGATTTAAAAATTATTAAGTATTTATGTATGAAGTCCTGCAGCTGAGAAGGCTGTTGTGACATCATTTATGCAGAGATACAACCTGTCTGTGGCCAAAACTTCTGTAACATCTGGTACCATTTACTGCATCTATTTCACTCTTTTACGTACATCTTAAATGTTTGAGCACAATAGAATTAAAACATTTAAAAATGCTAATTTTTTTTTTTTAAATGCAAATGTGCAGAGTCAGACTACAGACATAATAGCCTCAGAGTAGCCATTCCTAATTTTTTCACTTCCTATGAGAATTTAATTGATTTCTGCCTATGACAAAGTTTAATCTCCACTTCAATGAAAGCTCCCTTTGGAGTGGTGTTTGTCATGCGCAAGGAAGACTAAATTGTGGAAAAGTTCTTGTATTCCTGTGTACTAAAAATTTTTTTGCCAAGCTGAACCTGATGTCAGATTGGGATTTGAGTGCTTCATTCCAAATCTTGCTGTAAACCAAACAGGAGTAACACACAGGGACACAACAGAGAGTCTGTAGGGCAGTACCTTACTGCAGGTCTTTCTTTTAGGACTTGGTCGGGATTTTATCTCACAGGTTCTGCATTTTTACTTCAGTGAATCTGTGGAAAACATTTAAATGTGTGGAATTTCAAATCTCACAAAGATCAAGGCTTCTTCTTTTGTGAAGCAGTGAAGCAGTGAGTGGACAAGCACAAGGTGAGCTGTGCTGTGAGCTATGTGAGCTGCCTTACATGGAGGAACTGTGTTTGTTGGACAGGTTCACTCCAGAATTATAAATATGGAGTTGTTTTTACTTTGCACTTAAAAAATGTCACCTCTAATTGAACTTCCAGTACCTTCTGGAACATCTGGATGAAGCGACTGGAAAGGGGAAAGCTGCTAAATATGAATATGGAGCAGCATCTGTTGGAGTGCTGATGGGGATGTTTTTCTCCACCTGGCTAGTCTTCCAGATGGTTCAGGTGGGCAGAATTTCAGCAGCTGTTTTTGTTGTTTGACCAGTTTAAAATGCTGATTTCTGAAATCAGATCCAGTCATGAAATAGATCCCCAATTAGATGAAGCAATTGCTTCACCTGCTGGAAAGTTCTTACCAGAGCTGACAGAAGTTTTTTATTGTTTTGAAGACTGATGGGCTCTGTCCTTGCCTGACTGCTGCCTCTCACAGCTGGCTTTGGAGAGATCCTTTTTCTTGCAAACAACTGTTCCCCATTACAGTTCCTCTCCAGGGCCTTGGATGGTTGTTTTCTGTCTCGCTCAGACAGTTCTAATGCAAGTCAAGCCTTAGAACAGAAGTGCTCATCTGTGCAGCATTTGTCTGCGGATGGCCACTGAGTGGAGTTACAAGTTACTTAAGGATTGCTTGTAAGCCCTGGAAGGGCTGGGAGCCAGGCTGGGGTGTTGGTCTGAAGTAAACTTGTGGAATAGTAGAAACAAACTCCCAGATGCTGTGGTTTATGTTCTGAATTTCGATGATGGTACAAGTCAGAGCATTGCTCAGGGCTGCTAGTGTGGCCCCACAGGCTGTGCTGGAGCACTGGCACAGTTCCTGCAGGCTGGCCCTGTATGCCCAGAGCAGGTGTGGTGCAGAGCACATTCAGTGTGCTCCAGGCTGTGCTTTAAAGCTTTAGGAGGACCCTTTTCAAACAAGTGAGCTGCCTGGGTTAATGTATAAAAGGTTTGCTTAATTTGCCTGAAATACAGGGCAAAAATGTAAGGACTGTAGGAATTCTGGGGTTTGATTGTTTTGATACTGTTTTTGTTTTCCTCTGGTGCCTATGAATCAGCCAAAGTAGGAAAGAGGTTTTTTTGGTTAAGAGTTTACCCTGGAAGAATCCCTGGACCAGTTTTGCTTAAATTTTTTGTTTATAATAATATGGCTCTGGGAATGACCCATGCCAATACAGGTACTCCCACAAAAGGGCTGCAGCCCAGGAGGAATAATGTCAGAGCACAGCAGAGTAAGAAGGAAGGTGCAGCACAGAGAAGCCACTTTTTTCCTGAACAGGACCCATCCCAAGGAACTTCTGGCTGCCCCCTGACTCACTGAAGGGACTGACTGCACAGGGGAGCAGAGCAAGGCCTGGAGTGAGTTGACCCTGGGAAACTTAGAGGAAAGGTATGTTAAGGTTTGTCAACTTCTTACCCAAAATGATAAATTGAATTCCCTGAGCTGAGTCTGTTTAGCCTCCAACAGTACTTGGTGAGTGATTTCCCCATCTATATTCTGACTAATGAGTTTCCTTGCTCTTTCTCCTCCTGTTTTCTTTCCTGTCCTGTTGGGGGTGAAGCAGATGGGCAGATGTATGGCTGCCTGCCAGGGCCAGCTCCCCACCTTTGACAGCCCGCAGCACACGACAAGCAAGGACCTGGCACAGCAAGTCTGGCCATGGCTCCTGCAGTGCTTCTGTAGGGGTCTGTGTCAGTTCACAGCCCCAGCCAAGCACCACCTCTGTCTGGAGCTGAAGCATCTTTGCTATCCTCTCATTCTGATACCTGTTCTATGCGTGTGGATTGTGGACTCCAAATTCAGCATCTCTGTTGTACACAGATGAATTTGAAGCACTCTTTAAACCAAATCTATGGCGTAGTAAAATGAGTGATACCTGGTTTAAGTTTTGCCTCTCCCTTTTGACACACTCTCTATACACCAGAAGATGACATTCAAGAGACGTTTTCAGTATTGGACTTCTGCATCTCCTTCCTTCTAATGAAAAACATCAAATGAAGCACATTGCTACTGAGCACATGATGTTTCAGGCCATGCAGTTTTTCTTCCACTTGTTATCCTCTAGAAATCCTGATGCACAGGGATATGAGGGACAGGAATCTGCCACCTGTCCCAAGGATTTGACTTGAGTTAGAACCAGGACCTTCCCTGTGTCCTGACCATGGTTTGCCAGGGTGATGGGCAAGCAAATCTCATTGGAAATCACTGGTTCTGAATTTCATTCCAGGGCAGTTCACCCCAATTGGGTCCAATTTCGGTGACCTCCAAGTGCAGCCAGCATTATTTTCTGTGTTGCTCTTAATATCCTACCTGCTGTTGAGGATAAAATTCACTTCTTGATGAGGCCTACACAAGATCCACAAGACCTCTGGAATGCCATAGTAAGGGCAATTTGGACTTCAAGGGCCAGCACAAGGCCATTGCTTTTAGGAGTGTTTTTTACTCGTAATAGTTTCAGCTATGCCTTTCCACACTTAATTTCATTAATAGGTTCCCTATGAATAATTTACCAATTATTTTTCTGCTTACAGTCACCGGACAAATGATTGCAGAGTTAACATCTGCTGCTTTATACTTTGATCTATTTTACTTGCTGTGTAATATTAAGCAATTTATCTATAATTTTGTTTTGAATTAGTACAGTATTTCTGACAAGTGCCTTATGGAGTTAACCGAGCATGGAAAAGGAATTTACACACTTATGAAATATCTGATCTATCAGTAGTAGCCTAAAAATGCATTTCCTATGTAGGTTCTTACAGACCATAGTAAAATGGAACTGGCACAGTTGGAAAAACTGTATCAAAATTATACACAAATATGGAGAGGTTGTGTGATGTTTTTAAAGCAAACATGGTAAAATGCTGTGAAGTGGCCTATTTAAATTATTGGTGAAGCTTCTTGCTGATGTTTTAAAGATTTTTTGGTGCATTTGTTCAATTTAGGTGAACACAGGTACAATTCCAAAACCCCTTTTTATTCCCTTGTCCCTATGACCCAGTTTGCAGTAGCACAGTATATAGGGTTTTGATTATTGTTTACCTCAGTACAGTTTATACCAAAAGCCCCACTTTTTTATCCAGGAAAGCCACAGCCCCTCTCCAGAATTTCTCACCTGAAAAAAGGCTGCAGATGAGTGTGTCAGAGGAGCTGGTGAGCACTGTCAGATGATGCTCATAATGGAGACCTCATTGTGGAATCAGCTAAATCCACTCAGGAAATGGGGCCATCACCTGAGGCACTGGGTGTTTGTTCCTGTGAGTGATCAGCAGCTGCAGCTCCCAGCCCTGTGGGGCTTTAGCTGAGGCCTTTTTGGAAACACAGCTTGCACACCTTGTAGAACAGGGACCCTAAGCAGCTGCTTTCTTCCTGCAGGAAGCTGCTGAGCTGCTCAGCACCACGCAGAGTCGAGGCTTTGGGGTTTATGTCAGACTGGAGAGCTGCTCTCCCCTGCTCGTGGGATGCTGTCTGAACCAGGAGGGGATGGAATTCAAGGTCAGTGGCAGAGATTGGACCTGCTCCATGCCAGATCTGACAGGTGCAGTCGAGATCAGCCCAGAGTGACCCAAGGTGTGCCCTGTCCCGGTGGGCACAGAACCAGAGGGAAATGTTCCCTGGCACAGATGGGAATGGCACATGCCCCAGGAGGGCTGCTGACCCCTGCCCAGTACAAGGACACAGTCAGTTGACCACCATGTAAGCACAGCACATCAGAGATGTTTGGTTGGTTGTGTCAGGAGGAAGTTGCACAGTCAGATGTATTTACACTTGACTGGACTTACCCTCTGACTGTTTTGTTTTCCTCTGGCTGAGCCTGGAATGTCTGTGTTTCCTGCTCTTTGAGTTTGTGTATCCAGCTTTTAAATTGGCTGATCAGCCTGTTGTACTCGTGATGGCTTCAGAGGGAGTTTGCTTTGAATTAGGACCCTTGGATGAGGATCGCTGTTTCCTTGAAAATCTTTTGCTGGAGGCACCTCAGTGAACACAAATTGAAATGAAAATTGCTGGGAAAAGCATCTGATTCCATTCTAGTAAAATGTAGCTTATTTAAGTGGTAAAAGGAGCATTTGTGGCACTTCTGCACATGATGGATTCTCCATTTGCAATCTGTGTTTTCAGATATTTCCCCGTGACATGGAACCATGGAATAGTTCTGGTTTTACAGATGAATGAAGGAGCTACAAATGTGTTTTCATTTTTTTCAGAAGGTGATTAGTGCTTTAGGATATGAACATTTTTACAATCACTGCTTTAAAAAATAAAAAGGATCTTCAGAGCTGTCATTCCATAAGGATCTTAGTGGTGATGGTTCTTTTTTTGTGTGGTGTATTTACAAGCAAAGAAGCAAAAAATGAACACAATTTATTGTCCTAACACTTCTTATATTCATCACTCAGATAAGTTCATCCATTTTATCACTGTCACTGTTTCTTTTCAATTAATATTAGAAATTGCTTTGTTTCTTTGGCAACTTGGATTAGAGTTTAATAATTTAATGTAACTGCTCTTAGAAACTAATTGTAAATTTAAATACAGGTTTTTAAGGATTGGTTATCTCAGTTAGTTTTATTTTCTTACATAATCTGCTGTTAAATGGATTTGCAACTTTTTGTTGCTTATGAAAGCCCAATTAACAGTTCTTTTAGAGTGTGGCTCAGTACTGCAGTGGTAAAAGACTTTGATCTTCATTAGTTTTATTATTAGATAATTTCTTAACAATTACATTTTTCCCTTCCCTCGGAAACAGCAAGTGCGAAGTTTCTTTGGCTTGGGAAATTCAGCTACAGGGCTTTGACATTTGTATGTTTGCGCATTTCTATTGGTATGGATAAATATTTATAATATGCCATGTAAATGCACATATTCTTCCTGCTGTAAATGCCATTTCTAACAAGAAATCCATTCTCTTGTGCAACAGATATGATGTCCTTGGTCTTCCTAGCTTGACTCAATCCTCCAAGCTCACCTTGTTCCCTGTACTTTACAGCAGTGGACTCCAATGGGGAGAGAGTTTTGTCTTTCTTAATTATTTTACACGAGATTTTACTGCCTGTGGATGTGTGTATATGGGTGGATGAGGCTCAACAGATCCCTCATCTTTGTCTCATTCCAACAAAGAGAACAGTGCTGCACATTTTCACACAGATTCAAGCAGGAGCTGCTGTTTAAACCTTTAGCACGTTGCTCATCCTCCCACAAACCTCCCTCTGTGCCTGCCTCATTTTGGTTTGCTTCTTAGCCATGCTTCAGGCATACCTGGCATCTACTGATTCTTTTCCTCTGCTCTTGTCCTTCTTTAAGAGTCCCTGACAGGGGGGCTGATGCAAACTGCAGCTCAGGCATCACAGTGGTCAGCCAGAAACTGTATTCATTAGCAAAGAACTGACACGTTCCCCGCTGGCCCTGGCACTCGATGAATGGTGCTGATCTGAAGTCTTCCAGGCAGCTTCCGGGTGACATAAGGGACTGTCCACCTCCCTGGTCACCAGATCCAGTGTGCTGCAAAGAACAAAGAGACAACTTGGTAACTGTGCATGAAAAATAGGTAAATGATGTTCATCTGTCTTTTTACCTACTTGATTTTAACTGTGCTGGTTTTTGTAATTTTAAATTGGAGTAAGCTTCTTTTGCTGGAGACAGTCTTGATTTGCTCTGTAATAAATTAATCTCAAAGTCTAGAGCTGGATCACTTAACTTTCAAGTATTTATCAAACTGAAGGAAGGAGTAGTCTGGGTTGATTCAGAATGATGCTGTTATCCAAACTGCTGCAAATGTAACTTGAGGATGGCATTGAAAAAAAAGACCTGGAGCTCTAATTCTGAAAATGATGTCTTTGTACATGAAAATCGCATTGTTTATTATAGACAAGGAGGCAAAATCTTTGTAATTTTAAGAAATGTGTATCTTAAGTCTCTGAGTACAGTATATGTAGCTATACAGCCAGGTTCTACAATTTGGAACATTTGTCTTGTTTCTTGTGAATTTTCCTCTTTAATGTTTGCCAGACATTGAATAATTTACTTTTCAGAGCTAAAAATCCTTGAGCCTTTAGAATACAAACGCTGGATGAAATAAACATATCTATATAATCACACACCCACTTTCTTACCATCAGAAAAGAGTATCCTATCCAAAGGCTCCTCCAGTTGAGTGGGCAGGGAGGAATGGACTGGTCCTGGCTGTGCAGTGCCACTGCCTGTGCTGGGGCCTCACACACAGCACACCTGCTGATGTAAGGCTGGATCTCCTCCTCGGACAGTGGCGCCATGGGCAGCGGCGCAGCGCTGGACAGCCAGTAGGACTTGTCATTGCGGCTGGCATAGTAACACACCTGGTTGATGTTGCAGTAGGCAAATGGCATGGTGCTGAACACAGGCAGGCAGGATCCTGCCAGACCTGGAAATAACAGCAAGTGATGCCAATTACTGCACTTCCTGGGTAAGTTGAAAATCGTATTCTGGCCAATGTTGCTACGAAACTACATATTTTAGCAGGATTTAGGTACAGTAATTTCACAATTATAAGCCGCACATCCGGATAGCCGGGTAGACCGCAGGATTTGTCCATATATAAGCCACTTTTTTTTTTTTTCTTTCTTTCTTTTTTTTTTTTTTTAAGTGAGGATCCATGTACGACAAAGTAACGAGTTAGTAACAGAATGGCGCCAGCGTGGGGTTTGGTGTCAGGTGCTCAAGTTGCAAACAGTTTTCACAGACCAGCAAAGCCTTTAAAGGGAACCCCAGGCGCCCTCCCCAGCCGGCTCTCACTTCCAGGTTGGCATTTCACTGGGATTTGTCCATAGATAAGCTGCACCTGATGATTAGCCGCACTACTGGGGTAGGCTGGATTCTTCAATGAAAAAGGTGCGGCTTATAATCGGGAAATTACTGTAATCTACAGATGTTAAACCTCCCAAGCCCTTTACCAAAATGTCTACATGAAAAACAGAGACCTATTAAAAGTATCTTCCTTTGACCAGTAATATTTAATTGTGTCAATCTGATATTTAAACATGATGTAGTTTGTCACCATGAGAAACAGTTATGATAACAAATTTCTTAGCTGTGCCAACACTGAAAAATAAATTAGGCAAGAGGTGGTAGCTGGTTTGAAAGGAGATCAGCTATTTACAAACTCATTAGGAGCAGTGAGAAACAAAATGACAATGCTGATAAATAGAAACATTTTGGTGAAGTATGACAAGTCGTTGCTAGCAGTGCATTAAGCTGAAATCTCAGCAGCTGTCCTACTGCCTTCCAGAAAAGTTTCACAGACTCCCAAAGTGAAATAAAAGGATTGAGGGATTTTGCAGAGCCAATCCTGCAAAATTCTCATCAGGCAGACATCAGTGGAACCAAGAAGTGACCAGTGCATACTTCTGTGGTGAACTTCTTCCAGAACTGAATTTAGAACAGTTTCATGATGGCCTATTTAGTTAGTAATAATCACTGTTCTGCCTTGAACTTGCTGTGTAACGTGTTATTTCTGTAATGCGCCCAAACCCAAATACCTTCATTAAAGACATGTGGCATTTCTGTAAGCCAGTTTTTTTTATCACTGATAATATTCCATTCCAGTACTAATGAAGGATCTGGAGCAGCCTGAGTAGGAAAAATGCCTGCAAAATCACACAGGAGACAAGGACTCTGTTTTCTTTGAATCTTATTTTCATTGCTCTTATGAGGCATTCTGTTAGCAACTGGCTCTCCTGGGGAATGCCAAACACACAATAGTGAAAACATTCTAAAATATCACTGCTATTCTAAAAATAGCTCTTTTTATTGCTCTTTTAAACACTTCTTTTTTGTTCAGCTTATTAGATCCTTGATCTTTTCTCCTCAGAGACTTCTCTGACTCTTGTATAACAAGTCAACAAGAATTTAGGAAACTTCTTCTGTGCAAATTGCCACCAATCAGTTTCTCAGGCTGAAAGTCAGGCAGCTTATTTAGACATCTAATTTTAGTCGAATTGTAGAAGACAGGGAAGAAATGACCTAAGGCACCTAAAGGAGCTGTCTCTGGAAGAAATTTGGCTTTGGCTTTTCCAAAAAGTATTAGCGTCTGACTCCGAAAAGCACAGGATTCTGCTATACATATGATGCATAATTTACTTCTAAAGCTTACTTATACTGCCCAACTGTACTTACCTGACTTAACCAACTCTTTCCCAAGCTGTGTCTACAGTAAAAAAGGAGCAGATTCTCCAGGGAGTTATTTCAGAGTGGCCAAATGAGATTTCTGACCTAGGAAAATCTCTCCAGTGACTTCAAAGACAGCCTAAAATGAACTGGGATAAGTGAAATAAGCCACTCATCTCTCCAACTTTAAGTAAAAATTACTCAGAAATACTTTTCCATTCAGTTGCAGAGCAGCAGAAAGCCATTTTAAATGGGTGACAATAGGGCAGCATAACTAAGTTCATTATCATCAGAGTAAATTAGTTTTGAGTCTGTAGAAAATAAGTTCTGTAGCTTGCTCGATGTGATTTAACTTTCCTTGTATAGATAACACCATATTATCGCTTAGTGGAGAGCAGTTATGTACAATACATACCAAGATCTTGATTGTGGGCTTTCTCTTGTCCTTCCAGGTACAGCAGACTATAGCCAGTCCATAACTTCGGCATCCCCTGTGGGCAGAGTGGTTCTCTATCTGACTGACTGTGCAGGACGAGCAAGAATCCACTTGCAGATCTAATTTGGGGGCCTGGTTGTCCTGGGACACCAGTCTGGCCAGGTGGACCTTGGAGAAAGGTAAAAGAAATTTACTTGTATAACATACAGTAAAAGTTCACACCAGCTGTGTGTTAAATGTTCAATAAGAAGTTCCCAATTGAATATAATACAACTTCAAGGCTGTCATGGGCAATAAAGACACAAGCAGACTTCTGTTATCCTTCTTCTGGAAGAGAAATGAACTAGATTGCTACTGAATGCTTGGCACTTGGCTTTTCTATTGTGATTCTGTCTTATGTTGTATGGAATAAGGAATGAGCTGAAGTGGGCAATGACTTCCCAGACTTACTACTACGAACAGAATGTCTGGACTGAATTTGAATCTTGCAGTAACAGTCAATGCCCCTTGCTCACATAGGTATTAAACCCTTTATTTTTTGAAGAGCAGTCACAGTTAAAATAAAACTTTAATTACTGCGACACAGTTGCCCCATTAGCCCTGGCTCAGAGATGCATGCCTATCGATGAATGCTGTCTGAGCATGGGTGCTTAACTGTCTTTCTGCCTAACACTGAATGCTGAGAGAAATTTTCTTGCAACAGGTCTTGTTATGAAATTATTCACAAATGTCACTGTCAGTGCTTGAAGGAAGAGAGGGCAAGAGGTGTCATGGAACCTCAGGCTAGAGGTGGATGTATCCATGGGGGAACTGGGGGTGCAGAGAGAAAACTGAGTCCATGCATCATGTCACACATCTTCCCCCTACAGTCATGCTCCACTCTTACCTTGTGGCCCAGCGTATCCTTGCTCTCCTCGGCTCCCTTGGTCACCTGGTGGTCCAGGTGCCCCAGGTAACCCATCTTGACCTGGCAGGCCATATGATCCTTCTTCACCTTTTATGCCTAGATAAATACAAATTATGTGTTGTTCCTTCATAGGGCTGCATTTAATGTTCTGCATTGTCCAAACACAAAGGGCCAGAGAAAGAGGAACACTGGGACAGGGAGGTGCAGAACTGCTTCTGCTGGGAATTGTCTTCACCACTTAGTCACCCTGTGACCATAGCAGTAGCTCAGAGGCATGACTTAGGAACAGCAGCTTCCTGATAAGGTTTTCCATCCTCTCCAGAGATCTTGTGTGATTTACAGCTGAAATCAAAGCACTCCCCAACAAACATTATCATGCAAGCCTTGTGTGGAATTGCCATCAGGATCTGTACCATGGAATGAGCTCTAACTCCTGAGGCAAGCCAAGCTGCCAGCTTTGAGAACCTCATTCAGCAAAGTCTTGGAATGCATAGTGAATTCCCTTTGAGGTAATGGATGTATTTGAGTACTTACACAACAGGGAAGGACTGCAGAACTGGACACTTTTAGGCTCCTGATGGCCTCACCTTTTTGTATTTCTCACATGTCCATGCATTTTATACATTAGCAATGAAGGTGTGGCCATGACAGTAAAGAGTGCAGATAATTATGGGCCTTTTCACTGACTACTTAAAACAATCTGAATTGAACAAAGAAACACTTATCAGGTATTGTTGCACTTAGAAGTGGTTTTCTTCTTTTGAAAAAAAAAAGCAGGTTTCAGATGAGGGTATTTCTCTGGCATCCATCACAGTTTCTCAGTAATGGTGTTTCATTCCTTGCAGATTTTGCTATTTAACCTGCAGACTGAGTAATTCGAGCTTGCCTCACAACATTCAGACTTCCCCTTGTTACTTTTTACTAAGAAAGTCTGAACCAGTCAAAAAAATTAACAGCTTTTCTATGTTGGTTGCAAAGTTTTTCTGCAACATATTAAGCACATTGAGAGGTTTTAATAAAATCCATTGCTTTTGCCAATAAAAATTCCAGTTTACCTTCCAAGCCAGGAAAAAAATCGATTCACCTATCTTAATGAAGGAAAAAACATTACAATTTCTTTATTTCTTTCATAATACCAGTGCAAATATGCGTATCACAGTATCACCTAGTTTTACAGAAACCCTTAATGATGTATACAATGGAAACACAGCTGTGTAACCCCAGAAAGCCCTTTTAGATGGCAAATCATCTAAGATACTAGAATGTTAACTGAAAACTGCATTGTTTCCTTTCATGATGGGAATGACTGCTGCAGAGAATCTCCTGGAACACAATCATGGATTTTTTCCTCTGGACACACTGGATATCCAGAGCAGCCAACATGAGAAACTTTCTTTTCCCAAGTAGGAAATACCTAAAACCTCATAAGGGATTCCACCATCTAAACTTAAGACACTCTGCAATACAGCCTGTGCTGTGTTTCCATGAAGGTGGCCTCTCTTTTGGGATCACCAGTACCAGCATCACCCTTGTTTTCATCTGTCAGAAGAATGTTTCAGTCTTTCATCACTTCCTCCTAAGATCTCTTTGGTCAATTTTCTTTGGTGGTAACTTTTTCATGTTCTAGCAGATAAAGACCTCTGTTGTAGCCACTTCTCTGATTTCAGTCCTTTTAGGACTTCAGTTAGCAGACCTTTGGGATTCATTATTGTTAGATTTTAAAGCATGCATATTTTAAACATCCTCCAAATAAGTCTAAACCACAGGGATGGTTTGAGGCATTGCTTTATAATTTGGTGGGGAAAAAGGAAAAATACCACTTGAACTTTTTTTCGTCAACAGTGCCTTATGCTTTTTCTCTGCCTGGCCTAGGAAATGGGAATCTAGGGCAGACAGGCTCAAACAGCCTGGGTCAGCTACATTTATTCATCATCCTCAGCATTAAGCAGCCCACTGTGTGTTTCTGGAGACTGTTGCTAAGTGTTTAAGGAACAGAGAGAGGCTGAAACACAGAGAAGTAACTCTGACACTCTGATGCTTTTTAACTTTTTTTAACCTTGTTGTCTATATGGCTGAGAAGAACATCCAAGCTTTCAAAACATGAGCTTACCTCGGGGTCCAGGGTGGCCTATTGGCCCTGGTAATCCTGCAGACCCATCCTCTCCTCTTTGTCCTGCTTCCCCAGGAGGCCCTGGGATTGTAGGGCATGAATCATCTACCTTTCCTGGTTCACCAGGGTCACCTGGAATGTGTAATGCAAAAGTGAATTGCAAGACTGGCTAATAGCTCCCATGCAAAAACTCAAATGTTAGCCGATTTGGGTGTTCAAGAGTATACTTTAAGTATTTTAAAATCTTGAATTATTGAGTCCTACTGTTCTTAATTTTAGTATTAACAGCGTGGCAAGCCAGTGTTAGCAAGTGTATGTTAGCTGGTCTGCGATCTTTGCCCACGTGGGCAACAAAGGCCAATGGCATCCTGGCCTGTGACCAGCAGGACCAGGGCAGTGACTGTTCCCCTGTGCTCAGCACTGGTGAGACTGCACCTTGAATCCAGTATTCAGTTTTAGGCTTCTCACTCCCAGAAAGACAGTAAGGTGCTGGAGTGTATCCAGAGAGAGGCAGTAGAGCTGACAGGGTCTGGAGCACAATTCTGGTGAGGAGCAGCTGAGGGAACTGAAGGTATTTAGTCTGCAGGAGGGTCAGGAGAGACCTTATTGCTTTATTATAGTTACTTGAAAGGAGCTTGTGGAGAGTCTCTTCTACCAAGTAACAAGAGGAAATGGCCTTAGGTTTCATCAAGGGAGTCTTATACTGGAATTAGAACATATGTCTTCATGGGAAGGGTTGTCAAGCCCTGGAACAGTCTGCCCAGGGAAGTGGTGGTGTCACCATCCCTGCAGGTATTGAGAAGATGTGTAGATGGGGCACTTGGGGACATGGTGGAGAGGTGGCCTTGGCAGTGCTGGGTTAATGATGGGATTTGATATCTTTAAGGTCTTCTCCAACTTAAACAATTCAAAGATTCTGTGTTTTACATTTTTTATGTCTTAATGTCATTTAAGTCTTAGTGTGGCCCAAACTGATCTGAGTTAAAGCCTAAAGCCTACCTACCCATCTTCAGTATAAACACCTTAGCACATGGAAAATTTTGCAGTATTTTGCCTATTTTGATACTGCAAAGCCATCAATAGGCAGGCTAAAAAAGCTAGCCCATAACAGCCATTTGAAGTAATTATAATATATAATAAAAAAATAATAGTCACATATTATATATTGGAAGTTACTAGCAGCTTTTGCCTGTTTACATTTTGGATCAGCATTTAGTCAGATGGAGAGTCCAGTGTTTGTAATAATCCTCAAGCTTTTGCTACAATTTTGGTTAGAAAGCAAGTTATGTGAAAACAACAAAAAAAACCCAAATAAGAACAAGAAACAAATGTTTCAGAAGTCTAATTGCAATCCTAGCATGAGAGTTCTCAGCAAAGCATTCTCATTATGTTGGTGCTGTTTATGTGAAATATGTATTAAAACTACGTCCTGCTAGCAGAACCTACTATTCCTAGAAACCACACCAAGGATACCTTCTAATAAGAGCTAAATGTTTCTATACATAAGGGAGCTCCCAAGAAAAGAACAATAATCAAAAGTCATGAACTTACCTATGAAACCTGAAGGATTTGAAAAATGGAAAGCAGATTGTGGCCATTGAGGTGCAGGTGGAAGCAAGTTTCAGGCATGTAAATTAGAGTAAAGAATGGAATGAGAACTGAAGTTACTTACATGAGGTGGCATTAGAAACAAATAGTTCAGAAATTTTAATCAAATGAGAAATCATTTAAGTTGGCAACTGCAGGGGTCTTTTTTCTGAGATTGTTTAAATTATTTGCATGCAAATTAACATTAGTATGATTATATATGAATAGAAGGATCACAGTTACAGTTGAATGAACTATGAACAACAGATTCATAAGTACCTGTGGGACCTCTGGGACCAGGTCTTCCTGGAAAACCTTGGTCTCCTGGTTGTCCTAAAGCTCCAGGTGGACCCTGTGGACCATGGATTCCCATAGGACCTGGAAATAAAACCACACAAAAGTAAAATGCAGTCTGGATGCTTGAGTAACAAAAAATGCTTGGGAATCCTCAACTCTGTTGTGCCACAGAAAGAATACATATTTCTTCTTCTTTTCCTGGTCTAGACCTGACCTGAAATTTACAACTTTGTTTTTTGTAGAGATCGGAAGTGATTGGTGTAGATGGGATTTCTCTACAGTGTGTGAAACAAGCAAGTATGTAGACTTCTGTTTTCAAACTAAATAATCTGTTGAAAGCCCCAAGCTATCGATATGGGGCAGATGTGGGACTCTGTTAGTTCAAACAACTGCATTTTCCAAAGTTTCTCAATACCCCTGAAGGAGGGTCATGGCTTGTTCATCTGGCAAACTCAAATGTTTTCCTGGACACAAGGCTCAGTCACAGGGGCTGGGCATAAGTGCACACAGAAGTTAAAACCATCTCTGACCATACCCTTTGGGCCTTCTCTTCCTTGGCGCCCTGGAGGGCCTCTGGCTCCCTGTTGTCCTCGTGGCCCAGGATTACCCAGTGCCCCTTGCATGCCGGTATCACCTGGATCTCCTTGCACAAAGATAGTCTCTCCAGGAGGACCAGGATTCCCAGGATCACCTATGGAAAAGAACTTTATTCCTGCACAAAATTCTAAAAACAACCATGTTATGCTGGTGGGATTTTTTTATTATTTTACTCTAGTGTGTGTTTTCTTTAGGGTGTAGGACAGCCCCTGCATGTTTCTGGAAATACTAGTGTTAGCCTTTGTCCAAGGAAGAAAATTATAGGAATAGTTCTCAAAGTTAAACTTCTGTGCAAGCAGAAGAGGCAGCAAGTTACCGGTACATTCATTGAAACAGTGGTTCTCTATATTTATATATTATAGATTTATTACTCAGTTGCCTAATCTGGAGATCTGCATTTTGTCCTTGCTCTGCTTATCTACCTGGTGTTCACTTCTCTGTGTATTCACTGAGGGTAGTGATGGCTTTCTTAATTCTCTATGCACTTCTATACATTGTTTCACAGACAGTAACCCTGTTATTCCTAATAGGGTTTTTTAACATAATAAAAGTCGGTACTTTTAGTTTTAATACCTCTGATTCCATCTAAACCAGGTAATCCTTGATCCCCTGGAGGACCAGGGGAAGCACTATCAGGAGATCTTCCCATAGGTCCAGTGGGTCCAACAGGTCCTCTTCTACCTAAGGGATCACAAAAAAAAAAATAAAAAAAATTCTGAATTTTTTTTAGATTACAGACAGAAGTTACTAAGTAAAAGGTAAAAGAATGCTGACATGAGAAGTCGTGGAGGTATTGTATGCTTCCACTTGTATACCAAACATACCAGTCCCCAGCCTAATGAGGCCATCTTGTCAAAGTGAAAATATCTATTATCTTTTTAATTTTTTAATTCTTTCCGTACAATCTATGTAACCTGAAGAATGCATCACCACATGTTGGCACATTGTCACAAATACCCACGTTTTCCTGAATTCCAACAAGGGGAAGAGTGGTAACAATGTAAGGTGAGTAGGGACTATGAAATAATTCTGCCTGGGGCAGGGTAAGTATTCACAGATTGTTCCTAACAAAAAGGAGTTACGCTGATTCCTAAAACACTCAGTGAACAAGATGAATTTACTAGCCTTAAATGCTTTTTTTTTTCTTTAATCTAGATTTTTACACAATAAAATATTTATGCCCTTACTTGTGACAGGCAGAGTTGCAAGTTACCATCCTCTCTACAAAACTTTTGAACAGTTGCAGCTTGTTAACATGTGGGTTGCATGCTGTTGCCTTCTCTTTTCTACAGAAAAACAAATCTAGTTTCTTCAGTCTTGCTTTTGACCTCCTCTTTCCATTTAATTTCTGGTGAGTTTTCTCTTATTTGTCAAAGCTGGTCATGACCACTAGAGACCTCGCCTATCCTATGGCAAACAGTGTTAATACATCTCACAATTAAACATCTTTTTTCCTCAGCAGCACCATTCTGTTGACTCCCTCAGTTCACAAACTAGTAACCAATTAAGAAAAATGATTGTGTTTTCATCTTAGAATAATTCACCTCACCAGGTTTCACCTCCTGCTATTTTTATTCCATGTATTATGTGACTGTGGCAAGGCCTGGCAGCATAAAGCTGATGTCACCTCTAGTCACAGAATTGCTGAGCCTTGAGTGGGCCTCTGGAGACTTCCTAAACTAACCCTGCCCTCAAAGCAGGATCCACTAGAGCAGGTTGCCTCAGGCTCTGGCAGCTGGGGTTTGAGTATCTCCAATGGCAGACACTTGAAAACTTCTCCAGCAACATGTTCCCATGTTCAATTCCCTTCACAGGGAGAACAGAACTTTTCCTTATATATGAGTAGAATGTCCTTATGTCAATTTGTGCCCATTCCCTCTTGTCCTGTCACTGAATGTCACTATGAAGGAACTGTCTCTAGGTCCTTTCTATCAGGTACACATTAATAAACTCCCCCTGAGCCTTCTCTTCTGGAGCCAAAGCAATTCCCCCTCTCTCAGCCTCTCCTCATAGGACAGATGCTCCAGGCTCTTCACTTTCTCAGTGGCCCTTTCTCAAACACTTGCTTTTTCCCATTCCTGTGCAGTTCCTATATCAAGCTCTAATCTTGTGAAGTAGTTCGATCTTGCACTTGAATCGGAACAGTTGATAGATGTGCTATAGTTCTGGGACTGCCAGATCTTCTGCACTGTTTTTCTTCAGGAATTTCTTCCCAATTGGGAACCCTACCTAGCAGTTCCCTGAGTCTATTCAAGTCCATAATTTTCTATTTTCATTCTTTCCTATAACATAAACCAGAAATTCTGGAGTCTCTGTATCTCTACTCAGGAAACATCAGCATGTTACAACAGAAGTGTTTTTTAGGGAAAGAATCTTCTCAATAATGTTCATATTAATCAGAGTAAGAACCTTTAGAAAAAGAAATCAAATATGAGCTTAATTTCAACTCTGCAGAGCAGCACTTTGGAAAAAACTTTTTCTTACCTGGAAATCCTGGGAATCCCCTTTCTCCAGGGGGGCCCGGAATAGAAATACCAGGCCATCCAGGTTCACCTCTGTCTCCTTTTGGTCCAATTTCTCCTGAGTATCCTGGGGGCCCTGTCTCACTCTGACCTTTATAAGAAAACAATTATGTACATAAAGCTTACAGCAAGTACAAATACAGATGTGCAGAACAGAAATACCAGTTGCAGATGTTCCTCCTTGCAAGGGTTGCCTAGTGCTGTTTTTCTGGTTCTCTCTTGGAAGCTGGATAGAATTTTGTTGAATCTGGCCCTAATTCATCACTTTGAAAGAAAGTAATCTTTTTGCTTGAATGCTCTTCTTCAGGGGTTATTTTATATGGTATCATTATTGTCTGTAATGTGAAATGTAAACTGACTGAATGGTTTTAAATTTAATTTTCAATCAGCATATATTTATAATCTTTAGATAGATTATAAGCATTGTTTTTTTTAATACTGCTTCAAAAGCACCTTTTTAAAGTTTCAAATACATCAGCATGAGTGAAATCCATGTTTCTCTTAAGTTTGAGGCACAATTCCTGTGGACTTTAAATGGAGCTGGGATTTCACAAGTCTCCTTTTAATTTGTTAGTTTTATCTTCTATATATTAAAAAAAAAAAGAGACTTGGCTCTTCTTTGAATCATCTGCACTGAACTTTTTAATTTTATAAACAGCCTTGAAATGTTCCAACAAAACTATGTGAGTAATGGAAGTTTGAAAGTTTTCCCCACAAATAACTGCAGGTGTGCCATTAAGCATACTTAAGATTCTGTTTGAAAGTTTAGTCTGAGCCTTAATGATGTCTTCTGGGCAAGGCAAACATCAAAATAACATGCACCTTTCCTTGAACATTCAGTCACGTAGGAGAAGATTTTCTGTTCCAGTTATTTCTCATCTTTACCTGGAGCTCCTGCAGAACCCTTCTGACCTTTTAGTCCATCCAAGCCATCCAGTCCAGGCAGTCCAGGAAGACCTGAGAGGTGTTACACAGGTATGACTGGGTGCCACAACAGTCACAATTAAAAATCAAGCCTTTTATTTATCTGACAACACATACTGGATCAAGATGGGGTATTTGCTGAATTTGATTACGGGCAACTGCAGATGAGGTCACATTGCAGTCTTTGTGGAAAGGCAAGAGTGAAAAGTTTAGAAATTTCAGTCATAATACAGTTTCACATCAAAGCAATCAGAAACCACAACTTTTAATCCTTTAGGTACTTCCATCCTGCAGCTAGCAGATTATGGGCTAATCTGTAGAGAACCTTGTGTCTGTGGCTGGACTGCTACTGCTACAGGTGGTTGCTACTCCAAATTTCACTGTGTTACCACTTCATGGTCACTGATGGGCATGCAGACATTACCTAGAATAGCGGGAAAGTTGGAACTTCTTTACAACTTCTGTTCAAAATGGAAGTGCAATTTAATCCAACTGCACCAAAAAGAGGCTAAATTTCCACCTGGCTTCTTTTTTTCTGGCCCTGCAGATTTCACACCGAAAACTGGTTTTTTGCATCACTCTATTACAAAAGCCCTTTGAACTGAGCAGTACAAAATCTTTGAAGACAAATCTATAATTGAAACTTCTGGTGACACGTGGTAGTATATAGAGCAGCTCTGTCACTAGTGATGTTCACTAGCACTGGCTGTGTGTTTGTGATAGTCAGACACAACTTTTGCTTTATAATTAGTACTTTTTTGAAAATTGCTTAAACACAATAAATAAAACCACAGTGGCACTTTTAAATCATTTTTTTAAAAAGTTGAGGCAATCTAGGGTTGTGTTTTGTTGTTTGCAGTGAAGAGTAAAAATATCTTCATGTCATCAGTGCTTTTTAGTTCCTAGGTTGTATAAACTATCAGATGTGAGAACAAACCCTTCCTCAATGCACACAGCAGTCTGTCACCTGTGATAGCAACAAATCTGGCAAAATTGATGTGTCATTTGTGACAGGTTTCAAAGAGGCTTCAGAGACAGGAACAGACCTGGGATGCCTCTTGCTCCAGAGGGGGACACTGATCATCAAGGAGCTGAATGACACTGTCAGTGCTTGTTCCTGTCTCTGTTCCACCTCTGCTGCTCATCTCTGCCTCCTTTCCTTCCCCATTAACTCCTCTCCCTGCCCTGCAGGATTCCTAGTCCACTTGCAGTGGGTTTTTCCCACAAGTCTGAATTATCTGTGTGTCTGTCTCCTTTCCTCTGGCTCCTTACTGGCACAGAGGATGTAGGTTCTCTGTTGGGTGCCTGTGCTTGATCCCAGCATGTCCTGTAGCTCACCAACCTGCCATGGATCCAGAGCAGGCATCTTGGGAGATTGCTCTGCTTAAGCACATATGAATGGATATATTTTTTAAAGTTTATAAACTGGTCAAATTGGCAAGGATGAATTGCTGTAGGAGCAGCAACACAAATATCCTTCATCAACTGCTTCACCTGCCAAATTTAAGTGTCCCTAGTTCAAAGATGGGTCATATGAGAATGAAAAAACAAAAAAAGCCCTAGAGCTCTCTAGCAGGCACACCAAAAATGATAATCATATAGCTTTGTTCTCAGAAATAGTTGAATTATTTTAGTCAAAATTTAACAAAGGATGAATTGAAAAAAAAATAAAAAATCCAGTGTGTAGCAAACACCAGTCTGGAAAAAATTTTAAGTACAGAAAATTCTTTGAAAACCTGCAAAATATTGATAATATATTCTCTGTGTAATCCACTTTATAATATGAGACACTAGTAATCCAACCTGTAATATCTTCTATGACCTTAATTAACTGTTCTTTAACTTTTCATGATATTCTAACTTTCATTCCTGCTTTCTGTAGCCTTCTTGTGGTTTGGATATGCTCCCATTCTAAAATTTTTGTAGGAGTTGCTTTTGGAGAATTTAACAGTGGTATTTTAAAATTATTAAGAACTCCTAACTAATTTTGGCCCCCAGGTCACCATTTCAAACTTTTTTGATCTTTGGCTCGTTCAGGCAAGATTGATGGCTTGGTTTTACTTGCTTTCCAGGGAATTTCTGACACATTTGCCAACAATCCATTATAATATCAGCACTTGTAATTCTAGATTTTTGGATTGCTATGGTCCCATATTTCTAGGTACAGCTGAATTGGCTGACCTGAGCATGAACCACTGTTTCTGTGTTGTACAGCCCAATTCTGTTGCTACTCACACAAGTCCTCCTGGTGATGGTCTGAGTATTACTTGCTGCAAGGATTATTCACACAAGTATGGCTTGCCAGGCTAAGCCCTTAACTAGTAAAACTACTGTAATAAAGAAAATGGGATTATGCTTTGATAGATTATTTTTCTTTTTAATTTAAATCTAGAACTTCTTTAAAATCTCAAAGTTCAGGCACAAGACCTTTAATGTAACTGAGAACCAATGAGACTAACGAGGCTGTGTACTTAGCTATGAATTATCCATTTCATTTCTAATGCTTACACCAGCACTTGTTGAAAATAGCACCAAGATCCGTATATCCAGTTGAACTGGAATACAAATACCAGTCAGTTTTCATTACTGGGTATAGTTTCAAAGGTATTAACCTTTACAGCTATGCTGGCAATACATAAAATCCTCAGCTTAGCAGACAACTCAGTCTCTGATGAATTGCCATTTTGGACTGAACTTTTCCCTCTTCAGGACATGTGTTAATGTTATGTTCCCGTGCAGGACTTGGGATAACTTCTGCACAGTACAGTGGCAAGAAGGAAAGAGCCCATCAATTAAGAAGAAGTTTATACCAAAAGAAGCCTTTCTCTTTCTTTTTTTGACCCCTTTCAGACATCCCTGCCACTGCAGATCTCTGCCTTTGTTGCAGCAAATATTGTTTGTAACCCTGAAATGTTCTCTTGCACATTATGTACCAGCAGGGAATCTGTCATGACAGTTTAAATCAACACTGCTTATTTACTGCAAGCAATCATAAATTGTTTCCATTTTTCATTTGGATTTTCAGTAATTTGTAAGAAACCATCTCAATTTGTCCTTAAGCTGAATTTGAAAAAGTGGATCTATTGTCCTCTCTAACCAACTGTTTTAGCCCCAAGTGTTACTTTACTGTGGTTTCTGTACATAGGTCACTAATCTTCTTCCTATTTGGGAACTGGGTACGACAGACACAAGGTACTGAGTTGGTAACTTTCTTTATGGAATATTAATAACTTACAATTTCAATTTAAAGCATAGTAAAAGTTAATAATGTTCTCCAACAAAAAATAATTGTATAGATGAATTAACATTCAATTTAAACACCACAATAACTGCAAGAAGAGTAAATTAGTATTTGTACTTCTCTGCTAAATACTCCAAAATCAGACAAGCAGCAAGAAAACCAACAATAAAATGCAACTCAAGTTATCACAATTTGTTAAAACAAATTTGAAAAACCAAGCTGTCATAGCAGCCTGCTGGGTTTATAGAGTAACAGTGGCACTCCATGGTGAAAATGTAGAACACAGCATAACTGAAGTGAAACAACTGAAATACTTCAAACTCCTTTTTCTCTCCTAAAGTTCTGCTGCTGGTTACATCAGTTAAGCCAGACTCTGTTTCTACTTTCCTCCTTATTAATTTTAGATTGTAGCTTGATTTTCCAGAATAGCATTTATGTTACTTCTCAAAGGCAGTGGGAACAGACTTAAGTCTTCTAGCAGTTTAAGAGACCACAGAGTCCAATCACAGTTAGGCCTTTTCCACTTTCACTACTGAAAGAGTATTTATGTCTGGTACTGTCACATTACCAGTAAAATGGCACTTTATATTTTGTTTACCTTTTCTGCCTTGGGATCCAGGTAACCCTTGCAATCCTGGAGGTCCCAAAATTCCAGGTTTTCCATCTTCTCCACGTTCTCCTGGCAATCCTTGAGGACCTGTAGCTCCTGAGGGTGAAAGAAACCCCTGTGAATATACAATTCTATTGTACTGTTGATTTTTTTCCCATGCTATGCAGCACACTGTATTAACAACAGTAACTGAAACTGTTTGGGGGTGTAGGAAGAATTAACGGGTCTAGCTCTCTGAGACTGAGCAGACAATTGCTGCTATAGGTACAGAAAGAACTTCCAGTGCCCCCCTTCATATAATCTCTGATTTCTCCAGCCTCCTCACAGAGATGCCTCAACTGCCTTCTCCACTTTCATATCTCTTTTGAGCTATTTGATGGCACTGTTTTTCAAACGTTGGCATTACCTGGCAATCCAGGTAGCCCTGGATATCCAGGGTCACCCTTGGATCCTGGTCTTCCAGGCTGTCCTTGGATACCTGGTAAGCCCTTCTCCCCTGGAAATCCACTAAGTCCTTGAAGAGGGGAAAAAAAAAAAATCTCAAATGAATGGCTCAAAACACACAGGGAGCACAGCTCCCTGTGCTAACAAAACCTAGGGAAAATAAATGTTTAAGTCCAATTTTGTCTTCAGTGAGACAGAGGTACCTGGCAATCCTGGATCTCCTGGAGGCCCTTTCCGACCACGTGCACCAAGCAGAGGAGTTGGGTCACCTCTCTTGCCTGTTGAGGTACAATGACTTCCATTTTATACAATCATCCTTTCCATCCACAAAAGCAAAGCTGGACACTTTTTTAGGATCAGAAAAGTCATTAACAGATAAAAACAGCTATAGAATGGACAAAGAGAACACAAAATGAAAATTGCTTTGGCACATGCAAATTATGGCAGTTCACTTTGATTGCATTTTTTCTTATTTGATTTGAAAAAAATTTCCATATCTGTAAGAATTGATTTGTACATGGTTTTGATGGAATTTTTAAGGTTAATGACATTTGATAGGAATTTATCTTCTAAATTAGCAATACCTACTTTTAAAGGAACAAGCTGTAAAATAATATATTAAAATGCAACTTTTGACTTCAGGTAAGTAAGACTTGTTTCTAATTAATGTTTTATGGGAAAACAGGACAGAAGTGAAAATAATTTTCTAGTCTGTCTTCATCATCTATCCCACATATGTGCTAACAATATTGCTCTTTTCAAAACATATAAAGTCATTACCTTTACATCCTTTGGGGCCAATCAATCCTAGATATCCAGGGTTTCCTGGTAAGCCAACATCACCCTGATTTTTTTTATAAAACAAAATAAAAATGTTTGACTTAGGGTATGTGTGGCAGGAATGATCTGCAGGAGCAATTGGTTCTGGTAGCAAAACTGTATCTTGAGCTCAGTAAAAAAGCATCCTAGCATGTGTTACACTGGCCACCAACAAGAAACTGTAGGTTAGACTTACTAATAATTTTGAATTTGTGCTTTTATAGCTTATTCTTATTCTTGGCTCAAACAGCTTAATTTCCCCACAGATGGCTTGAATAATTTGCTTTAAAAAGTGACATAAAATATATATCCAATATTGTTGTATGTTACCCAAAATTTACTATAAACATTAACCAGAACTGTTGTGATATCACAATAAAAATGTAGATTTCCCTGTTTTTCTTCTTGAATAATGATCGTTAATCAGCAAATATATTTAATTAAACAAACCAAGCAAAAGTTTGTCCCTTTATCAAAATAACTGTGCTTTCTCCTTCATGTAATTCCGCTGTCCACCTCCCCAGCATACAAGAAGTGAAGAATTATACCTTACATGGAATGTTTGTGTGGTTTTGTGAATTTGTTCTTGAGCAACGCTGCTTGCCTGGGTTCTGCTTGGGGCAAAGAAGATTTGCTTTGTCTTGTCTGCTGCCTTGGACACTTCACACAGCAGGATATGAAGAAGCAGCTACATATTAACTGCATAATTGTGCTGCTGCTGTTATGATCTCTGTGGTAAGTGGTTTGTCAATCTCTTCTTAAGAATAATGGTAAAGACTTGATTGTGTATCTGTTTTTGCCCCCCCTATTTAGTGTAGTGAGCCTGGACTTCAACCACATGGCAAAACACCTACAACAGAACAGCAGCTAAGAGAGATCCTTTAACTCCCACCACAGCTCCTGCTAAAATGTAATCAAGACACAGAGGTGTTTCATTAGGGAATTTACACTGGCTGCCTTTTCCCAGAGGGAACATCTAATGAGTGAGTAAAATACAAGCACCCTTCATCATATTTCTGAAGGGCTGGACACTTTACTACCACTCTGTTTACCTGGTCACCTGGTTCTCCTTGAAAACCTGTAACTCCTTGAAGGCCCTTTGGTCCAGGCAAACCCCGTGATCCTGGAAACCCCATCACTCCAGTGTCACCTTGGTCACCTGGCAGTCCTGGAACACCATGCTTCCCTGGAAATCCTCTTGTGCCTCTGAAACCAGTATTGCCTTTTTCACCTGAAGTTGATTGCAGAACAAGATAATGACCAATCAAGTCAAGCCAGAGTTTGACACTGATTTTTAATATGGCAATGCTTTCACTCTTGGTGTGCTGCCTTAGTGATAATACAAAGAAATGATGAGCCAGTTTAGGAATCTGTAAACCTGGTACAGTGGCTGGATGTTACTGCAGCCCTGAGTCCACACTGTGAAAACCACCAGTGATTTATGTCAGAGGAATGTGTGTGTGTGCAGGGCTTTCTTTTAGGAACTTACCTCTTTCACCTCTCAATCCATGCTCACCAGGAAACCCTGGGTCCCCCATTTGTCCTTTCTCAAGACGGAGGTTAATGCAGCCGCTGTCTCCTGGAGGCCCCCCTTCACCTTGGAAGTAACATATGGAATGTAAATATCCTCACAAGTGACATGTCCTAAAAATCACTTTCTCCTAATAGAGAAAGCCTTCAAATACTAATGTGGTTCTCATTTTTTCCAGCAGGCTCACTGCTGACAGAATTTGCAATCCTACCTTTGCTTTTTTAATTATTTAGTCATAACTCAAGTGATGTTAAATCAAAAGAATTAGGAAAGATTGTGAAATTATGAAAGACCACAATTTTGAACTGCCTGTGACTGCACGATTATTCTCTTTCCTGTAAAAATTAAACAGATTTTTAACTCAGTAGTAACAAAACTAAACATAGCAGCAATATAACTACAAAGTTAAGTGGATCTTTACAAACCTTTTATTCCCATATCTCCACATTCTCCACTAGGCCCAGGTAGACCCATTTTTCCTTCTTCACCTTTTCCACCAAAGATTCCCATTGGGCCTTGTATTCCTGGGAGTCCTGGGAATCCCTGGGGTCCTTGAATGCCTTTGCTTCCTGGCAATATGAAATGCTTTATTTACATGTTAAGTCTGCTTATACTGTTGCTGCGATATTCTAATGAATAGTATAATGCAAGAGCAGGATGTTCAGAAGCACTTCTTAGGAAATCAGCAGAACTAGAGAGCCAATAGTTGGAGCATGGCTTCATGCCAAGGTCAAACTTCTCTTGAAACCCAGATTCCACTGAAGAAAATTGCTTCCCTCTACCTGCAGTCAGCCCCGGAGACTTACACTACCCTTAACCTAAAGCAGTTATCCCCATCACACCACCAGACCTTGCATGTGACTACTGGATTATGGGGGCTTTGTTCTGCTCCCTGTCCCTGCCCTCCAGCTCAGGAGCCTGGTACCCAGAGAACAGTTGGGCTTGCTGTTAAAGACTGAGGCAAAGAAGGCATTAAATACCTCAGTCTTTTCCTCATCCTTTGTCACTATGTTTCCCCCCCTCCCATCCAATAAAGGAGATTCTCCTTACCCCTCCTTTTGCTGCTAATGTATTTATAGAAGCATTTTTATTGTCTTTTACAGCAGAAGCCAGATTGAGTTCACCTGCACTTTGGGCCTTTTGATTTTCTCCCCCCATAACCCTAAGACACCCTTGTCCTCCTGAGTTGCCTGTCCCTTCTTCCAAACTTCATACACTCTCCCTTTTTTCCTGAGTTCAGCCAAAACTCTGTTCAGCCCAGCTTCTTGTCTTCCCTGCTGCCTCATCTTTTAGTGCTTGGGACGGCCTGTTCCTTAAAAATTTCCTTCTTGAAGAATGTTCAGCCTTCCTAGAACTCATTTGCCCCTCAGGACTGCCACCCAAGGGATTCTGTTAACCCTAAACATATTCCTCTTATTATAGCATATTACAACCTATTACAAATGGTTAGGAAATAATATATAGAAATATGTTAGTGTTGTAAAACAACTAAAGCACCAGCATGTGCCAAGATGCATCAAACTATATTAATCTCTTCATTTTTCTCATAAGACAAAGAACAAAGGATGATTCTCTGGTTATTGACTCTACCCTGCTGCACTCTTATTCTTGAAGCTGGAAAGGGAGGTGAGTGCAAAGTACTTCCTAACCTTAACAGCAGTAAAAAGGGCTCCCTCTACAAGAGAACTTCCAGGTGAGGTGATCTGCAGGATATTTAACATACCTGTTTCTCCTGGGAAGCCAATGGGTCCTTTATTGCCTGGAAGTCCTGGGGGACCTCGTGAGCCTGGAGGACCTGGTAGACCTCGTGAGCCCAGAGAGCCTTTGAGACCTTTGATTCCAGGTAGCCCAGCCAGGCCCCTGTCTCCCCTCTGACCTTTAAAGCCTGGTAAGCCTGAGAAAGAGAGTTTTAATCTATGTATGTAAATGCAGGCAAATGTTAAGCAATTGTATATAAAATGTAGAAAGTGATAGATTTGGCATAAATTTGAAGATCATCAAAACATGGTAAAATAAGTTGTTGGCATGGCCCTGCCCAGATTTTTCAATTGGAATGTTTGTTTTCTTGTATTTCTTTAGTGACAGACAATGTGAGTACTGTGAAAAATCCCTACTAGTTTGTAAATACTTTTGATAGACATGTCTCCTAGCTCTTCCTAAATAATACTTCCATTGAAGAATAAGGAAGATAAAAGCATCACAGTACTGACAGGAGCTCAGTTAAGTTACTCAGGACAACAGATAAGAGACAACTCTTTGCTTATTGCTTATAGTGAACCCACTGTGATTTGACCAGTGAAAGAACAGCATGGGATGGGAAGTTGGGATACACCAGATATGCACAGTCTATGTTTTTTGAGTTTAAAGAAATGTGCAAAACGTAACTTGCAGCCCCCATGGAAACATTTGTCATGCAAGCCACAAAAATCACGTGATGAAATCTGGCAGAAAATATCTGCAAAGCCTAGAACTGTGAGGCAAATCTGCTTGCTGTTGTGTACCTTGAGGTCCTGGCAGGCCCATGACACCTCTGAGTCCAGGTGGTCCTGGTAAGCCAGGGACACATGGTGAGCCAGGGAAGCCTGGACACCCTGGTGCTCCTACATCACCTTCTGGGCCTCTAAAACCTTTGGCACCTGGAAATCCTGGGGTGCCAGGTTGTCCTGGAAAAAAAACATTGTTAATTCCGTTACTCACTGTCCATAGTTTTAATTTTGAAATGGACGTGTTCAGTTACTATAGTGTCTTACTTATCCTCTACTTTTTGCATAGCTTGTGAAAAGTGATGCTTTTCTGCAATTTAGAATTGGCTGTTGTGGAGAACTTCTTTCTTTAAGGAACAAATACAAATTCAACCCTCATCTATAGGTACAGGCAAAAGGAACACCTGTAATAGGAAACAGCAATATCCTCTGTGGGGTGGGAAGGAAGGAGTGGTGCTGTGGAGACATCCCTGCAGCAAACAGCAAAATGTAAATGTAAAAACAGGGAGTACTGTTCACAGTCACCATTGTGGATCTGGGTGAGAGTTTTCTCTGAACCAGGAGCACCTTTGCTCAGATTTTGCCCTTTGAATATGTAGAAGTGTTTCATGGAAAACGGCCCATACCTTGAAGTCCAGGAATGCCTGGATTACCCCTTGCTCCCTGTGCACCAGGGGGTCCTGGCAGTCCCCTGTTGCCTGGGATTCCTGGAGGGCCATAAGTGGTGTCACCTAGAAGACCTTTCTGACCATCTGTGCCAGGTGGACCTGGAAGGCCATTTTTGCCATCAACTGTAGATCCTCTTTCACCTTCATCACCAGGATCACCAGCTGTGCCTCGGAAGCCTGTAGAAATGATTTTTAAATTCAAATAAGGCTTAATTCAGGGTTTTTTGTTCTGTTTCCCCCCCAGCTTATTGTAGTCCAAATTTAGCCAGATTTAAATTGTCAGCTTGAAAAATATAATCATAAATTAAACTTCATGTTTCTTGTTTATAGCTAATGATACATGATGACTGAAGGAGGTAATTCCTGTGGGAAGTGACAGGGGTTTTCTTTGGGGCAGCATGTGTCTTGACTACTCTCACTCTTGTCAGTTTGGACATTCTGGACACTGAACTATTCATCTCAATTCAATTCTATTTTACCCTGCCCTACCCTATCTTTCCCTGCATGTATTCATTACAACTTGAGCAGCAGCTCTATCAAATTAGGACAAGCACAATTCACCCTCTGGCCCGGGGATTCCTGCTCCTGGCCTTCCTCGATAGCCTTTTTGCCCATCAAAGCCATTTGGTCCAGGATGCCCAGGGAGTCCTTTTAAACCCTTTTCTCCTGGAAATAAAAAGGAAATACATAAAAAGGCTGTAAATAGTGTAGCATTTTAGGACAGCTTCTTTTCTTTAATTAGTACTTAAAACTCCATTTCAGTAGAAATCAAAAATTCTCCTATGTGTAAACGTACCTGGAACACCTTTAAAACCCGGGGGACCTGGATTTCCAGGATATGGTGATGTAATGCAGACAGTTTCACCTGAAGCAAGAGGGAGAAGAAACTGGCCTATTTGATTTTTGATTAACTGAGTCTGAACACTTACTGTAGTATTTCTGGGGAACTACCCAACCACATGTGCAAACGTGCAGTGACTGTTTATGTAGATTATTACTTCCCTATTCCTGAAGTTTTGATGGGGAATCTTAAAATACATTTTTCTTGAAACTTCCTAACATAGGAAATATTTCAAATTGTTGTAATACAGTTGTATTTTTTACAAAGAGTGTTTTTTAGTTGTCATGACATTTGTTTTACAACACTCTCTATTGCAAGAAAGAAATAATATTTTCATTTCAATTCTATCTACAGCTATCAGTGTAGATTTTTTTTTTGCTAAGTGTTTTTTATTACCAAAAACCAGGCCAAGTTTTCAGTATAAATTGCATTTTCCTATAAATTACTATTATTTTCACCCTAAAGGAATAGCACTATATATAGATATATATGTACATAGACATCCATATAGAATAATACATTAATATAATATATAATACATATTAAACCATAATGGGCGCCACCAAACATCCAAACATGTATTTTGCTATTTCATTCTTAAAATAAACATTCAAAATTACCTTTCTGGCCTTTTGGACCAGGATGCCCAACATCACCCATATCACCAAAGTCTCCAGGGCTACCTCTGGCTCCTGGAGACCCAGGAAGCCCCAAACCAGGCAATCCCATCTGGCCTTTTACCCCAGGAGGTCCTGGGAGCCCAGGGAATCCTTTATCACCCGGAACCGCTACTCCAGAATCACCCTGAAATAAAAATTCTCGGTAAGAAGTAACAAGAGCTAATTTCTCTCCTCTCTTTGATTATGGAAAAGCATGTTAGAGAATTATCTGGAGAAACACTTTCACAATGGAAAGACTGCATGGATGACATTTGTATTTTTAAATACTCAAAAGCAATAGGAACAAAGGGGTTTGTGCATTTTTTGCTTCCTGACCCCATAATATTGGCACACAGTATATGCAGAGATTATAATCAGGAATGCTAAAATAAACAGTAATACTTACATGAAACTGATTTTTTAATGGATAGAAACTTTCATAACTTTTCATAAGATAATACGTTAACTGAAATGGAAAAAGTCTGGGGAAGTCAAACATACCTTAGCTCCTTTTTCCCCTGGCAATCCTAGTTCCCCATCTCTGCCATCAAGACCTCTTTGGCCTGGAAATCCTGGAAGCCCAGTAGGTCCTCTTTCACCTTTTAATCCTTAAAATATTTTATGGAAAAAAAAATATTTGCAGTAATTTTAGGGGGAGGAGTTATTTCTGCTTAAGGAAATGCTGGATACCATTGAGCCTATCTTCATGATAATTCCCAGTCCTTGAATTCACATTCCTTAGGCATTTTAGGCTTAGGAAGGCAGTTTGTAGTTGGATACCTGATGGAACAACTTGGTCTCTCTGTAAAAGACACATTCACAGGCACCACAGAACGTGGCTTTTGTCCATGCTATACACAGAGTTAAAATATTTTACTACTGAAACAGGTCACAGATTTATTCTTGATTTCAGTGAAGTCAGGATACAGCAGTGCCATATGATGCAGAATATTTGCATCAATATTCCCCAAAGGTTTTTGGTTTTTCCCCCCCATGGATTTCTCTTGCACCAATATTTATGTAAAACTTTTGCATCAAGAACAGTAAAACTATTCTAACACAATGATTCATTCTGCTGTGTCAAGAAATCCTTTGCAAATAAAAGCAAATGTTTTCCTGCTCCAACATCTGTAAAAAACCCACAGGCATCCAAAGCTAAGCTAACTTTTTATAAACAATAAGAAGGACAATCTTTTGCGAATTACTATTTTAGCCTTTCTAACTAAGCTGTGCCATCAGATTGCTGTAATTTATTGTTCTCTGTTTCTTTTGCTTTTGCAAATTATAACCATAACAGTGGAGAGGTTTTGATCTATTTAATTACAATAATTCCAGTTGTGCAACTGGTGGCCTATTGTTTGTCTTCAATGCCTGGTCAAGAGTAATTTTCAGAAATAGGAGAGGAATCTGAATAGTCATTGAGACTGAGGTTTTCCCAAGAAAGATGTTGGTGGCCTAATTTGAGATAACAGCTATAATACTGGTATATGACACTTCAGGAGGTGGCTTTTGTTCAATAATATTTCTTTATGATTTCACAGTCTCTGTATTCTGCTTAGTCTTTGCTGTACAGACCTCTGGAAGACCCCAATTATCAACTGCATTACACAAAAAGTCATTTGTTGGCATTAATAACATGCCGTTAAAACTGTTTTATGGCTCAATATAGAGAAAAACCCCACAAAACACTGCATTGATTTTGTGTTTAGCAAGAAGAGATGGTACCAAGAAAGCATTTTGGATATATATGCCCTCTAGGTTTCAGTAACTTACTGAGCTAATGGATTTAGTAAAGAGTAAATTAATGTTTTTCTCACACTACTGCCTAGACATCATATAAGGAAACAAAAAGATTAATGGTAAAATGTGTATTTACCTTTCATTATAACTCTTCCTGGATCACCCTTCTCTCCTTTTTCCCCATGCTGTCCAGCAAAACCAGGAGTCCCCTTATCATTGAAAAAGAAAAGTGTTGTCAGTTTTCTCAAGCAAGAAATCAAAGTGGGAATTTAAGGCAAAATTAGATATCTATCTCTTGCATGGTCTCCCAACAAAAGACCAATTAAAGTAAGCAAAAGGACACACTTGTCTCTTTTGATGGTCAAAAAGAGGAATGTGAATGGCACATGGCCTTTCCAGCCTCACTCTGCCACATGCAGATACACAACTGCATGGAATTGTAATGCTGGAAGCACTCGGCCCATGCCTGCACAGATGTGGGACTGCAAACGTAAGAATATCAAGAGACAAATGATTCATTAACTCTTCCCTCTGCAGATTTCACCCCACAATCCACTCAGGAAGGGAATTTTTGGAGCGTGGTGACTACTGGATGCGGCTGTCCTCCCAGAAGGGAACACAGCAGGAAGTAAGTGATGCATTTTTTTTCTGAATGAAAACTCATAATGCCGCCAAAAAAAACTTCATCTGGTTAGGTACATTATGTTCTTAGATGAATATATGGCTCAACAGATTTAGAGGGGAAAAGAAAAACTTTTTTGTATTTTTATGCTGAATTTTGCTTTCAGCTGACAGCTAAAATCAGGATGCAATTTTCATATCATCATTAGTCAAGGTCTGATCTTGCAACAGTACATGCAGATCAATACATTTAATCATGTGAAATTTAAACAGAAGTAAAAGGCCACTAAGGTACAAAACCTGGGCTATTATTTAGGCAGCTTCCTCTGTTACTCAAAATCTTTCCCTTAAAAATAGGTGAAGCAAAAACAGTTTCTAATGCGATTGACAATTTTAAATCAGGTAGCAGACTTCTCAAAAATGTGTATCTGAAGCTTGAAGTGGCTATTTGTTACAATGTCTAGACCTTCAAGTGGGCAGTGATGAGGAAAGTGAATTATTTCCTTCCAAACTGATTACTTTGTCCTTGTTTCTCAATTAAGCAACCTAAGAACAGCAAAGTTCAGAAGGCTTCAGGCCTTACTTCAGAGCTACAAGGGCTAAAACATCAGAATCTCGCATACACTCAAATAATAGAATTTTAAGGAAAAAAAAAAGAGAGCAAATGTAAACCTTCTAATTAAACTATTGGAACTTGAATGAGAGCCCTTCCGCCTCCATTTTCTCACACTCACAATGGATTTGTTTGCTTTTGTTTTCTTTTGAAAGAAACTTCAAAAAGTTCTGGAAACTTTTAAGCAATTTCTTATGTGAAAAAACAGTTCTGCTATTAAAACAAACTCTAGTCTCAAAAAAATAAAAACTAAGCAAGAACAACAAAAAAAGGCACAAAACCCCCTCTAAACATGCCCCTCAAAACAATCTAAAAACCCAACCATAATGCAACAGTTAAAAGCAGGGCATATCTACCTGTATTTTCAAAGAAAACCCTCTCACACACAAGACAGTGTGTTAGAAAACCCTTCTATTTGGCATCATTTTGGCATGCAGCATCCTGTGCTGTACATTCCATATGTCAGACCAGAAGAAGCAGATGAAAATCACAGCAAGACCAATAAATTATCATGTAGTGTACTCCTAAAGCAGTTAGATTAAGTCGTGTTTTGAATTATTGCTCACTCTGGGGACTAAGATAAACTATATGAAGCACATTAAAGAAAGTAAATCTGCTCCCAAAAGTAAAAGCTTGTATTAAGACTGTATTAAGTTAAAATAGATAAAAGTTCTAGACAGTTTTCCAAGGCACTTTCTCCAGCATTCTGCTTAAATGCCTCCTGAGTTGAGAGGTAACTTGATGTTTAGTGAAGCTCATGAAAACTACTCACAGGGAGCCCTGGTGATCCCACTGCACCGGATGAGCCTGGGTCGCCTTTTTCCCCGTGTCTTCCAGGGTATCCCATTTGTCCTTTCCTTCCTTGAGTACCTGGAGGTCCTTGCACACCACGGGCACCAGGAGGACCAGCAGGACATGAGCAGAAACCTTGACTTCCTACAGCAAAGTGTTGAAATTACATTGAAATAGTTGCAAAATTAATGCACAAAAAATAATGCTGCCCTTTTTCTTTCCTGCATGTGTAGTGCACAGACCGTTCTGTCTCATGTTATCTCATCTGGAGAGGATTATCAGTCTCCCTTTACAATGTTGAGTAACTCTGCGCTAACTCTGCTGAATCTGAAGCCCCAATGCCCACAGGCTGTGTAATTCTGTACACTGATGGGCCTCATCCTCCAAGTTACCATGAACTTCTTGCACATTAGATTTGACACTCCTGGCAAAGGGTTCCATACTCAAATTGTTGTTATCCAGGCCAACCTACCCTTCTCTCCTTTTGCACCTTTTCTTCCTGGAAGGCCTATCTGACCTTTTGCTCCAGGTTCTCCAGGGATCCCTCTGTCAGTACAGATTACACCTATGAAAAAACAAATTTTCCAGCCAGTACAAATCAAGTTGACTGTTTCCACAGCTTATTATGTGTCCTTCTCTCCCTTCTCCTATTATTCTTGCATGAAAAGTTAAGAGATCTTAGTAAATGCTTTACAAGTTGTTGCTTATAGATTATACTGCAACAGACATAATGGCTAGAGTTGATGTTGGCACATTGCTTCTCATTGCCACTGCTATTTTTTTCTACTTAGAAGTTGACTTTTTCTTTTCAAAAGGATGCAGATTTGGGATTTCTCCTCAGTATTTTTAATTTCAAGTAGTGTATTCTTAATAGAATTTTAATATGTGTGTTACTTCTCTGTGTTTAAATCACCCAGAAAACTATGAAAATCTTGAAATCTCACAAATGAAAAACTAATAGGAAATATATGTTTTCAACATCCCATGTAAACTTTGAAATATCTGTCAAAATTCACTTTTCACTTCTCAGCACCAACAAAAGCAATGAGTCTATTAATCTGCAGAATTATATTCTTGTTCTATAACGTTCTATTGAACCTACTAGGTAGTCCAGGTAAGCCTTGTCTTCCTGGCTGCCCTGGTGGGCCTGGTGGTCCAGGAAATCCTGGTCTTCCTGGGATTAATTCACCTGTTCCAGGTAAACCAGGTTCCCCTTGAAAACCTTGAGGTCCTGGTGCCCCACTTACTCCTGGCAGGCCAGGAAGACCTGAAAAAACAAAAGAAAGGTCAACAGCCCATACAGCATTAATGTGAGATATAAAGGAGGAATCTCCAGACCATCCAGAACTGTCCTGAAAAATAGCTTCTATATAACTAATGCTTGAATCCAAATCCTTAGGTTTTTCAGGATGCACAAGAAAATAGGTTCCTGCTGTAGACCCTCAAATGCTTCTTTTCCTCCTTCCCTCCATTATCTCTTTTCCAGACATCCCAGTTACTCCAGCTCCTCATACAGAGCAAAGCCATCCTCAGCATATCCCTTTATATCTTTTTTGAGATAGAGAGCAGAAATTTTAAGCACAGCACTCCAAACACAGTTATACCATGGCTTTACCATGGTAGTCTTCTGTTCCTTTTCTAATCATTCCTGACGTTCTGCTTAGATAATTTTGTTTCTTTTTCTGGCGGTTAAGTGCTGAGTTAATATTTTTACTGAACAGTCTTTACAGTTGGTAAATTGCGTCAAGCAAGAACAAGCAAGTTTTTCTTCAGCTGCTTTCTTTCCTTCTGGTATACATTTATCCTCTACTTCTCTTACTTGTTCCATCATATCCTGGTCTGCCTAGAAGGCCTGAAGGACCAATTGATCCAACTGACCCCATTTCACCAACAGGACCTGGAAATCCAGGATCTCCTCGTGGACCTACAGAGAATTACAGAAACATGTGATTAGAACACCTTATGGAATTGACAGCTTAAATCTAAATTAAACTACAACCAAAATTATAATTTGGAAACTACACAAGAGTAAAAAAATTTTAAAATGTGTAATAATTTAATTTTAAGGTGGGAGGATTCGGTTACTTTTCTATGGATTCCAGCCCATTTCACAAGCACATTTTTAACTCTTCATCACTTTGTAGGCATATCTTTGTGCTATGTATTACAAAATGCTGAGAGAAATGTTGCCCAAAATACATGCAAGTAGCATTTAAAATAAATGTGGATTTCATGTAATGTACTTTGGCAGTACACACAGGGAAGTAATTTCAGGATCACCTTAGTTAAAATTATCCAGATTTTTTAAACTATACTTTCAAAATTGCTACAAGTAATGAAATTTAAAATTCTAATTACATACTGATTAAGCAAACCTGAATCAGATGTAACTAGCTTCCTTAAATTGGAAAAAAGCAATTATTGGCAGTAGTTCTCTTCTCTGTTGTGTTAAAGGCCTCTTTTTCTGAAGATTGCATCCACTCACACACCATGCATGACTGAATGTTACTTGAGGTATTAAGTGTGGGGTTGTTTGTTGTATGGGCTGGAAACCACAGAATTCTGTGGAAAAAATTAAACTTACTTTAGGATGAGGCCCCTATCTAATGGGGATGTTCTGCTGAACTGGGGTTTTGTTGTAACTTCTGTGATCACAAGAAATTTCTAGTGCTGCACTAGAAATAAAATCTATAATGACTTCTCTATTGAAATGTTCTCACAATATAAACTCTCCAAGTATTAGATGCAAAAGCACAACCTTGTAGGCAGCAGACCTGGCTGTTCCCCGCTGCTTCCTGCTATGAAATAAGAATTTCCACACATCTTTTCACTGTTTAGATGAGGAAGATGGGGATAAGGGGAGCTGGGACATTAAAACCCAGCCTCAGATTTAGGGAGGAAGGTAATAAATTGACAGGTATTTTGTTGGACTAGTCCCAGGACTTTGCCCCTGCTATGCAACAGGAAGCTTGACTGTAGTCTAAAATCTGTGTGCCACAGCAATACTGAAAACAGGAATCCTATATTACAATGGGAAGGCAAGTTTTCTTATTTGCTGTCCATTAACCAGCATGAGCTTATTTTTTATAGATTTTTTGTAGATATGCTTAGGTCCAATAACACCACAGATCTATACGTGACTGCTTGCACAAAGATCTTGCACACAAACATTTAATCTGACAGTTGTATTTTTAGCATGGTTCCGGGAAATTCAGTGAGACAAACAAACACAGGAATGTGGCCAAACCCACAAATATGGCCTGTGGCCACTAGCAGTGTTTCAGGATTCTGTCCCCTGCACCCCTAGTGACCACCTTCACACACCTTAGCAAAACAGGTCCTGCCCTTCATACAGCACAAAGAGTAGTCAAAATTAGATACAACCTTTTATAGGAGGCAGTGGAGTTCCAACAGCTCCAGGAGGTCCTGGGGGCCCTTTCTCTCCTGGATCCCCCTGTAAGAGTCCAACAGTTAATTTTTTAAAATATAAAAATATATGATGTACTAGAATGTAACCCAATATTTCAACAGTGGGGAGGTATATAAGGATTTGACACACACCACCCAGGAAACTTGATTTTGACACTTTACAGCATTAAAACCAAGCAAAAAGATTTAAAATAATCATTATCTTTCAGGATGCCATTGGCTAAACAGTAATATACCCATCATACATATCTATTTGACCCTTCAGAACATGTGACTGCTGTATTTGATTTCATTAATTTATTGTAAGTATGACTCAACTACAGTAAATCAGTATCCATTTAACTGAGATATTTTAACAACCAATCTGTAATTAAAATTACAAAAATTCTGTATCAGAATTAGGAAACTACTTCTATGACAGATAAGCATAAAGAAAAGCAGTTTCACAGTCTAACAGCTATTATCAGTGGTAAGAGATATTCAAAGCTCTTTAAAACATCTGCATTAGGGAAACATAAAAGTGCTTACTAATGGTGAGGAAAATCACTTCTTCTTGGAGGATTTCTAAATTAACTTGGATTTTGTTACTTAGAATTGCAAGTGAAGTGGACTTTAGGGAAGACTTTTATGTGGCAAATTGTATTAGATCTTTTGCTTTGTAGATTAGAAATCAGCTTTCCTTTTTCAGCAAATGGGAACTGAGAAAACAAGAATGTCAATGTGGGAACTGCATAGTGAGGCTGCACTCCCAGGACTGGCTCCCAGGGCTGTTTAGGACACAGACAAGGAGAACTGCAAAACTGGATACCCATTCTTACACAAGTGAAAACAAGGCCTCTATGCCTCTTCTTTGGTTTGTTTTTTTTTAAATGGTGTCTCTACAGTAATTAGACAGTTCTGTCACTGACTGCTGCCCTCTTGATCTCTGACCTGTTTCCTCTGACTGTATCTTGCAGAATGAAAAAATATCCATGTGTCATCTTTGGTTCTTTTAAACAGGAACATAAATTTGTCTTCCCTAATGACACAAAGAGCCTTCTGTATGGCAGGAAAGAAAAAGTTAAACTAGCATTTTCCCTCTTCTAATAAATTTAGAAAGGATTTTGAGCTTTAAAATTAATTTAACAGTGATAAATAATCAAAGATTATAATTTTCATGTTGATTTTAAAATGACACAACCAGAACACAAGGAAGAACTGAAGAGTAATGAGCCAATGTCAAACATGTCTGTTCTTGGTATCTCAAGTGATAAATTCTGGTTGTGGTCCCTGAAAATCTGGTTTTAGGCTGTTAGGGCTAATGACCCTCTTTGGCTGGCAGCTGCCTATTTGCTGTGTTTTCATTGTTGGTACACTCCTATATAATGGCATAGATCTGTTTGGATTATTTTGTTGACTGATACTTTTTCCTCTTCCCATAAAAACTTCAGGAGACTCACCTTGCCAGCAGTTTATTTAAAAAAAAAAATGTGCCCAGCAGCATCAAGGCTTAGGCATCAAAGGCTATGGCAACAATTCCTTGAAGTTCACTCTTTGCTTTTAGCAACAGTTAGCATTTTTTAAAGATGAAATCTACTTTCAATGCAGCTGGGGTTTTTTTCCATCTCTACACCTTAAATCTGAATGCATCTTAGATTTTCTATGAATATGTTTGTTTCAGAAAAATCTACATAAAGGCAGGCTATTCCCAGGAGAAGTTTTGATCAAATTCTTGTTCCTTCGGTGCATGTGATTTTTAGTGGATCATACACAACAGCTGAGTTGAGGCCAGCTGAACAGTTGGTGCAGTCTGGATAGGTCTTCCCCTTTCAGGAATAATCAGATTTCTCCAATTGTTTCCCAATCAAAACTACAGCATCTGTGCAATCACTTAGGATTTTGCATACCGGTATTAGTTACCCTTTTTTTATTAAGTTTTGTCTATACTTGATTTGATTTCTTTTGCTCTGGGCACTAGCAATTGTAATTTCATCTTTCTGATTCATTACTGCAGGACTTCAACCTTTTCCCTAGCATAACCTACCAACAATTAATCATGTTTTTGTTTACTGTTTGTAGTGTTAACTGATGGCTACTGTGGCTGAGGGCTAATGGAGTCTGAGGAATGCACTGTTCTGTCTATAACATGATTTGTCTCAAGTGTGTTAATGAGGCCCTGAGTTAAAACAATATGTACAATCTGATATGAAATGTTTCAGCTTAATTATCACCATGTTGAGCACTTGATAATAGCCAAAGGGGAGAAAAAGTAACATCTGTGGGCTATGTTTTCCCCCTGGGTTATGACCACATAATTAAAATCTTAGCTGAAGAAGCTAGTCTAGCAGTCTCCTGGCAGTCCTAACTTTGAAATTAAGTTTGTGACTAAGCCAGATGTTTTTATTGTACTTTTACTTATTTACTTTATATGTTTGCCATTTCTCATTTGTAAACATGCTTTGAGAACCTGTTTGCTGCTTTTGTGTGCTTCTACTGTGTCTTTAGCCATGTACTACTTATGACAAGTTTGCACCAGCCACAGTTTACTTTTTTGTGTTGCCATGGACTATGTAGAGTGTGTTCCAGTCTTAACCTTTAGCTTATAACAGAAGTGATTTTTGTGCAAATCTCTTGAAGAAAATGTAGTGGCTTCTATGCAGTTAAAAAAAAATATTTCAGAGGGAAATAAACACTCCTTGACTTTTGTATTCCAGAATATTTAAGCCGAATTCATTAGCGCCACAATTTCTGCAATAATGTTTTTGTCCTCTGTGCAGTGGTAATAACTTTGATGAGCTTTTTCAGCCTTGGTGTTGCTACTGATGATTCTGTCATCCGCCTCCTTCATTGCAACATTTCACTTCTCCTCTTGCTCATACACTGTTGACCACTCGGACCTATCCTAGAACTCCTTAGGCCTTTCCCCTAGACTTACTTGCTGCTTTGTTCCCTCTAGGGTAGCATCCAGAACTGCTTTTTTCTTCTGAGTGTGCTTTAGCATTGTAGATTCCACAGGAAATATAATAGTTCCCTTCGTTCAAGTCTTTGTTGTTACTCAGAATTACAATATGATCCAGTAGTCAGAATTTAATTGGTTCTGCATTGTTAGAAGAAAATTCCATAAACTTTTGTCCTGAAATGTCCCTAGACTGACACCTGGGTCTTCTGAAATTTTTTAAGCATCTCTTCCACACTTTAAATATTTTCCTGTGTTACTGCTTAGCTCTGGGATGTGACACCTACACTTCTACTCCACAATGGAAAGCAGCAGGTATTGTAAAATAAAAGACAGTTAGTGTCATCTAAGTGAGTCAAAGTAGGAAATTTTTAAACACAGCTGTTGTGAAGAAGTCCTTACTATTCTGGTAAACATCTTGGAACAATTATTTAACTGAATGGATTGAACAAATGCAAAGAGATTTTGGTAAATCATGCAAACAGGACCATCTGAATGGAATTTTGCCACCTCATTTGGGACCAGTTTTATCCCCATTTTTAAGATCATACTATTAACTAAATAGCAGCTTCCTTTACTTCCCATACCTCTCTGCAGAATGCAGTTCAACCATGAATACCCTACAGAGTACTACAATTCATGGATTAGGTAGCTATCCTGGTATTCTTACAGGTAACTATTGGGATAAACAATTCCTATGGTACATAAAACAGAATTCCCACTCTCACATGCACAAGCTAGGACTGTTTTCTTACATTGCTATTTACTACCATGGTGAAGAATAACTACAACTACCATGAAAATAGTAAACCTTTAAAGAAATTATGACTGTATAAAGGGAAATGACCTGACAAGTGGGTACATTTGGGAGGAAATATTGGCACAGAGGGGAGAGGGGTGTGAATGTGTGGTCATTTTTTACCTGTACACCTGGATAGCCAGGTTGTCCAGGAAAACCAGCAAATCCTGTTTCACCCTAGAAAGAAGAACATAAATACATAATCTGTTAAGACCCAGAAAGGCAGTCATACAGTATACTGTCTTGTTATAATTGCATCCACAGCTTCTTTTAGAGAATTCACTGTGCTTGTACAGGAGGTGGTGTTTCACGGACTCTCCTGTGTTGGAAAATTCACAGCATGTATTGGCAGGTTATTCAGACAGTGCTCAGCAGATTCAGTGAATCTGGGGCACAGAATTATTTGGAATACATACCAGCATACTCTGATAGACTGTCTGCTTAATACAGCTGAAATTGGTTTGCTGCCTGCATGGAAAGCAACTGCACATCAGCTCCCTTCTCTTTTTCTAATTTTTCATATACTCATCCAGCCAGTACTCAAACTCATTAGGTCAGCAGGAGTGAAAAAGAAAGTGAAAAGTATTTTTGCAGGTAAAACAGTCACCTGGAACATAACTCTAGAGTCAAATATTTATGCATTAATGTGATTTATGTACCTCTACCTTAACTAGAGTTGGGCAAGATATGGATCTATATACATACATCTATTGTTCTTTATTCCAGTAAGATGTTGTAAGTTCCTAAATAAAATTTAGCAGACTTAGCATCACTGCAATTTCTCAAGCCAGAAACTTGAACAAAACATGCATGCACCACAAAATTACACAATGTCACCATAAAACACAAAGTTAACATGCTGCATAACTTGTCTGTTATGCTGTATGTGTGTCTCACTGACTTTTCCTCATCCTTGCAACTTCAGATTCCATTAGGAAATGTCAGCCAAATATCAAAGAATGGCAGAAATTCAAAGACACAGAGTTCATACAGCTTCTGTGGCAACAGGTAGCAGAAGAGAAAAGAAGGAATGCAATCTGAGCTGTGAAGTATGTGGAAATTCCAAATCTGCACAAATCCACAGAAAACAAAATCTCATTGATCCCACTGTTCCAGGAGCTGCTTATACTTTCTGCTTTCATACCTTCATTCCAGGAAAACCTGCAGGTCCATAAGAACCAGGATGACCCTAAAAAAAGCAAGTAGACTGTAAGCTAAAACATTAAAAACTTTTTAAAAATTAAACCTATCCAGAACTGCTGATAGTTAATGTTACAGAGATAAATATTACTTGGGGTATCTTCCAAAAACTTTACAAAGCTTTTGAAAATAATTTCTGTGAGAAATGGAAAAGAATTAGAACTACAGACCAAAGCAAGCCTGTCAGGTTTTCACTCATTTTTTTTTACCATATTGCATCAAGCACAGTAGTGGAATGGTGCTCAGTAGTGGAATTTCAGCACTGTTAGACAAATCAAGCGTAAGTAAAGTTGCTGTAAAAAACTGCCATCAACACATAAGGAGAATATTACAATTACTGTGTTAATACTGTGGTATTCCAGAGCAGCTTTGTGCTGGTCTAAATATTTAGAGGATAACCCTAGAGATTTACTTTCTTTCCAAGGAAAGTTTCTATGAGCTTATGTTTAAGTCTGAGTCAGGATAAGTCTCAGGGCAAGTCTCCTAAATATTCAATACATAAAGCGTGACAGATTAGTTTAAAAAAATCCTTCAAGTCTTTCTCGAAATTGCAAACTTAAGCTGCCTAATTGTAGTGAATATGTGATGTAATTTATTGTGCAACATTCTTACCCGCAATCCAGGGAATCCAGGAAGGCCTTTCTCACCTTTTTCTCCTCTCCCAAGTATGCCCTAGAACAGTGAAAATATTTTTTTTTTAAACAAAGATGTTCAGTGAAGTGTGCCATAAATTTCAATTTTTGTGCATGTGTATTAAATGATGTATACATTACATCAAGGGATCTTGTTTCACTTGCAAGACTCAGTCACTGGGGCTGACTTTACACAGCATCACCAGCAGTGCCTAAGCAGCTCCACTTATTTGAGGAACCTGCTCTGGTCTCTTCTCTAAGCTTCATATTATTCCAGCAGTTGAACTTGTATGTATTTTTTTAAGTTCTGGACATCATTTGAGCTGCTTCAGTTGATTTCCCTGTTCCTGGTTATGACTAACAAGTATTACCATCTTTACAGACAACTAGTACTGGAGCATGCATACAAAGGCCATCTTTTTCAATGTAAATCTGATAGAAAAAAATTTGCTTTTTTCTCTTTTGCAGTGCCAAGTAACTGGTTTTTTTATGATGGAAAATGAACTTCTAAAAAAGTGCTAAGCTTACAACTCAGAAATGTGATGTTTGTGCTTCTTGTTTCTTCTCTTCTGCTACAAAGCTAAGTAAGTTTTAAACATAAACTAGAATTATCCTTTTGTCTCCAATTATCCTGTTTTTCAGAGATCTGGCAGCTTCCTGCCTATGGATTTTCCTCCTCTGGCACCTCAATGTTTAAATTGAGCATGTTGACAGAAAGAAAAGAAAATGCAGAATGGACAGTAAAGAACAACTCTTTCTCCAAACAGGTGACTCTGCCTTCTCTACCCTTGAGGATATCTACAATGTCAAGTTAAAGTCTTTCCTCAACCTTTTGTGGTAAATATACATCATGCCCCACTAAAAACACATTCAGATGATCTCTCTTTCTCTTCTTGAGGAAAAACAATCTGTACTTGCATTTTCTTTATAGTTCCAATCCATTATGTCAACAGCCCAACTGGCAACAACACTGACTTTTTGCTACCAGGCAAAATTCAATAGGTATGTATAAAACAGACTCAGAGAGATTTTCCAAAGGATTTTGAAATATTTTTGCTTTCACACTGATTTAGCTGGTGATTAAATTTCACAGCAAAAAATGTTGTGCTTTAGAAGTTTAATGTAATAACCACAGAAGGACTTTGCCAGCACCATGGGAAGAAAAATGTCCCATTACTTACTTTGGGTCCACGCGGCCCTCTGTATCCTGTTACCCCAGGTAATCCTTTTTGGCCCTACATATAAAAGGAAAGGTTTTGTGTATAGTATTAATATGAAGGATGTGCCTATGTGCTGGTTAACTTATTTTAGTCCTACTCTGAATTAGAAGTCTTAAACAATATCTTTTTAAGCACTTGGTGTGTTTCTTTAGGTGTCCTAGACACAAGAAAAGCAAGAAGAACATTTAAGTACTTATCTTTATTTCTAATACTGTCAAACCAGCATAATGACTGTGGAGTGAGACAGATGCATGATCAAAGCCCAAGGTCCAAAATGTGAAATCTACTGGTTCCCTGAGTTGAGGCTGCAGGAGCTGGCAATGCCAACTTTACCTCTTCATTTGTGTATTTGAGGAAATCTGACTTGAGGATGCAGAGGGGTCTGTAACAATATAGGACTCTGTTTAAAAATAACATGGGTTACAAACATTCTAATGTTCTAAGTTACGCAGCTGTAGCTATGGTAGGTGTGATGTTGAAGAAGTGCAGGCTGTCCAGGAAAGTTGTGTATGCCCGATTCTTAGAAATGTTCAAGGCTAGTTTGGATGAGGCTTTGAGCAACCTGGTCTAGTGGAAGGTGTCTCTGCCCATGGCAGAGGAATTGGGACTAGCTGATGTCTAAGGACTCTTCCAACACAAACCATTCTATGATAAAACTTGCAAGAAAAATTGACAACAAAATCACAGTTTTTATATTAAAAAGAGCACCGTAGAAGGTTAGGGTTAGTTCAAAACTGTAGAGTACACTTGCTAGTGATGTGCAAAATTTAAAGTATTAGTGAAGAGCCACAAAGAGATTCAACAGCACAGTAAAATTTACCAAGATGCCTGAAATATGATTTGCTAATGACAAAAAGTGAAGAAAACCAAAGCAAGGGCAGTATATTCTTTCTGCATCAAGACATCCCTCCAGAACATGAGCTAAAGTACATGTGGGGTGTTCTCTACTGAAACCTTATAGGAAAGGTGCTGAACACTGGATTCTGCTGTAGCTGGTGGTTTCTTACAGAAAGATAGGTTTGTCTAATGTCATCCTTGCAAAAATTACATGACAGGATTGTACTTGCCAAGTTGAGCACTGATAAATATGATGACAATTAACACCTTTTGTCCTTTGAATAGCTGAGCTCCAGGAGGTCCAACTAAGAGTGGTGACCCAGGTGGCCCAGGCAGTCCAATGTCACCCTGTGGAAGCAAAGCAACAGAAGAGATGCTCCATGCAGTATTTCAGTGACACTCAGCTTGTCTTCCTGTTGTAACACAGCACTACACATTTCTGTACTCACTGAAAATGTGCTAATTAACTGCAGATAAAGATTTGCACTGAGATCTGTAAGTCTCTTTACCATCTGCCCAGAAGAGTAAGATTGGCAACCTAATCTCCTATTCTCCTGAGTCATTAAAAATAATGTTATGGCTAAGGAAATAAATGAGAAAGCCCGGCTCCTGCTACAAATCTGCAATGGAGATAGTAGCTACAGGACTGTCAAATCTCTTATGTGTACATATAGCCTCTCATGTTCTAGACCAAAGCTTTTGAGCACAAGACTTTGTGAATGTGAAATGAAATTATTGATTTGCTATGAAAACTTGTGTATGTTAGACACTTGCACAAATTCTAAGAACTGATTGGACCAATTCATAGAAAAAATATTAAATATTCCACATTGGTTCAACACATCTTGAGTATGCTAATATAGGTGGAGACTGATAGAGGAACTATTATTTTGTGCTTCTTACACATTTTCCTTGACATCTGTTCTGCACTTAGCAAGAGATGAGATTTGGGATCTGATCTGGTCCAGCCTCTGTCATTAAGTAATCACAAACACTGTTGGGATTACCTAGGCAATGTCTGTTCAGAATGTATGCAAATGCTAAGTAACACTTGCTTTTCAAAATCTTCAAACGTGCTTGATTCCTGCCTGCATCTCACTGAAGGAATCACTTCTGCTCAGAATTGATTCAATAACGTCTTCTGTTCTAACATGATTAGTAGGAGACAAAGCCACAAATTAATGGGCTCCAGGGAACCAAAAAAGACTCTATTATTCTTCTTCTAACTCTCCAGCAATAATATATTTAATATTGTTTGTTTTCTTACCGGCTCCCCCTTTTGTCCATTTACTCCAATCCCTGGATTTCCCTAATGGATAAAGAATGTACTCAGTTTCAGCATGATTAGAAAATAGTAACATTAGAGTTTAATTAAGTAACTCTTTTGAAAAACTTGAAAAAAAATAAACATAAGGAACATTTCAAATAGTTGTATAAATTATTCTTCCACTAACAGCTTCAGATGTTGTTACCTACCTGTTCACCTGGCAAACCAGGATAACCTGGAATACCCTTTAAAAGAGAATGAAGACAAATTAATATGTCAGATTTAGAGACAGCTTTTGAAAATTATTCCCTTTTGCTTACAGGACCTAGAGGAAGAATTTTCTCTTGGTGTGTACCTATTCCAAAGTGAAATTTACTTCATTTGGTCACTGCTTTCAGGAGGGCTGACCTCTGTTTTCCCCCTTTCCTGTCTCCCACAGGTGGTCTTGGGAAAAGGGATTAAAGAGAGCACAAGGAGCATTTCTCCATGACCACAGACTGCCAGGATGAAACTTGTCCTCATAGACATGGGAAGGAACAATGTATTCCTCACCTTCCAAACTCGTAAGGTAAAGCAAACATCTACCTTATCACCTGTCTCAAAAATTACTTCGAGGCTTTGATTCACATTAAGGCAAGTTCTAAAATGGGTAGACAAGAATGAATGCATATCCTAAGGCAAGGCTCTGTAACTGTGGTGATCTTACAGGCAAGCCTGGATGGCCTGGGTATCCAGATGGGCCCGTTGTACCTCTTGGTCCTCTAGGTCCCTGGAAAAGATGGCAAAAGGTCTTTTCATGAACACAGAAAGAATTTGCACTTTTCTACACAAACCCAGACGCTCCGAAACACCTTGGACTCAGCCTGCTGGCTACTGTTCCACTTACAACCCAAAGCTTACACCATACCTGAAATCTGCCTGCACCTAAAGCAGCCCAGCACCAGCTCCTCGGTAATACTGGACAAGGCACCGTTCTATGTTATTAATGCACTGAGAGTTCACTTTGTCAGCAATTGTTCTACGGTGCAGGGACAATTTATCAGAGAACATCTTTTTGAAGGGTGTAACAAGAGGAACCCAAAGCCATCAAGAATGTGATTCACCAAAAAAACTAAACTCTCTTCTTTCATGTTCTTATGGCTGGAATACAATAGAGTGCTACTTATTCTTGGGACACCCATCAGATAGATTTCACATCTTGAATTTCACTGAGAAAATATTCTGGGGAACAGACTATGCAGACTTGGTATTTCTCAGAGATTTTATTCTGGAATTTTGCTATGTAAGGCAGGCAGGGAGAAATTCCAATATTTCTTACAATACTAAGCAGAAGAACTTTAAGATCTTCATGGCAAAAAGCAGTTACAAAACCCACTGGCTGTACTTACGGGCATGCCAGGGGGTCCAGGATCACCTCTCTCTCCCTGTAATGACAATCAAACCAGTTCAAGCATTTTTGTGGGTATCTTGTAACTTTACAGATATTAAGATCATAAAGTATCTGTTAGAGTTGTATATGTGTTTTTAATTTAGGTTTTTTTTCCACTAAGTTTTATTAACTAGTGAGGAGTAATGGAACAATTACATTTATCATACACATTTTCCTAAAATAGATTATTTTTTTCACAATCAGGTACTTACTGGAAGTCCTTTTCCAAAATGTGTAATATAAACTGAATTTCCTTTTTCTCCTTTTTGCCCTGGAATTCCCTTTAAAGAAAAAGAGTATTTTAAAACATGCTTCACTTACTGATATTTTACATTTCCAAGGAAACTGTATGATAACTTCTCAGGCTGTGACTTTCAGGTGCCCCTTTATCACAAAGTAATCCACAGGAATCACAAATGATTATTTTATTTTAACAAAACCTTCTGTACAGTTGAGCAAACCAGCTTCCCATGGCTTCTGGACTCAGCTCTGTTAAGGTACTCCTTATCACTTGGGTCCTTCAATATTCTACAATCTTCACAAATCCTGCCTTTAGTCTTTCTTTTTCTGTCAGGGAGGAAGTGGCTTTAAGTACTAGCACTCTGCCTTCCATGAAAATTCATTGTGTGATTCAGAAGAATTTAAAGTGATACCACATACAGATAAAAAATAAACGTATAGACTGTATTAGATGCATAATATTCAATATTTTCATCTATTAGGAAACCTGTTTCAAGTTATAAAAAATCTGATACCTAAGAGCACTTGATTTCAAGAACCAAGTTCCCATGGTACTGACTGTGGGGTCCTTTATAAAATCCTGCTAATTGTAGCACCCTCAAAAATCCAATCTGAGTTAGCATGAAGAGATTATTTATTTTGCAATATTTAACTGTAATGCTCAGTTTATTGTTAAGATCTGTGAACAGATGTGTGAACAGATAAAGACATTATTTCTGAAGTTTTTCCATTTGAAATCCAAATACAGTGGATATAATTTAAGTAAGTTAACCATCTGAGTTCAATAAAATGGGAAACTGTCAACCAGTTTAAAACTGTACTGGTACAGTGTTCATGATATCATAAACTGGCTGTCCAAATCCTGCAATCAGAATGAAACAGGGAAGGTATTTCTCCCTGGAATGGCACAATAAAAGGAAGTATTACAGCTGTCTGCAGCTGGATACAGCTACAGTAGATTGCATACAGATTACAGGTAAACAACAGCGACTAGGGAACATATTAAACAAATCAAAGTTTTATTTATCTTTAGTTATTTTACATGTGGTCTCTTGTATAATGAAACATCTTTGTTAGATTCAGTTTGTTATCTTCTATATGACTAAGGTAAGGCCTTACAGATAGAAATTGCTTTCATATTTTCCAACAAGGTCAATGAAGTAAAGCCAATGAATATGTACATTGTGTTAAATAAAATTATACAGGACAATGTTATAAATAAGAATTGGATAAAAATGTTGGCTGTAATGCACAGCCAGGTTAGTACCTGGTGCAATAAATCAATTTAAAAATAGAAAACCTGCATAGAGAGGCATTCTTGCACACAAATAGTTACTATGTGTTGTTTTTTCTGGGTAGCTAAATGAATTTGCACTGGAATTTTAGTCTGCATATCCAAGGCTACATGCCTATTGTGTCTCCCTGTTTTTGTAGGTTGCAAATACTTTTCTAGGTCTGCCAAAGAGCATGCTCCCGAAATCGGTAGGATTTATGCAGTAATTTGTCCCATGTCCTGTTTTTCCTTTATGTCACTTGTCCAATTACAAAAAGTAAAACTCTATTTTGAATGCCATAGTAAGTAAGAAAATACAGATTAAATTAGAGTTTCACCAGAAGTAACAAGTTACTTTCAGAAGTACAACTAATGAGGTTATTAGTAAGTTTATAATGTTGTCTTTCATAACATGAAACTGTATTTTATTCTAATTGACATTATCTTTGATAACATTATTGCACTCATGAACCCTCTCCACATTTTTCTAGCTGAATTCAGCATTTTATTTAGCTCTCACTAAACACATTTGATTTTTCATGTAAAGTGCAGTTGTTTTTATTGTGTTACTTAGAAAATTTCAGGGAAGCTGTTAGACCAACTAATCAGCTCTTATTCATTCAGAACTACAATTTGTTTCCACAAAAAGTCAAAGACTGGTGACTAGAACTGTTCAGCAAAATTTCCTTGGAGCTACAATGATTTATCTCCCTTAATGACAAGAATCTTCTTATTTTCAGTAATCGAGCACTGCTAACAGCTTCCTAATTTTAAAATGCCTTCTATTTTAACAGAAAAATAAACAAATATTAAAGTGCTGATTTCAAATATTTTAATTGTGGAAGGATCTCTGCATACACAGATACATGCCCAGGCAAGACTAGCAGTGCACAGAGCACATATGTGGTACCACAAAAAATGGTACCAAACCTTAGAGTGTAACAGGACTTAGGCTTGTTGAACCTCCTGTGTCCCTACTAGCAAAGTTTTAAAGAAATTTCAGGTACTAATGAATGGCATGGTGGTTTCAAGCTACTCCTTCTCAGCTGGTGTGGCTACATTCTGGGGGAACAAGTCAGAATTTAACTCTCAAGGCAGCCATATGTGTTTCAAGGATACAGGACCTTATTTGACATTCAAGCTTAATCTGTTAAGGCGGTATGTTTCACTCCCATTAACCTGAGTAAGAATTCCTAGCAATTCCCTGTGCAGCACTGTTGAGCTGCTGCCACAGTGTAAGAGTCATTTTAAGAGCAGTTAGCTTGGAGGGGAAATGCACATGCACAGTGGGAATGCCTTTCACATACATAAGGACCTCTTGGTCCCATATAACCGTTTTCTCCTGGAAATCCTGGGTCTCCCCTCGAGCCATTGCAGCCATCCAAACCATGCTTGCCTCTGGGACCTTCCCTTCCTGGGAGGCCCTGAAAGACAGTTTAATATTTATTAGAAATACACCATAATTAATGGGGAATTACTTTTTAAATTAACAGAACAGCTCAGTAACAAATATGTCTCTTATGTGAACAAGATGACTTCTCACAGTGGTGGTGGTTTCATACTCTTTTGCATTATAAATGTCTTCCATTCTGAATAGATTTTTTTGGTGTTTAGAACAAATGAGGAAAGACTTTTATATATTTGGGTTTTTTGATGCATAGTAAATATAACAGGGACAACACTGGTTAAGAGGACCAGACTCTGTTCCCATTGGAGTGAAAAAGTAATATTCTGTCTTCTCAGACAATACAGACACTAGCTCTCTATCTATAGTCTTTCTTGTGGCTTCAAAGCTAAAAAAAAAAAAAAAAAAGTTGTCTCAAGCAGCCTCATGTTTTTTTAATTGTCAGGATAAAACAAATAAAAAGAGAGCACAGCTTGACTCAGGCACACACTAATTACAGAGATTGTGATTTTTCTAACCTAGCAATAACTAACCAGTGTCCAGATAAGGATTAGTTCTACTAAAAATTAGCCAATGAAACAACGAGATTTTTCTTGGAATGATCTTCCTGTTGGAGGAAAAAACTAATTTTTACAGAATTAAAGATTTTTGTAAGGACAAAATATTAATTTTGGCACAAAATTATTTTTTGGGGGGGAATCTGAAAAATTGTCAAGCAAGTATCCTCCTGGTCATTTGCCAGAAATGCTTTTGTCAATTCTACCTTCTTCCTGTCTGTAAATGCTTCAGTCTAATATGTGGACACTGTTTTTAAATTAACTTTTTTTTGCAAAAAGAATATGGATTTCTTGGGAACACTTTTTTTTTTTTTTTTGACCAAATTTTGGGCTTGTGACCTCTGCATTATCCAGATATTTTGGCAACGGTCCCGCTGTCAGATGGGGACAGCTGACAAGCAGTTGCTACAACACCCACTCAGCTTTTGGTTTGTTTTCACTTTCAAAATTCATCATTTTAACTTTGTTTGATCCATATGAAACTGGTAACATCAAGGAATTCAGTTCTAGTAGAGTATTTTGAAAAATGCAGTGACTAAGATATTATTTCATCAATTTTCACACTGAGGAAGACATTCATAAAAATACATTATCACATAAAAGACATACTTAGGACCCACTTTGCTTATTCAGTCCCTATTCAGGTTAAAATAAATGGACTCAGTGGTTGGTTTTCTTTTTGCAAAAGGATTACAAGCAAAAATTGGAATGTTTGAACAAAAACCAGTGCATTATTTGAGGTATATTCAGAGATGTTAAGAGTTAATCAAGCAGACTACAGCCTGCTATAGAGCCTGAGATAAGAAATACACTGCTTTTCAGCCTTGCTCTGACACATGCTCCATGGCCATGGGTAGTCTCTGCCTTCACTGCCCACTCCTGCATGAAAATTCTCTACTTACCTCATTGGGAGTTGGTGATGTTTGTTATCAATAAGAAACACAGTTGAAGTTAACCTAGTTATTTTACATTTTTTCAAAACACGTAACTCTCTGAGAGAAATTATATCAATAAGTATAAAGCCAAACAATTTAGTGAGGGTACTATTCTGTTAGAGGACTTGCTATGAATTTATAGGACCTGTAATTTTTATAAAGAAATATTTTTTTAATACGTACAGGAACACCATCTAAACCAGGAAATCCTGGGACTCCAGTTGGGCCCTAAAAACGGGTGATATGAAAAAACAACGTTGATGAGGTCATTAACTCTTAAAAAGAATGAAAAACAAGGATATGTGGTACTATATAGCAAGAAACAAAAAAAAGCAGTCTTGTTTGAAATATGAATCAAAAGCCACAATTTTCAGAAATTAAGTATCTGAAAAAAACTTATACGGGCCTAGCAGAAGACTAGTGCCAACAGTTCCCCATGTAACAGGTAGTACAACACAGGACAAATGTCTAATACTCAACAGTCATTCATCCCCCACAGTTTACAAAATGACAGAGAATGGGAAGTTGTCCGTAACTTATAAAATATTTCTGCACATAATTTCACAATCCTGCTCCTGTTTTGATAATACCAGCAGTACAATTTTTGTTTACAGCATTTCCATTTCAGGTGTGCTAGGTACTGACATCAGTGATTTCACTCTGAGATCAGTCAAATTGGATTATTAAAACTAATATGAAGTACCAAGAGCCAGGACTTGTACAGATATGAAAGATATTAATCTGAACTGCAATTTATACTGTCTAAGTGGTAATAAAATTCTGTTTAGTGCAGCACTTTAAAAAGCACCATACTGCTCCCTCCTGCTTCACATTTCTACACCTTCTTTGAGGTTAAGGAGGATGACATGGTATGTAACAATCTGAGTCTGTCCATCATATTTTACGTCTTCTGACAATTCTAATTTTGCAATCCACAGCAAAAAATCTCCTGAAATACTTTTTCAAGAATTAATTTTCTTTAATTAACTTCTGTGAGAATTTTGTGTGAGCAAGAGTATAGTTTGGCAAATGCTTTTTGGTCATTCAGGTTCTGTTTTGCTTATCAACATTTAATATTACACACTGTATACACCTAAAAGAGCTGTCTGTGGTGTTTCCTACCTTATCACCTTTTTCTCCAGCTGGCCCAGGCTGCCCATTCTCACCTCTCTGTCCTTTCTCCCCTGGCAGACCAGCTGGTCCTGTAGATCCCAAGGACCCAATTGGACCTTGAGCTCCCAGCTCACCAGGCTGACCCTGAAAAGAGTCCAAAAAAGCAAATGACTACTGGTGTAACCCCCACAGCAATTCAGAGATTACACTGTGCATAAAACAAAGCTTACAATGTATAAATATTCATGACTGAAAACTGCTGCTGGACAGCCTGCAAAACTGTCCCATGCATGAGGTACTGTAGGAACACAACCTTCAAGTTTATCAGCTTGCTTAAGGTGATAATTTTTTTTCACCTTCATCAGGTCTCCAAGATCACCCTTCTGAGATGCTTGGGATAACCTGCAAGTCTCCACCAATTTAAGTATCACCTTTTGCAAGCCTAGGACTCCAATAAGCATTGTGTTTTCCCACCAGAAAAATGAGGACTCATTTTAGACAAAGGGACTTTGTACACAATTAGAACAAATCAAGTGAGTTTCCTCTTTCAAGTCATGGTATGCCAATTATCTTAACTTTTTCTAGCTCACATTTTTCATAATCACTCTCATATCTTAGTGCCTCATTTAAAACTTGTGAAGTTTCCTGGAGAAAAAATTAATAGCTATTAGCTAACATATTCACAGAAAGTAACAATTTTAATAGATTGTCTTAAAATGGGTTGGGAGGTTGAAGAATGTAATTTATCTATAAATGACTCTAAATTGAATATTTGTACCTACATTACCACATAAGCTCCATAGATTTCTATTAACTTTTTCAAGGTAATATGCATTCTCCTGAAGCCAAATTACTTCTCATGCCAACTGGACTTTTCAGTCTATAACACTGGTGTGGAGTTTTTTCAGATGTGTTGCAGTTTTTGTTCTGTACTGCTCAACAACTATGCAATCATAGATTCAAAGTGCTGAATTAAGCAAGCTTTCTAATCAGGCTTCACATGTGAGCTGTCTACACTCCCACCCTACAAAAATCTATGTATTTGCAGGACTTTATTTCTGTTACATATCTTTTTTGTTTTATATCATTATCCTTGTTTACTGATAATGTGTTCTGTTTCCTTTCCAGACTTTACTATTAATTTTAATAAATTATTATAATTATAATTAATTATATTTGTTACAAAGTATGAATAATCAATCACTAATTTTAGCATTTAATTAATTATTATCATTCAGTATTTTAAAAGAGAGCAAAATGGAACCCCATGCATTCCTGCGAAAACTCTATGGCTTTAGGACCACTTGAGGGCAGTAAAAGGTATTTCAGTAATCACAGAAGTAACAGCCTATATCTTTACTTTTATGAATGGATTGACAGAAGGAAAAAAGATTAATATGAAAGATGTTTGCAAGAAGATCTGTAGCTTCAGGAAGCAAAAGAACATTCTGAATGCTTGCTTCTCAGTGTAAACATTTCAGCAGGCTGAATCTGTCTGGATAAAATCTTGCGAATTACAAGAGACTTAAGCTTCTTTTACTTTTTACTTATTTTTGAATTGTCTTTTTAAAATCAGTGTGATTTGATATTTGGACAAGAAGTGAAAAAATGTGTGGTATGCATCCTTCAATCAAATCAGCAAAGCAACAGAGAAGGTAATTTAGTGTGTTTGGACAGGAACATACTATAGGTTCATGCCTATAGTGGAAGTAGGGCTGGATGACCACTAGCCCTTAAGCTATGAAGAGGAACTTAGTCTAGAGGCTGGGAAAAGAAGTCCTACACTTAGAAATAAGAACCACCAGAAAAAAGAATCCTCATACAAGTCATGTTGCATTTAGCTTTACTCATTTCTCTCACTGCAGCCTTGATCTTGCTTCCAGAGAAGTCACACGCAAAAATTCCAGGGCAGAATACAGCATGCTGTCTTCTCTAGCAGTTAGAATTTTTGTGATACCAGAATTTCAGCAAATTTATGCAACATTATGCAAATTAAGGGCTACTGGTATTAAAAGCTGATGATTCTGCATCCTTGTTAACAGTGAATGGATAGTGGGGATTTTGGGTGTTGAGTGTTTAGTTGCATGAACAGTTGCAACCGTCTATGGGAAGTGCATAGCTCATTCTGTGTTAGAATTCATTTAGTAATTGAAGTACTTCTGAGGCAGCTGTTATGCCCTTTAAATACTTGATCGAAAAAAATAATTGGACAACCACTTTTATTAAAGCATCATTTTGAGTACAAGTGAAATGAATAAAACTAATAATATAATAAAATACAGCTGTTTGAACCATTAACTTTACTGTAACTGGTATGGCTTTTTAGTTCTCTAAACTAGCTATTACTTGCAATATGCATCATAGATCAACAGGAAAAGAAAAGCGTAAGATGTTTTGAACTCATTTTTTAATGCTTTTGTCTTTTAATAATTTTGTTGACAACAGGTTTCTGCACCAACTTCAGATTTTTTAAATTAATAGCATATATGCTCTGCATTCAAGAGTTGAAAGAGAAAAATTTCAAAATATTATATCATTTGAACATCAAGAAACATGATTTTATTGCATTCAGAAAAAAAGCTGAGACACTGTAGGCATTCTATGGTAGTTATTATTGTTAACAAATAAACATTTTCAGGACATGTAGTCCTTTAGGTTGATGAAATGTCTTCATTTGCTGCTACCCTGTGAATTTAATTGACTCCATGGTCTTCAGTAGAAGGTAGTGAAGTCATAGAACAGAGTCACTGAATTCAAAATTCACAATGGGTTTGGCAGCTGATACAACTTTAGCATGCCATGTGAAGCTGATGGATTCTCTCTCTTTCTTTCAGCTCAAAGACTGATAATGACTGGAGCTTTGTTAAGACCAAACTGATACCGTGCCATAACATCTATTATCACATCTATTATTTGTGCCCATCCAATGTGACTACCACAGCATTACAGTCTCAGGACAGCTGTAAAAATAAAGAGGATGAAGGTAGTCATGCTCATGTGGAAATGACAAATTAGCTCAGATAAAATGAACAGAATATTATGCCCGCTCTGCCATCTGATGCCAATAAATTCCTCTAGGTTTTCAGTGCCTTGTTAATTGTCTAGGTCAGGAGCTACCATGCCAAGACTACGGTCTGTTATTTTAGCATATCCTGGGCTTGACCTGCAGTAAGAAATTGACTTTAAGCAAAACAAGGCTATATTGTTTTTTAATTAACTATGCTTCCTAAGACTAAGACTGCAAATACTTCAGAATCATGCAACAAAACATTTAATACTGTTTGGAAAGGTAATGGCCAAGGTTATCCGGAATTACAGTAACTTCACACTGATAAGCTGCACCTTTTTGACTGAATTTTTGAGCTGACCCCGGAAGTACAGCTTTTCACCTGGTGCGGCTTATATATGGACAAATCCGTGTACCTTCCAACAACCCGGAAGTGCGGCTTATAACCGTGTGCGGCTTATAAGTGCGAAATTACTGTATTTTTTTTTGGATGCATGAGACTGAAGAGCACCTGATTTTCAGACTGCCTTAAGCACTTAACTGTTTCAAGCACAATGTTTTAAAGGAGTCTTAATTGGAAATAAAAAACCTTCATGCTACTCAAGTGAATTGTCTTGCTTCTTGATATCAATAAAGCTGAAAGAAGCCCAGTTATCACCTTCAGTAAGGACAGCACCCTATGCTACAGGCTATGGAGATGAACCAGTGATTTGTGAAATGCACTTATCTTCTGTTCATAAGAACAAAAGTGAAAATGCCCAGCAATTCCACACAGATTGTAGGCAAATAATACAGCGACCCTTTCCACTCTGCACTGGACTGGCTTGTAACCAGTCTTTCTTATTTCACCAGAAGCAGGATAGAGCAAGAAGGAAAGTAAAGCAGTCTGTGAGCAAGAGAGGAGTGCTCACAAAAGCATTTAAAGAGATGCTTTATTTTGTAATTTGCTTAGTGAGGTGGGGACATCTGCTGCTGTTCTAAGCTCCACCCATGTCCTCTCCCCTTTTGAAAGAGCTGATTAAATACAGAGCAAAGCCACAGCTTCCGGGGCTTGGAGGGGCATCCATTCTGGGAAGATTCTACTCCTCACCATGTAAGACTAGAAACAAACTAATTTTCAATGTGAGCCAAGGCTCAAAAAACTCTCTTCTAAAGATAAACTGATTATGATAAATCTGAGAAATCACACAATTTTGCATTAAATCCAGTCTCTTGTCCTTAATAGACCAAATTTGGTAATTTCTTTTTCATAGATTTTTAGCCTAGTAAATGCAATAATAATACTTAGAGCTTTATTTTTCATAGAATGGTTTGGGATAGAAGGGATCTTAAAGACCGCATAGTACCAAACCCCCTGTGTCATGGATAGGAACACCTTCCACTAGGCCAGGTCACCCAAAACCCCATTCAACCTGGCCTTGAAATGCTTCCAAGGATAAGGCACCTGCAACTTCCCTGGGCAACCTGTGCCAGGGCCTCACCACCCTCACAGTAAAGAATTTCTTCCTCATATCTAATCTAAACTTTCTTTCAGCCTGAAGCCACTACCCCTTGATCAGCCACTACAGGCCCTTATAAATAGTCCATCTTTTTTGTAAAGAACATCTAAACCATGCTCTAAACTATTGGAAAATTTGGCAACTTACCATATTTGGCAACTTTATTGTATTTTTCAATGATATAATATGCTACATGAACAAAACACCTGATGATGCAGCTTAGCATTCACTTACCATCTCACTTCTCAGAATCATGACAAATCACAGTTAAGTGCTGAAAACATCATTAACAATGTATACTTAATGTTTTGTGTTTTAACCCTGTGGGACTTTGGAAAGAAAAACTATCCAATAAGCCAGTGGGTGTCACTATTGTGTTAAACAAACTCAACAAATCATAATTTAGCACTGAAACTCTTGAACTGCTAATGGCTGAAAGCAGAGAGCTACAAATAGAGCATAGATATTATAGAAATAGACCACAAATAATTAGCATCAGCTTAGCTAATAAAATAAAATTGAGTTTTGCTCTGCACCATTCTATTGAAACAAATCACTGTTCACAATTTTTGGTTGATTCAAATCTGTAAAAAAGAATGATGTTGTAGAGTTTTATCTTGCTTGATTTGGAAAAGCTTTGCAATCTGGAGCAACTGAGAAAAAACACCATATTCAGTATGGTAGGATAGGGGAACCAAAGGTATTAAGAAAAGACACTCAAGAGCAAAATTAACAAGGTCAAAACTTGTGAAAATTTGAAAAATGTCTAATATGAAAAATGCTAATTTGCAGATGCTGTAGCTGGGCATTGTATATGATGAACAACCTCAAAGAGACCTTGCAGTGATTGGTGTGATTCTCCTTACAGACTGGAGTGGCTCTGTTCCTATTGCACATTCTGGTAAGCAACATCCATTTCCTACAGGTTAAAATAAAAAGTGTGGTCTGCTTCAGATATAGATTTAGGGGTCTCATTTCTCTGGATCTGTTTTATAGAAAAACATAATATGGTTCTCAGTGAGTGTAAGTGAAATGTATGACTGGTCTCAGGAATCTTCTGCTTTAAAACTTACAGCTAATGTACTGGGAAAAAATGATCAACAAGTAGGAGGCAAATAATAGCAGAAATCTGGATTTCCTTAGATGCCAGTGTACATGCATCTCTGATAGTGGATTTGAGACCAAGCAGAAGGATTTTACATATTTATTTCCCGAGTGTGCAACTTGAAAATTCAAATACAAGTACTGGATATTCCATGTGAATGACAGACTGCCACTGCATACTGACATACAAAGAAAGAGTGGTTTAATAAATGCCTCTTACTTCTCAAGACAGACAGAATTTGCACAATTTTCAGAGTAAATATGTTAAATTTGTTTTCACTGTGCTGTAAATTGAACTCAGATAACCCATAGAACTAAGGAAATTTGGCAACTCACAAGATCCACTGGGGAGATGTTACAAGAGAAGCAGTGCCAGAGCAATGACTTACTCACAGGTAACTTTGCTCATTCTTACCTCAGGGCAGTGCATTCTTGCCCTGCAATGACTGATACCAGCTGACTTCCTAAGTTACCTGTGACACCCAAGTGACTCAGCATCTCCTGTGAATGCTTACTCCTTACATCTGAAGTGTCAGAAACTGTAAAACCCTCCTTTTAGATTTCTCTTTGCTGCATTCTCCCCTACACTAGGAAAAAAATAAGCCTCTTGCTTCATCTGCAAAAGAATGAACATTGGTCCTGCTGAGTTATATTTATAATTCACTTTGATCCAGGCATTTCACATGACCCCATAGAAGCCAGATCAGGTTGGGTCATGAATAGATGCTTGCTTCCAAATCTACTTAACTAAAAACAAAGCCAACGGAATTGAATAGGATCAAACTCTGGGGTCAGCACAGGACAGGTTTACAATCGGTCAGTGCTAACTGCAAACATTTTTTAAACTGTCTAAATTAGAGCAGCCAGCATTTTTGGAAGCCAATGATACAACACTGCAGGAGTTTTCTAGGAAACAACTTTCTGAGGTAGAAAAAGATGATGAAATGGTGGAAAGATTTTACTCTGTCTTCAAGGAAAACTGAAATCACAGACTTTACAGCCTACCAAAAAGGAAGAGGGAAAAAAGAATCTAAGAAGTCAGGTACTGCCCCATATACTTTTGCTAATGATGTTTTGCCACGTTTATTTGTTCTACAGTTCCAAAATGTCTAGGTATAATAGCACACAGTATGGGCAAAGAGATTTAGCAGCACATTTTAATGGTGTCCTATGGAAGAAAAAGTCCTTTTGAGTTGTGATGTAAAATCAAAAGATAAGCAGTATCATGTAAAACTAACTCCAACAAGATTAATCCCAAGTGAACAGAAGCCAAAATTTCATTGTGATGTGACCAATTGTAATGATATACTAGTAACAGTAGTGACTAAAAATTTTTTCAGACAATGGTTTCTTGCTAATGAATAGGAGTGCAAATCTATTTATTGTATAGAGTTGTATGTGTTAGAGAGAATTAAAAATGATAGGTACACAAGCTCTTCTAAAACCCAATGAAGTAACTGATTCATAGTTATAATAGTTTGATTTAAATATTAAATGAAAGTTCAGCTATTTGCTTCTACTTTTCTTTCAACTTGCCCTGCATCAATACATTCAAGTATGGCCATGGTAGTTTCATTTTCTTATTCCCATGACCAGGTTTTCTCTAGCTGAACCTCAATTATCATTGCATTGTCCACTTAATAAAGAAGCCATTTGTTGCCCGAAGTTGAAATTTAAAATATTTCAAACAGGCAAACAGAAGGCAAAGTCTTAATACCAAAGTTCTGAATATTTAGGCTTGTGGGCTGTACAATGCCAGAGGCTTTTATTAACCATTAATTTCTTACCATTTCAAGACAGGATTGACAAAGATGCAACACTCTGATGAACCTCAGAGCAGGATTCAGTGGGAAAAGCAGATAAAGCAGATGTTTTGCATTCTATGAAGCTAGCAATAAGATAAACCAATCTTTTCTTTTGTATTATGTCGTCTCCACAAAAGCTTGGAGAGCAAAGTTCATGTGTCAGTGTAAAAGCAGAACACAGCAAAATTTAAAAAAACAGAAGAACTGTATTATGAACGAAAAGATTAAATAATCCTATATAATCCTATATAAAATTATCACCATACATTAGAATAGAAAATACATGCAGTAATCTTTGTGAAGCAGTGTTTAGTTAAGCCATGTTTCATGTAGGGTTTGAAGAATACTTCTGTTTCTTGTATATTGATCAATATAAATGACTGCATGAAATATAAATTCATATTGCACTAGAGATACTTTATCCATTATCCATCAGGGTACTTAATTCAAAGCTTTTTCAGAAAATGGTACAATTCTCACAATTACAGTTGCGTAACATTCAATTAATTTTGAAATGTTTATTACACTTCTATTTGGCACTTAGGTCTATCTCTTTGGAATTATTTAGAAAGCTAACTGGAAATGCATGAATCATAATACAGTTTGTAATGAGGATAGCCTAGGAAAGAGCGAGAACAACTGCAGGAGATATTTATTATTGACTAATTATGGCCATGTAATTCAGAACTTCTGGGCTACTCAGTGAGAACCCAAATCAGGGAAATTCCCCCTAGTTTGAAAGTCAGCTGTTTTTAAACGACACTTCAGATCAGGATTTTGGTATCAAAAACAGTCTGTTCAGTAGCACTGAGAGACACTGCAGTGGTACCAGTCAAAATACTTTTCCTGGGATGCCCTTTTGTTAGCACAGTGTTACAGAGATACACGCACCCTAGGCCTCTATTATGAAAATCCTACAGCATGGGGGACTTTCACATAGACATAATCCTGGAGGATTAGGATAGGATCCAAGGACACCAGGGCAGTGATCATGACACAGCAAAGCGTGCAGCTAACTGCAGAAGCACAGGAAGAAAAAGGTGTGTCTTGCTTTTCTGGCAACTCAGGTTGTACACAAAGAAATGGGGCATGTGGCTCTTCCAAAATTGATCCACTGTATTCAACCTTCCTAAACCTAAACTTAACCATTTGTACTTTAGTAGAAAACAATTTCATCACTGACAATTTTTCAGTTGATCACCAATCAAGACATACATATACATATGTATGTATATATATGCATGTGCATATATATATATATATATATAAGTTTTGTATATATACACACAATTTTCCTCACACAATGTTTAGATTATTAGTGATCTCTATATAGAGATGTATTGTGAAAAAGAACAGCCAAGATAAACTAGTCGCCACTGGACATATTTCAATTAGCAATTAGCAAAATCCACAGTTACTAATTTAGGCATGTACTGTGAAAATGCCTCAGAGTTGTTTTATAATTATTCGTAAGACAAAGAGAATTCGGGGTTTTTTTTGAGTTAGTATATTGAGTAAGATAAAAAGTCTGCAAACATTGTTAGAGTCACCTAACCCAAATAAGAAATAACTAAGTTCTCATAAAGCTAGAGAATGGCATGGACATTCTCTTTCAATCAGCCTCTTAGCAGAAAACAAGCACAGATTTCTATACTTTACATGTATCTATCTAATTCCTAGACTGATTTCAAAGAATCCTTAATACAAGAAAGGTACCATGATTAGTACAAACCAAATTAAAAACAAAATTCCTTACAAACAATTTTAGGTTTCTTCAGTGACAGCTGTACTTGACACCAGTGAATTATGCTAGTTTGTCAGATGTGTTTATGTCTGAATATTGATTTATTGATTTATCAAACGTTGATTTTCAGGAACAGCAATGTGCACAAAATGAGCAGTATTTACAACAGTAATTATCATTAGTTCTAATCACCACTTACCCTTGATCCTTTTTCTGGAAAGCACCGACAAACTGAACAGTCCTGTCCCCCACATGGATCAATATATGCATATCCTCCCTAAAAATTGAAAGGTTATGGATTTATCAATGCACAACAGACAACAACACAACAATCACATCATAGGATATTGTCAGCTGGACCTATTAGCTAATTAGATGATTTTCAAGGCAAAAGATCTCTCATCAACATAAACATGCTGGCAAGGTAGAAGCAATACATAAAAGCTTATTACTTGCTGCTGTAGGAGGTCAAAGACAAGATATCAACAAGATATGTTAACAACACTAAATGTTACAGCCAAATATAACTTAGGAAACTAGCTGCACCTGAAATAAATTTTAACAGAATCAGAATTTATTTTGCAATGTAAAATTTGTAATCCATCACTTTCTTTTAGGAGATTGTTCAACTAGGCAAAACAAGATGAAAGAGCAAGAAATTCACTCAGAGATAAAACCTTGAATTTAATTCTTGCCTATTATATGAAACTCAGTATATGCATGGTTTAATTATGCATTGCCTACTATTAATTTGCTTATTTCTTGTATTAAAAAATTCTATTATTTTCCTTCTAATAGCATAGAAGTGACTGCTTTTTTCATTAAAATCCAATGAGAAAAAAAATATTCAAGGGAAAATGAAAACACAACAAAATGTAAATTCAGTAGATCTTCTGTATGGTAAATGAATGTGGTTTCATTGTTCTTTTCTATTTCTCCAAATGTAGTAATAAACATACAGCACATGCACTTATAAACTAAGTTGGAATGTCCACTAAATAACATTTTTTTCAGTAAAACTGTGTAAATTATGAAAGATACTTTAGAAATAATTTTAACAAGGAGGTAAAAGATTTTAAAATAACGTAGGTAAACAAGTAATTGGTGATAAAACAAATATTTCCCCAGTGTGGGTTTTCACTATTATCAAGGTCAAGATTGTTTTGTTACTGGTTTAAATACCCAATAGAACACTACAGGGTCATACTTCAATGTTTCAAGGAGAAAACACTGACAAATATTAGATAAGGAGGATACCTGGAATTCTCAGAACAACAGAGTATGATGATCTCTCTCACAGACTACTTGTCTTTCACACCCTGCATTTCCCATTAAATTACTAATTTACTCCACACTAGTCTCTCACATAGTTGTTAGAATCTTGCCTCTCCTGGAATGTCAACAGAATACAAGTGTTCAATAACAGAACTATTATCCTTTTTTCTGATTGAACAATTATTTGTAAAAAATATTTCCATCTTCAACAGCTCAAATAAAAAGGGATGAGTTTGAGGATTAAAAAAAAAACCAGCTACAAAAAAAAGAGCTTCTAAATATTACAAAGAATACAAAGAGTATAGACTTTAGGAAGTTTCAGTGAGGGCATTGCAAACATTACAGTGATATGAAAGCCCAGTACAGAGAGAATAATAAAATAGATATTGAAACTATATTATATGTGAAATTTTGGGTTCAGAGAGATGAGACTGTCCATAGAAGCCAGTTTAAGATCTAGGCTAACATACAGAGCAGAATGGAAAGCTAGAATTGACATGTGCCATAATGCAGAACTATTTATGAGGAAGGAGAGAGACAGTGAACAGGGGAAGGTTTTCTACATGCAACTTTCCAAAGGCAACTCAAAAAGCCAGAATTAGAATCTAGGAAAATCAAGAGCATAAAACTGCAAAATATATAAGCTGAGTAGCAGAAAGCAAAGTCAGAACAGCAGAAATAGGGAAAGGAACATTGCAGTTTTCCCACAGAGATATTGGTCATTGTGGTGCATGTGGTGCTACTTGTTTGAACTCTACCATTCTATCTCTCACCTGCCTAAAGTAAATGTCACTTACCCCATCAATTCCTTGAGTTGAAAAAACAATCAGCAGCCACCTGATTTAAAAGAAGAAAGCTAAATTAAAACTACACTCACAACATCAAACCTTGACAAAAATTTTGCCTGTAGAAAGTATGATTTGATCACATGATTAAGTTCTGTTTGGGGTCACTGTATAGTACTTTTATAAGGGGTGCACATCATCAAGAAATGGCCTCCCATGCTGTAAATATTTGTGGTTTTGGATTTGTGAGACTGAGGACAGACAGATAAGCATAGACTACGTAAATAAAAGTCATTATAACTCCCCCTTGTAACCTATTTCCCACAATTACAAAGGGCCAGAGACGAACCATTCCAGACAGATTTTTCCATGGGCACCATGAGATGAAAATTGAGTAGAGACAGGAATGATCTGCCTCTACCCTAAGATCAGTTACCTGGTGCTGCTTTCTTTTGCTCTGAGGAAGAGGGCAAGAGAAAGTAGAGAGCAAAGACACACTCAGAATAGCCACGATTTCAGAGCAGCTGCTAGGGAAGCCCAGCTCCATGCCAACCCTTGCCAGTGATGGCAAAAAACCCAAAAAATATATGCTAAAATAAAAAAGGTAGCCCAAAATTTCTGCAGCAATACAGAAAATAAGCATTCTTTAAAATTATTATCAATGCTAATATTATTTTTACTGAGAACTAAGGTGCTTACTCATTATATGAAGAGATAAATTAGGTACAGCCATAGCCCACAGACTTCTGTGTAATATTCTACAGGCTACAGTGAAGCTTATTTCAAAATTACTCCAACTTTGCAAAATATCTAGGCATTTCTTATTACTGTTAAATTGATAGATGAGAATATATCTCAGTGAATCTGGTTAAAAAATGTAGTGATCTGTAAAACTCACCAGGCAGCTGTGATAAGCCACTTAATCCATTCAAATGAATCCTTTGTTAATGCCATTCCTGCTGATTGAGGATTTGTAAATGCAGCACTTTTTTTTTTCTTTAAATGGCAGGTCTTCTCTTTCCTTCTGTTTGTGGATGGTCTATAAACACTGTTCCATGCTGGTGGTGTTTTCCCCTCTGAACCTGTTTATATTAAAATATACATCCAATGTAGACATGAATAATTACTGGATAATTAAAAATAAGTCTTAACCATTTGTATGTGTTACACTGCACAGCTTTGTGTTGGCATTACATTATATTCTTCCTATTCAGGCCACATTTTATTTTATCAGCAGTCCAATTATTTCAAAGGGACTATAATGAAACTGCAGATCAACATAAAAGGGGTAAAGATTTCAGCCTAGTAAAGACGGTCCTCATTCTGTGTTTAAAATAATGAACAAAGAGCATCTTGTATCATTATTTCTTGAAAAGTTTTCATAGCCACCATTTTAGTTAAAGGCATTAAGACAAAATATGCAATACCCATGTAAAGTAAAAACCCAATGAACTTAAAAAAAACAAAACCTGCAAGAAAGTACATACTTGCTATAGTTTTAAAACCAGACCAAGCAGCAGCACCTTTTGCAAACTGGGCTGGACCAGTCTGTGCCAGCATCTGAGCACAGGAAGACCACTCTGAATGCAGAATAAAACATGAGCATTTCAGCTAAGAGTTCTATGCATGTGCATGGACAGAGGACAATCATTGGACACATCACCTGAAGTTTTTTAGCTTTATTTTCAAAAAATTTTTTCTGCAGCTTTTGCCAGGATTTAGGAAGCTGGAAGCTCTGTGTGCAGGACTGACCAGTGGCCGCAACCGTCCCACACAGTCAAATTTTGCACACATAAATTGCATTATCCAGATTATCAGAGGCTTCTGCTTTTTAGCACTCTTGTATTCCATATATGGGAAATAATTTTGAGGAGACTGAACACTGACTAGAGTCAATGGACAGAGGTTTGCTTCCTTTGGAGAAGTGTCCTGAGTAGGCAAAGACACTCGGTTCCTGAGCCGGGAGTAAGGATGTGAAGTGCAGCAAACTCTCTGCTCTCTGACAGCTATTCGGGCAGCAGCCATGTGTTTGTTAAACACTTAAGGATACAGTTCCTGAAACATTGCTGTTTTGCGCTCTATTTTTTGGATAGTGTGGCATTTTCTAACCAGAACTAACCTATAAATAATATTGACTCCTGTGTGTATGCACAGTATATCCAAATCCCACAGTACTAAGAGGAGACTTTGGAAGCTGCTGTGCACCGACTGATGAATAAATAGCCTAAAGGCAGCCAGTCCATGCTGCAAGATCACTCTCTACGTGTATTGTACAGTACTCCATTCATCTGTCAAATTCTTACAGTCTTGCTGTGCCCCAGTTCCCCATCTGTAAGAAAAGAAAAAAATAACAACATCCCTAATAAAAAAATAATATTCCAACAACATTCCTACCTCACTGATTTTTTACATTAGTAATATAAACAATGTAAGCAAAATTGTGAGGCAATAAAATATTGCAGGGACTGATTGCCTCAAATGGAAAATCCAAGCCAGTCATAAAGAGTTAGACTTTGCAGAAATGTGTTCCTGTTGCTCACTCTCCATCTCATTATTTAATTATCCAAACAGCTTCTGAAAATTAAGAAAAAATTTAAAAAGAAAATTATATTTGGTACATTTGCTTTGTATTAGCAGCAAAACTTTTATTTTCAAATTAAAATCCATTTTGATCCAACCCATTGACACAGTTTGAAATAGTAGTTAATGCATGAGAGGAAGACTTGCAACCCTCTGCTTGTTACGTTGTCATAGCTATCTAAACTCCATCATTTTCTGAACTAGTTGAATTGTTCAGCAGCTAATACAATAACAGAAAGAATACAAGGTGTTGTTTAGATTGATGTGTCAAATTGATCTCATTTTCTATCACAACAGTTCCCTCAATAAAATATCCCCAGGTTAGCACACTTACTGCCACCAATGGAATCGGTCTCATATGAGACCACCAAACCTAACTTCAGCCTCAGAAAACAGAAGAGGAAAAGCTAGCACCATAACATAATCTAGATGTTTACTTTCTAGACGAGAATCAAGAGGCAAGACAATTTCATTCAGTAACTCTGCTAAAGAGCAGGGGACATGAGCCATAATTTGAGGCGGACACACGACTACAGTGATTGAGGTAAAAAAAAAATTAGAGCAGTCTTAATTGTATTTTCATCACATCCAAAGGAAGGGACATCATATGCAACAATGCCACACAAGTTGCAAAGTCAAGGATTCAGAAGTTGTGAAATAAAAAATGGAGTTGTGTGCTCAGTGTTAATGTGGTTCTTTTATGCATATAATTAGGACAGTCATTTTAAGTACATTAACATATATGCTGTTTTCCATGGGACTTCTGCCTCATTCATGGACATATTCAATACTTTCTCTATCCTTTCCAGTAAGTGCTATTTTTTCATGTATAGTGTTCTATAAAACTTTGCACGTTATACTAAATTCATACAACTTTAATGCTTCTCACAAAAATATTCCTGAAAATAGTATTATCCTTTCTTTACCATAGAGAACCAAGGAAAAAAAAAAGTTAAAATAATTAAGTATCAATTACTGTAGAAAAAGACAAACTTTAATTGGATGCACCTTTCAATTTCTTTCTAGAACTAAAGTTGATCTCCGATGTTCATGTACTGGGGCTTTCGTTGGATTTTTGTAAAGTAGCTCTACAGGCTGCTGCAGGTATACATTTTGGCACAAGTGATGCTAAGCCTGCCTGGACAGCTGTTTAGACAGACAAGATTGTCTGAATCTGTAGCTCTCAGATAATATCATGGATTACAACAGTATCAACAACACAGAGTGCATCAAGATTCCACAGGCTTTCTGTGGATGGACACTGTCAATTTTGGGCATGGTGAGCAGGGGAGAGAACATCAGTGGCTGATCTTACCTTTGTAGCAGCTCAGTGCTCCTTTGGAGTCACGGATCTGTCCTAGAAACTCACACAAGGGCATGTGTGCTTCTCTGTGACAATCTCAGAGTGCAATGTTACTTGCTGTTTCTTAACTCTAAACACACAAAACTCCCATTCAGTGGGCCATACTACTTAGCAGCCAGCTGCTCAAGGTCAGTGAAGGAGGTGGTTCTAGGATTGAAGAGCATTATTTTTAAATATTTTGCCTTTCTGATACATCTCCCTTTGTTAGCACTTTCACATTTTTGTTTTGAGCTTGCTTTTTTTCTATTTTTTAAATTTCCACACAGGTTTTTCATAATTTGAAAACGGACTCAGTATCCCTTTACTATAGCAGTATTTCATTCACTCAGAATTCTGCATGAGTTCCTTTATTGCCCCTAACAATGTTCTGCCTGCTTTCTTCTGTTTCTTCCAATAACTCATTGGCCTAGTATACAACAGGTCTCCTTTTGAGTACTATTTTCTTAACTCAGTGAGAGCCATGCTGGGGCATTTTGCATTGAAATTGTCATTATTTCAGAGGACTGATCCCTCTCCTCCACTGTAGTCTCACTTGCTCACTTCACTGTCTCATAGACAGGTTATGTACCTTTTGTTCCCTTTTATATAAATGAGTGTCTACTACCTTCTCTCTAGCACCAGGACTTCTCATTTTAAAATCCAGTAGTGGATACTATTTCTTCTACATGGTCATCATCAATCTGGCCTGAAAATAGGGGAATTATTTTCCTTTCTCTCCATATCTTTCTGTCTATACCAGCTTGCTCTCACAGATGTTGGATATTTTAGCCACGTTTTTGAGCAACATGTTGCTATGTACAAGATCTTTGGTACTGAAGATAATGCTCACCTCTTCCTGAGGCTTTTTGGAAAAGTAGCTTCTGCTAACCAGCTTTCACAGCAGATTTCATAGGAAGTTGACAGTATGGTCTACTGAGTGGTGGTCCAGCTCTACTCTTGTGCCTTGTGACAGAGAAGCTGTCATACAAAGTTCTGTGGCTAGCTTTCTGCACACAAAAGTCTTCAGCTTTGCATTTTGTGAATACTCCTAAATTTATATATATACACTATATAGTTGCTTTTGCTCTATCTCTTCTAGTGCAAATAAAACCTGTAACATGGAATTTCCTGTATAGCATCCATGAACACTACAGACAAGATAAAGCTGCTGTGGCTGGCACTGCCAACATGCTAAGTTTGCACCTCCTCAAAACAGCACTTTATTTAGTGAAAGGTTACCTTGAGCATCCATCATTTCTGTCAATAACATAAATGCGATAAACTTTACACGTCGCTAACACTTTGCAAATCACAATCCCATTCACAAAAGCTCTTTAGCATATTTCGCGGAAATCCCGAGAAGAAACATTTCTCGCTGCATTCCATTTATGCAGTGGGGCAGCATTTTGTCCCGTCTTTGAGCTTCCTCTGTCATTAAGAAAACACTCGAGGGAGCGGAGAGCGCTGCTGAAGGAGCTTCCGACCGTGCCCGGGAGCGCCCTGGCAGCAGCGGGACGGGCCTGGGGGCCCCGGCTGCCGCCACCTTTCCTGGTACCGCCTCGCTCCCGCCCGGTTTCACCGTGCCCTTCTCTCTGCCGGGACACAGGCCGACCCCGCTCCGTGCGAGCGCAGCCCGTGCCTCGCTCGGGCGGTGCCCGGGGCTGGCCCCAGCCCCGCTCCCCCTGCGCGGCCCCGCGGTTCGGGCGGGCCCGCCACCTGCGCCCTCACGGCGGCGCGGGCGGGGGATGGAGCCAGCGGGCAAACCTCCCGCTGTCCCGGGACGGGGCTGCCCCTCAGCGCGCTGCCCCTCAAGGCACTGCCCAGCCCCGTCCCGAGGAGAGCCAGGTGCCCCAGCCCGGGGCTGCCCGTCCGCGGCGCTCACCTCAGCTCTCAGGCGGGAAAGCCGCCGACACCTCGCTCACTCCATGCCCGCTGAGGACGGACGGACAGACAAGCGACGCTGCCAGCGCTGCCCAAGGCATGACACGGGGGGGGTGTGAGGGGGTGGAGGAGAGGGGTGGCCGGGGCGGGGCCGCGACCGGGAGCGCTGAAGCGGGTGCGGAGCAGGAACCCTCAGGCCAAAACCCACGGGAAGGCGGGTGGGGGGCAGAGTCGAAGCGCCCCAGGACGCCGCGCAGGCAGCGCCGAGCGGGGGATGGCCGGCGGGGGCTGCCCCGGCCGCCTGGCGCCGGTGCTGCTGCTCGCCCTGCTCTGGCCGGGCCGCGCCGCGGCGGAGGTGAGTGAGCGAGCCCCGGACGGGGCGGTGGCGCGGGGTCCCGCGGAGGAGGCGGCGGCGGCGGCCCCTGGGGCAGAGCGGGCTCGGCTCCGCGCTCCCCGCTGCCGCCGCGCTGCGTTGGGCGCTGGTGGGAAAGGAAAGGTGAATACGTTTGCTTGAAATGATGCGCCTCGTATGCACGCCCGGGCAGGGCGAGTCGAGGTGAAGTGAGGTGAGATGAGATGAGGTGAGGTGAGGTACATCTCGCCAACTGCCGGGCACCGCTACCCGGACACCGCCGGGGGGATGAGGACGGAAGAGAAGGCCATGCCGGGGGCACCGCGTCCCCATTGGCCTCTGGAGCTTCTCGCCCTTCCAGCTGAGGGCACGGCACGGGGTGGGATGGGCGCTCCGTCCCGCCAGCAGCCCGGGAAGCGGCTGCGGGGGCCCGGCCCGAGGGCACAGGGGATGCGCACGGCCAGGATGGAGCGGAGCGGGAGGGGATGGTCCCCGAGGCAAACACCTCTGGAGCGGAGCGTACCGTCTGGAGCACCTGTGCCACCTTCATGACAAAATCACTGAACAGATTGTCTTTCAGGCTTAATGATGAGTGTCCATCACCGTTTGGTCAATAAATTCTCCTAGATTATATTGTAGTCTTTTCTGTGCCTTTCTCCAGTGTCTGGTTATAACATTTGGTCTGTACATTCATTCCCAGCCGGGAGAAGAGCAGTCAGCTGTGAGGGTACACGGGTCGGTGTAGCTCTCAACACTTCTGGTAGTTACCAAGCAGAAAACTGCCGGTTTCGGTAAAATTCTGGTAAAAATCAAACACACGAAATTGGCGGTTTTAAAGTTTCCGGCAAACCTAAAACACAAAAAACTGGCAGTTTTAGTAAATTTCATGTTATTCCTCCCGTAATAGTCAATACTGTTATTTTTTTGCTTGTACGAGTGTGTGTGAGTAAAGCTCTAACACCATACGTAAAACTCTTTACTGCCTCTCAAAATATTTTGAAGTTCACCTTTTTAAGGAAGAAATCTGATTTTGTACTTTGCTGTTGCTGAAGCAGAGCCACATTTTGCTATAATAATCTAAAGCAGTCTAATTAGTAATAATGTTTTTTGTGAACTCATGCAGCTCTTTCAGTCACCCATTCTGTGTAGTGTGTCTAGAAACAGCATAAGTGCCTCACCCAATATGTTGGATTTTTTCATGGCACTCTAACTTGACTGGCAGTCTAGCTTAATCATTTAACAAAGATCTAATTGTTTTATTTGTAATGGAATTAAAATACCTGTTAGTTTTGATGTAGAACAGAGGTACCAGCTCTATTTACAAAGTACGTGTTTTCTGCAGGGTTGTTTCAGCTCCCTCTAGATCTGGATATGGAAGATCAATAACTCAAGACCTGTCTCTCTCTTCTGCCCAGTTTGCTGGTTTTTGTTCCATTCTCCTCTTCCTCTGCTGGTACCTGCCATGCACTGCCCTTGTTTCTCTGAAGAGCTGGATATCATAATGTGGGACTCTGAATGGCTTTTAGCAAGCATAGGCTGTGTTCCAGGACTGCCCCCCCCACTCCCACAACACACACACACACTTTTTCTAAGCCTCTCTTCTGGCAGCTTTATATAAACTCCTAATTAAATATTAGTGGCTACTGTAGTTGACATGAAGTAATAAATGATTAATAAATCATTGCATTTTGGGTAAACTGTTCATTGCAAAGAAGTAGGCGTAGGTAATGTTCTAGAATCATGCTACACTTTCATGTAAAAATAAAATTGATGTTTGACCAGCAAGCAATAGTTTTGAAGTTTGCATCAATTAAAAATGTTTCAACGTAGAAAATTTCAGGTGTAGTTTACTCCTGAAGATAGGAAAGCAGGTTACTAATTTGTGCCAGCTGCTGTTTATACAGTGAATTTTAGTGCTTGCAGCTCTTCACAGAGTCCAGACTTCTCTGCCTTTAGGAGGTTGAACTTTCTGGCACCTGCTAGGGAGTATTATTGTCTGCATTCTTGGCCACTGGCATGCTCTAATCACATCTTCTGAAAACTCAGCAGAAGTAGCATCTTCCCATGTCAAAGGCTTTTCAGCTTCTTTGATGAACTTATTTCTTTTTCCTTGACTTGAAATACTGGTGTTACAATTCTTCAGATTTTTCTGCTGTACATTTAAATATTTTTGAATCAACATCATCAATGTGTTTTCACAGGATACATGATTCTTCCTATTCATCTTTTTTTTTCTTTCAGAAAAAAAAATGGATTTGCTTTTTCATTGCTTAATTTTGACTAACAGCACTTGGAATTGATAGTGTCTTGATGCAAATGTACAATGCAATTAATTCCCTTAAGCGTGTCCTTTTTTTAATACCAATTATGTACTTTTCTTATATCTTCAAATTAAACAATAATCTAAAAATGTTCCCTGGACTTTGCTGTTTCAAATGACATATTGTTTCCATATTTCCTAACTGGAAAAATACCTTGGTCAAGTTTATTAGTACTCAATTGATATTGTGGCACTGATAGTTTTTATGATGGCATCATGTTAGTATTTGTTAAGAACAAAATAGAGCTTCTACTTGAGCAAGATTACTTGCTTACAAGTTAGCTGCACCTCATCTTAGTACCACTTTTTAATTTGCAATGTTTGTTAGCTCACAGGATAAAATTAGGTGCACCTTGTTATGTTTTTGCCTCCATCACAACATTTCATATTTTTCATTATGTGCTGGTGGCAAAGGAGGGGACATAACAACCTTGGTGACTCTAAGACTTGGGAAGATATGTTTTGCATCCTCTTCCTCACTCCTACTGTCTGACTAGATGCAGGTGTTCGTATTTCACTACTAATTTTCATTTCTTACAAATGTTAGAATTTGCATGCAAGTACTTAAAATGAATATTCTTTGCTTCCTAATAGCAATATTTTTCCCAATTATATGGAATCTATACTGCTGTCACAAATAGATCTTAATACATGGCTTTGGAAGGGTAAAATGTTCTAGCTCAAGGCTATCTCCAAGGCTGGCAAGAATGGGATGCAGGCTTAGTTTGACAGGGAATCAAAGTGTTGAAGGCACCAAGTGTCATGGTGAGAATGTTCCTTGTCTGACAGCCTTTGGAAGGACCCAGTTTCTTTGTTGCGCAAGCAGCTGAGAAGAGAAGATGTGCACCTGAATATACAAGAGAGTTCACAGAGCATGTTAGAAAAACAAGTCCTTTGTGAAGTGCCCTTGATTTGGTTAATGTGATCCCAGCTCTGAAATCAAGGAGGGTGTTACTCTGAGAATTGGGTCCAACTTCTGCTAGACTGTTCTGCTCCTGATTGCCTCCACATTTATTGTAATTCAGCCATCACCTCCATAGAGAAACAGGCCAATGTCACAGCAAGGCTTTTCCTACTGCGCCAAGGAAGGTAGCATAAACTGGCAGAGGTACCCTAATGTTTGTGCATCCAAATCGATGGAGTTCTGCTCTGATGGCCACGAAATGTGAATTGTACCTATGTGTGTGCTGCATCATACAACTGAAGGATAAACTGTCTTAGGTGACCTAAGCAGACACCTGTAAAAATTGAACTGTTGACACTTGATACCTCTTCTAGAAAACCTGCAAGACAAATAGACATTTAAGCAAAAGTCTATAGTTCAAGTTATTTTGCTGGCTGAATAATACCATTAAAATGGTTAGAGTGGGCAAGCAAACATTGGTTCTTTCTTCACTGCTTTGCATTTCGTAGTGATAGAACCATTTTACTTCTGATCTGTGCTAGCAGTGTCTTCTGCAATACCTAGAACTGATTTGATGTAACAGATCTTTGAAACAAAATACTTTGCTATTAAGTGCAACTAGTGTGGGATGTCCGGTCATCTATTTTGCTGTCACATTCTCACCTTACTGCCTAACAAAGTAATATTAGAAGCATGTTGGCATGGATTACAGGAGTCTAGGAGGAAATACAATAAGACTTTTTCCTTAACTGTTTGCAGCCCCAGTCTCTCACAGTCACACTGAAAATGTTCTGTTTTGTCCCACCTAATATATTTTTAGTTCCATTTTTATTATGTCTCTTAGCAATTTTGTGATAGGGTACAAGTCTCACAGGTTTACAGGTTTTCCATTTTGCCTGTTTAGTGAAGAACTTTTAGCTAGGGCTTTGTACTGCATTTTTCCACAGATTATTTTGGAGGAAGCTGCAGGAAGAAGTGACCTTTAATTTTTTTTTTTTAATCTGTGAAATCACAGAGCCTTTCAAAGAAGGAAAAACCAAAGCATGTGCAATAAGCCTTCTCTGAACAAGCTACTGTTGCTTTCATTGCTATTTGCACCACTTAACAGAAGATGCACACCAGGAATTTTATGAATATACAAATATACAGGCCTGAGGAGACAAAAATTTTAGTGAATACCATTCCCACACGCAACAGCTGGGAAGAAATATAAAATGTGTGAGTTAATGCTAATCATACTGTGATAGGTAAGCAAAAATTCACTAGTTAAATGGTGTGTATTCTTTGTTATTAGATTGCTCTTTTAAGATGATTGTTAGGAAGGAAGAGCACGGATGAATAAGCTGATTAAACACCCTTAAGAGTTTGCTACACAAAACAAAATTGTGTGGCCTGAATTGCTTAATCTTTTTTTTCCTTGGAGAAAAGAAAAATATTTATTTTTGTTGTCCCCATGTTCTCTTCAAGGTCAGGAAAAGAAACCAACCCTGGAGATGGAGTTCATGGTTCTGTCTTTGGAGATTGTGCACATCTGGATATATCAGGAACAGTTTGGTTCCATTTTTGACAGTCCTTATCACAGTGACTTCCACCCTAATTTGTAGAGTAAGGTATTGTTCATTATAAATGGAAGTGTCTAAGTATTCTGTGGTTTAGAAGAAGAAGAAGGAAAAGCATCATTATCTAAAGAGAGAGAAATTCTGTATCTTCTCTTTATAGAGCAAAAGTAATTTACACACACAATCCTCCCTAAAACAGGAGATTTGAGAGCCTCAACATAAAGTTTTCTAAAACTGCACACAGCTTACCAGCTCTAACTATATAGATACTGAATAATTTTAACCAGTGTCTACAAAATAGGCCTTAGTGGCCATCACTCCAGAGCATACAAATCATTTGAGTTCATGAAAACTGAGTGTGCTTATTTTTTTCTACATCAAAACATTTTCTGTTTTATTCTAAGGCAGTGATGAAGACATGGACAAAGTCAAGATTTCTAAGCCCTACTATTCTCACACTTCCCACTGATAGTGAGTTGGAGAGAAGGGAGAAGCCCAGTAGAATTAATTGTGCTGTATCTGCTTGAAGAAGAGTATTGTTGGCACCATGGGCACACTCACAATGACACAGTGGTGTGTTTTCCTTTATATGTTACAATGATTTCTTGGAACTTCTGTATCAACAGTGGTTTCTTGGAACCTGTACGAATAGGTTCATCCACAGGGAAAAAAAAGATAGGCTGTACAGTAAGTATTTCAATAAAAAAAAAAAAAGCAAGAGATACCAGAAGTTCTCTGAAAATTTTGTTTTCATCTGGCTTATACTGTTTAACCTAAGGTTTATGCTGCTGCTTTTTCATTGTGCTGAGCATGGATAATTATGAGAGATCTGTCTGACACTACAAAACTATTTGTTATACAAAGTTCTTAACCAATAGGCTTTTGCTGTAAAAAGTAACAGAATTTTTTCAGAGTGGTTTCAATCTCTGAAGTGAAAAAAGGGGTTCATACACATGTTCCCCTTGGCATAATAGAAAGTTGTTTAAAAGTTCACATATAGAAACTTCTATTTCTCTCTACATGTAATTTAGCTTAGTTGGTTTGAAATACCATTATGAATATATCTTTATATTAAATGAATGAGCAAATCCCTTCCAAAAGAACGCATACCAGTTTAAAATTAAGGATTTAAAGTAAGGAAATTCTTTCCAAGTTCAGATAAAATGTGTGTTAACATCATGTGACCACAAATTGTGTATCCTCGAGTTAAACACAAAGTCCTGCTTCTGTAAAGTGTTATGTTTTCCTATGACTGCAGATGTTTAGGACTTCTCTCCTGCACCTCACACTGAAAGCAGCACATAACCAGTAACACAAGGCCTGTGTCACCAACAGAGCATTTTGATTCAATATTTATTCCCTGAGCAAGGTTCTCATTATAGGTGTTTAATGGGGCTCATTCAACAACTGCACTGCCTGCAGCATAACAGTTGTCTCCTGCTGTATGTTTTAGACCCAGGATCTGTGCATTGGGTGCTATTGACCAGGATGTTTACTAGTTAAGTTACAGGTGTAATTCATTACAATGGAAAGTCTAAATTAAATGATTTTCATCCTGTGCTAGGTATTCAACTGGTAAGCAAAATGCTGTGAATTGTGATAGCAATAGAGATGGTTGTTAACAGGAGTCTTCTAAGGTAGGAGTGCCTGTCTGTCTGCCTTCCAGTTCACAAGTCACTACACAATGTTTCAGGGTTTGGGAACTCACATATTTTCCTTCATCTCATCATCTCCTATTTCTGCTCTATGTTGTCTATACTTATTGAAGGCTTAATAATTTGGTTTTGTTGTACTGGTCCAGCAATCACTAAAAAAACACAAAGTTCTTCGTGGTCTTTGATAATTTGAATGAATTCATGTTTGATGCTTAGAATGCATGAAAAACTTCTAGTATACAGATTCTAATTGTGAGACTGGTATTTTGTTTTGATAGCAATGTTTTGGAGTGAGGCGACCTCATTCTCCAGGACCTTGCATGTTCCATGGTGATTTGCAGTTGTGCAACATGAGGAATATGCTGCCAGGGTCACGTATCCACTTGTCTAGCTAGAATTCCTGACTGTGCTAATCTAGATAAGTGTCTTAATACAGGTGCATCGGAAGAAAAATATTTTCTTTATATGACTTTTCTCACAGTGGGAACCTTTTTCTGTGAAGGATCTCAGATCCGCTTGTGCAGGTTAGGATAAATTTTCAAAATTGTAACTGTAGCCAAGCTAGAAACTTTAGCTACCACCATAACGATCTTCAGAAAGTGGCATTTAACCTATGTGCAGCATACCTACCCCAACACAGATCTGCAGTGTAGATAAATGGTAGAGCAAAACTTTCCACTTCCTGTAATCACAATGTATTACTCCCACCGTTATTAGATGCAGTAGAAAACATGTAATACAGAATGAGTGAAATGGGCCTTTTGAAGTTTTAAGCACCATATTAGCACCAACCATTGGAACAGGGTTATTCTCCATGTGCTCGGTTGTGATTTATAGATGCAGCTGGGATGTGTAAAGTGATTGCTCTGCACTGAGACAGCTCAGGAAGAATTCAGAAATCTCCATGTGTCAGCAGCCCCTGAAAATTCATAATCAAGAATAAAAGGAACTGCCTCACTGATACATAATTTTTAATAAGTATTGGCATTTAAGAGAAATTACAGAAAACTTGAAATTAGCTGATAAGTAACTTCCACTTAAAAAGGACCACTGTGATGACATGTATATTTTTAGGCTGCTCAAGATATAATTAATAAGCAGAAAGATGGAAAAGAATAAAAAAGTGACATCATAGAAAAATAGATATTATTGAGTAAGTCTTGTTCTGCATAGTGATAGAGTTCTAATTTAGTGATTCTGTAAATTAGGAGGTAAAGACCTAATGGCAGGATAGGTGATATGCTAGTAAGTATCAAGTTTAAATGAAAAATTAGGTATGCATTTTTAAAAATAAGTCTGATCAGCTGTTAGAAAAACCAGTGAAGGAAAGTGACAGCTTCATCACCCACTTGAGAGAAGACACCTGGGCTATTTTTACTGTCCACAGTAATTAATGGATATCACTTGCGCTGTTTTTAATTCATTTGAAAATACCTCATGTTGTACAGTCATCTTTCATTTATGTTAACTAGGATTTACTTTGGGCATCAGCGGAGTTCATCCATGAAATTAAAGACCAGTCAGGCCAAAAGTGCAAACTTAAGACCCACTTTAGCCACTTTACTATATTCCTACACAATGCATTTAATTTCATCTCAGCTTTCATCTGAATATCTTTATTACTCATCCTATGTGGTCTTGGTCTGAAATATACTTAAAGAACATGGTTTTTATTTCCTGCAGCCACACATTTTGCTGCCTTTCTGTTCTGGATGCAGGTTTTTTAATACAAATATGTATTTTGAAATTATAGCTGAGCTACTCTGATCTTCTCTGGATCTGGAAAAACAAGAAAATACTCTAACAGTTCTGTCATTGCATCTATAACTTAAAAAAGAAATCATTGGAGAAATACTGGATCATCCTCACTTTGGCTCTGTTTTTTTTTTCTCCACCTTCCTGCCTTTAAACCATTCCCAGTAGGACTGCATTGCCTTACCAATGTGAGTGACAGCATTCAGAGCTTGTGCTAGTGACAGAATAGGAATGCTGGCACTGCTTGCTCTTCTCCTTACCTTAAGACTGTCACATCCTTTGGTGTGTTCAGGTTTGATAACATCCCTAAATACATTCTCTGACATTCTTCATGTAACCAGTGCTACTGGCAAAGTGCTCAGAACTGTGTAAGATTCTCTCCAAATTGTTGCAACTACTGCAGTGGTTAAGTAGCAGTGCCATGCTCAATCTACATTAACCTTTGTATGGGTGATACCGTAGTCTGTAATATGTTATTTCTTCTTTCTGTGTCATTTCTTTAAGGAATTATGTGGAGGACAAGACTTGAATACTTTCTGAGCAGTTGGTTAAGTTACTCTCTGAATCAGGAGCAGGAAGAGGTCAGAGCCTTGCAGAATCCAATCCTGTTAGAGTGTAGGAAGGGCAATTCAGGGTTATAGACAAGGCTGCACCCACTGAACAAAAAATTAACCACTGCAGTAAATGTGCCTCAAGGTGTACTGCTGGAATTGTGTATCTGTTTAATATAACTAAAAACACTTTGGAAAAAGAACTCCTCTGTAAATTACTCCAAGCGTTGTAGGGTTTTAATTTTGGTTCATTGGTAAATTGATTTGGTATTCATATAATGATCTGGCTGTATACTTTGACCTAGATTTTAGATCAAAATTATTCTTCATCTAAATATTTGGAAGATATGTAAATTATTACTATGAAAATCACAAAACCAAAAAACCTGCAGTAAACCTGTGGCTTTGGTTAATACACTTACTTACGTAGATGTTATTTGAGAATTTTGAATAAACTGTTAATGCTAATACTAATAACTAATACTCAGTTTCTTTATCTTGCAACCTGGCAACATCGTATTGGTTTTTGTATGATCCTTTGATAAAGAAGCTGCAGGCATCTTGCAAGGATGTGAAAGCATCCAGCAGTATAAGTGAGCAATGATTTTTTGGTTCAAAGCCCCTGTACAGAAGGTGTAATCTAATCTTATGTAAAAAAAAACATATGCCAAAACCTTTAGTATTATCCAGCTAACTGACTGTGTAATGTTAAATCATCTGGTCTTTTCAGTTTAGTTTAAAGTGATATGTGTACACAAAAAGACCTAAATGGATCTGAAAGCTTACTAATGGCAAATTAAACACATTCTAAGCATTCTGACTTCTTGAAGAGCAAAGGCTCTCTTTCTTTCAATAGTTTATTAACAGATTAATTGTATAGTATCATAATTTTCTACATGTTCATGCATTTCTCTTCACATTGGATTGTTTTAAGTATAAGATAAAAGAAAAGGATTTGTTCTGTATCTGTACATGCCAAATCTTCTGCAGATTATACCTGTTACAGGAGAGTAATTTCATTTTTTATTTTCTCCACATGTCCTGAAAACTGTGCTTTGCATACAGGTACTGGAATGAATCTGCTCCTAGTTTGGTTTCACAGGCAGAAATAAGGTACAACCCCATGAGGGTCTACGGAATCATAATGGTACATATCTGTGTGTATATCTTGCCTTGAGCAACTTACCCTTTTAATATTGCTTAGCAGACCTCTACCAATAATCAGTTTTGAAGAGAGTGCTTTGGGATGCAAGGTACTGTCATTGAATAAGGAACAAGAAAATCAGTTGTCTTATAAACGACACAAATTTATTTGGAGATATACGTCACTTTATCCTCTTGATTTGATATTTAAAGGCTTAAAATATCTGTGATATAACTGACTTGATGAATTTAGATTATCCAGTACCAGACTGATTGACCTCATCAAGGAGAAATCAGGATTATTCATATTGATTAATATAATAGTAAAGGTAGCATAGTTAGAGAGTTTCTGTTTTACATGATACCTTTGTTTTCCAAATTTCTGTTGTAGTACCACTTGAATTCTAGCTGTCAGATCAGGGTGAGAGTGAGTCTTCTTTAAATATGACAAAGAATTAACTATTTAATGTTTGCAACTCTTTAGAAATCTGGCTTGAAACATCAAGTAGCCACCTATTGATCTGTCCCTAAATCAGAGGCAGACACAATAATTTTGCGAGGATTTGCCTTTCATAACCAATTTTAATTTCTGCTTTATTTTGGAAAGAAATGTGTAAGTATCTCTTCACTGGAGGAATGCTCCCTGCAACTGTTTTTAAATTGATAGATGTCATTGTATTACCTAAGTTCAGCCACCTAAAGGACAAGCAACAAGTGTCAGGAATTGTCAACTCCATAGAGAACAGTAACTACTTGCAGCATCTTTCTTCCATCATAAAAGAAACATAAAAGTTACACTTTTGAAATACTGTGATTATTGTAATATGAGAAACTCTACAGGTTAGTTAATTCTGCAAGATCTCACACGTGCTCTAATTTGTCTTGAAAGACAATACAGAGGAGTAATGAGCTCCTTGTCACTGTTGAGAATTGCCTCTTCACAAACATTTTTTCTGAAGTTGTATTATCTGTGAAATAACTGCTTGCTAAAACCACTGAGTTCTTACTTGCTTCGTTCCAAACAACTCAATAAGAAAAAGAATTGTATTATAAAATTTTGTATTTTTGTTTTTCAGAACTGTGTATGCAAAGGTAAAAGTCCCTGCTATTGTGATAGCACAAAAGGTAATAAGGTAAGAACAGATACATTTTCCTTTTTTAATATTAGCTTATATACTTGGAAATTGCTAATAAATTACTTCAGTTGATACAGTGAGTGAATGTAGTGTGTGATGGTATTTTGCAAACAGAGTCTACAGAGAATGATTACCTTACAAAATTCTGTTAACTCTGGGAAACTGTTTAACTAAGACTTTTCCACCGAATCGTTTTACTGCATTAGTATGTTTACAGCACTGCATGATGTTTGGACACTAGCAGAACAGCTGTCCAAAGCACCAGGTCTCTCTCCCTGACTCCTAACAAACGCCATTACCTTGGCAGCTGCTCTCCTGTTACAAATTTCATAATGCCATCAGGGGTTCAGAGCTTCCCTCTTTCCATTTCTGGACACTACCTGCCCCCCTTTGCCAGTTCCTGAAGGAAAGCTGCACACACTGGCATCAAACAGATAAACCTCCTGTAGATCAAACAGGGGATGAGTTTCTGGTTCCTAATCATAAATACCTTGCCAGCACTGAAGGAACAGCAAATCCATCAGCAGTAACAGATCCACAGCTCTGCCTGTTGCTAATAGCAGCTTGGCAGAGGCTCTGAGTGGCATTTAGACAAACCTGAATTGCACAAATACCAAAAATGCTTTGAAACTCCTGCTTGCAGTTGGAAGAACAACTGATTCACAAATGAAAGAGGCATTATTGAAGAGGTCCTGGTTGTAATTTAGGTGACCCATGAACACAGAAGTTGCCATACTAAACCTTATCAACAGATTCCAGACATCTATAAAGATCTAGGATTATGATTAGTCCTACTGATTGGTTCCATCTGCTTTTATGAAGTTGGAGAAAATTTATCTGGAAGTATAAATAGGTTCAATATTAAAATACATATTATTAAGTGGGAAAGGAGAATACTAGTATTTTCAGTAAAATCTCCCTGCTTATTTTTCATATTACTAGTTGCTCTTACCTGACTTTGTCATAAGCAGTGAAATTTAAACCAGTTGAAAACCTTAGAAAAACTGAGCTGCCCACTAAAAAAGAAATACTAGTAAGAGTGGACACCCACAACTTGTCTTTATCAGTTCCATGAAAAATAACTGAGCAATTTATGGGAAAATCATTGTTTAGACTGAGGAAGTTTTTCTTGCAGAAAATCAGGATAATGACATTGATCAAAGTTTTGATACTTCCTCAGTGTTCAGAACTCTCCAACCTGAAAATCCTCTGATGATGTTGATCTGCTAAGAAGAAAGTGTGGCTAAAATTGTCTTTTCTGTAGAGAGGGCAGTGAATCTGTCAGGGGAGCACAGTGCTGCTCTGAATTCAGACATGAATCCAGAATTCAGGATCTTGCCATGGGCTGGCTGGTCGACGACTTTGGTTTTCCTCTGAGCTGGGGTACTGAGCCCCCTCCAGCGGCTCATCCTGGGATAGCATCCATCCTCCTGCCTTGGGACTCTGCTACATCAAATAAACTACTTTTTATTAAAACCTATGCCAATTTATTATATAGATCTCACAGACTATTTATAATGCAATTCTGATTTTCATTTGTGTTAAAATATTTTGGCATTGTATCTTGAGAGATACAAATATGTATCATTACTATTTTTTAACTTTTTATTTTATTCAGAAGCTATTTAAAATCTGGCGAGTTTGTGGGATTTTGAGGAGTGAAAACTGGTGCAGGGAAAACCCATAATATTTTGGCTTCCCAGAGGCATCTTTTGGCTCCTGTCTTGTACATCAAATATGTCACTCAAACTTGTGCATGGCAAAATTTCACATGCTTTTTTCTTATAACTTTGTAAGAAGCAAAAGGAAAATTGGCTCTAAGATGTGATAATCCCATTCTCTCCCTCCCACCTCATACTGTGATGTAAAAGGTATTGAACTGGCAGCTCTGCACTGATGTAAAACTGAGCATGCTAAATTGTTGCTGTCTGAAGGTCTGAAACACCTTTTCCATGACCTTCCAGGCTTGAAGGACTTCATTTAAACCAAGTTAAGACTTTGCATCTTCTATATTTAACTAAAAAACTGAAAATGCCCCTTTCACTCTAAGTTATCATCCTGTATTCTGTTTCCATAGCTTCAATTTTTTTTCCTTTACAGAGTTTATTTGAATTTGATCTTTAAAAAAACTGCATTAAAAAGTAATTTGGTGTCTCAATCTCTGAGATTCAGAAAAAGTTAAGATACTTGTCATGTAAAGCAAGGGGGTTTTATTCTGTCTGAATGGTTTTGTTGTATTTCACTCCCACCGTTTTCTTCCTTGGCTTTCATGAAGAGATATTGATGATTTGGAACCGACCTTGTTGTACAGCAGCATAAGTTTCTCAATATGTGTTGCTAAACATAATATAGAAGTATTAACAAGGAACATATGTCAGCTGCCTTCTTAAACTTTTTATGCTGTCAGTTAACTTATATACTCTGCAAAATCCTGAGTATTATCTTGTGCTTTGATAATTCAGCCATACTTATGAGCATGTGGTGCCATGGGGCCGAGGCAGCCCAGAGATGGACCACAAAAACAGGTCAGTGTGAGCAGAGGCAGTGGATCTGCTACAGCAGCAGGAAGCCAAGAGGTACTGAAAGTAATGAATGCCTTAGAAATAAGCTATCAAAAGGAAATTCATGGATATTTGAAGAGTTTAATTATCTTAATGTTTACAGGGTGAAAAAGGCTTTCCTGGCGTTCCAGGTCCACCTGGTCAAAGAGGCTTTCCTGGTCCAGAAGGGCCTCCAGGGCCACAGGGACCAAAGGTAGGTGTGTATGTGAGACAGAGAGATGCACACAGAGAAACTGCTGTGCTTGATGGTCAGAGTTACCTATGGCTGTGTAGACAATTCTGTTTTACAAAACCAGACCAAACCAAAACCTGTCTCAGAGCTTCCCATTTGGTAGGGATGTTGTTTGGTCACCAGCTGTAAGGGTCATTTTGACTGCATCAGAGTAGGGCTGACGTGACCATGGGCTTTTGTTGTCAGTTTTCCATTGGCCAGTGCTAAAGCAGCTGGACTGAACTGCCCAGAGACAATTAACATGGGTCTGGACAGAGTTTTGCAGCATACCCTCAGTTTTTGTCTTAGTAACAATTAACATCTTGACATTTGTTGCTGAAAAGAAAGTAAACAAGCTACTAGTGAGACAAATATGAAAAGTAGATTTAAGAAAATTCGAAGGGAATTATGTTTTTTAAGATAAATCTTGGTCTGTTTAGGAAATACCTCCTTCCCTGCAGTATGGAGGGAGTGGCTTCAGTGACTTGAGCTTTCTTTCTTTCCTGTATGCCTAAACTGAGGCCGAATATGAATTTTCAATAACTCCTGCATGAGTAGAAAAAAAAGAAAATTGTTCATTAAAAGCATTTTCTGCATATTTTTCTTGAGGAACAGTAATCTTGCTGTTATCAATAAATGGGCTGTGGTGAATAACTTATTTCTGTGTAAATATGGCATGAACTCAGCCACAGTGTAAATCAGGAAGGTTCTGCCACAATCAGATTATGTTTAGGACCTGCAGTAATGTGGCTACAGCAGTTAACTATACCTTTAAATAAATGGGTTTTCTAATTTTCATTTGTTTAGGTACTGTTGCATAATTCTGTCCTATCTTATATTTACAATACTTTCTGGAAGTGATACTCATGTACGTTTGATATATGTTGATGAGGCTTTTATCAGAACTCATTGAAATGTTTAGTACAGCATTTCCCTTTTAATAAGTGATAATAATTGTGCAAGAATGGCAAAAAGGCTAGTTTATCTAGAAAGAAGATCTCTGTTAGCCTGAATTGCCATGTGTTGTAGTGTCTGCCAGTTACCCTCTCCTACCCAATGCCTCTACATTATCTGAAATGTAATGTGGCCCAGGATTTTAGAAGCAGTGCTGTTCTTCACATTTTCCATTTCCTTTCTGGGTATGGTAGCATTTTCTTGCTAGCACTAAAGCTCTAAGCATTTTGAAAGAATTCCAGCAGGGAGCAGGTTCTGCGCAGTGTCACTGTGGCACTTTGCTGTCTTCTTTCAGCCTTACTCTTCCATCCTGCTTAGCCCTCTCTCAGTTTGCTCCTGGTCTTTCTTTTCCATACTCAACAGTGAAGGTGAGAGTACATTCATCTATCTGATCATTACATGGATATCACCCACATCTGGGAACATTCCAGATTTTTCCTCACAGGGAAGCACTTCCAGGTCTCACAGTTTGACCAAATCCATAGCGGCTGCTTTGTCAACATACATGGTTATTTGTTTTCACCTATGATGACATATAGGTATTTTTTCACTATGAGGGTAGGAGGATGGTGAGATACTGAACAGGTTTCCCATCCCTGGAAGTTCAAGGACAATTTGGATGAGGCTTTGAGCAACTTGTTCTAGTGGATGGGGTCCCAGCCCATGTCAGGTAGGTTTGAACTAGGTCATCTTTAAGGTCCTTCCAACTTGTATCATTCTGTGATTCTATGGTACATCCCCTGTAAACTCTGAAAGGGAAGGAAAGACACCACATTTCATGCAAGCTGTATGAAATGCTTGTTTCCTTTATTGACTGCAATAGGCCAGTCATTTATTTATTTATATAGCTGGTTTTGTGTGCATGTATTGATATTGAAAATATTATGTGTCCTGTTGACATTTATGTGCTCTTTCTCAATAGAAACATACTGAAAAACATCACTTTCATTTCTGATCTAGGGTTCTCCTGGGCTTACAGGCTTAGTTGGACCCAAAGGTATACGAGTAAGTGTTTGTATATTAAACAAACTTACATATATTAAATGTCATGCTAATTGCCAACTTGGTTCAATAATTTGTGAAAATAAAACCAAAACATGATGTCTGATTTCCAAGTATAAATAAATTTCATGGCACTGTCTATGTACAAGTATTATTTATTTTCAGAACTTTTGCTCTTTTTGTTACAGCTTACATCCAAGGTTTTTGCTGTATGAATTTAATATTTGAGTGTGCAGTGAAAAAAAGTAGAATACCACAAAGAGTTGTTTGGGATTTTTCCCTCTGGGCAAAATGAGTGTGTGTTACCTGTGTGTAACCATTACGCTTGGTTCACAGTCAGAAGAGTTAAGGAAGACCTTTTAATAGAATCATACTTGTATTCATCCTTATTATGACTTTAACCAAAGAAAAAATGTCTAATGAGCTTTTGTTTAATATTCATAATATTATTTCTCTGGTTTAATATCATTAGGGACTCCCAGGAATACCTGGATTTTCAGGTCCTCCAGGCCTTCCTGTAAGTAAAAATAAAACTGATTTAACCATTTCTCTCTTACTTCAGTCTTTAGTGCACAATTATCCTCAGCTCAATGTGCTCACTCTCTTCTCAACATCAACATTGTCTCTGTCAATTGGCCTAGAGATAAAAATCTTGGCATCAGCAATTCTTACTCATTGTAATGATTTAAGAACTCATTGTAATGTGTCAAGTCTTGTGAAACATTGCTCCAATATAAACTCTTCCAGTGTTTCTGTAGGGCAATATGAATGTGCAAAAACAAAGCTTGTGTCATTTTCGTGCTTCTTTTAGGGTGAACCAGGAGCTGTTGGTCCTCCTGGGCTCCCAGGTGTTCCAGGGTGCAACGGCACAAAGGTACGAACCAAGCTGAGTGTTCTGGAGATCGCTTTTGGCTTGGGAATGGCAAAAAGGGCTCTAAATTTCCCCCAATATACAGCTTTGGCTTGTTTTGGTTTGTGACTTTATCAGTTAGAAAAACTTGTATCATGGGATCAGAGAAAGGAAATGTGCTACTTTTTGTGCAAAGTAGCTACAGTAATTTCACGATTATAAGCCGCACCTTTGTCATTGAAGAATCCAGCCTACCCCAGTAGTGCGGCTAATCATCAGGTGCAGCTTATTTATGGACAAATCCCAGTGAAATGCCAACCCGGAAGTGAGAGCCGGGCGGGGAGGGTGCCTGGGGCTTCCTTTAAAGGCTTGGCTGGTCTATGAAAACTGTTTGCAACTTGAGCACCTGACACCAAACCCCTTGCTGGTACGACTCTGTTACTAATTTGTTACTTTGTCACACATGGATCCTTGCTTTAAAAAAAAAAAAAAAAAAAAAAGTGCGGCTTATATTCAGGTGTGGCTTATATATGGACAAATCCCGTTGTCTACCTGGCTAGCCTGACATACGGCTTATAATCAGGTGCGGCTTATAATTGTGAAATTACTGTACTTAAATACTGCATTCTAAGGGCCTTTGCTAAAAGATAAGAATAATGTTTGATATTTTGACAGATACTTTTTTTCCATTAAATCCTGAAGACCTAATCAGTTTTTGTTCAACATCTCCTTTTGGTGCAATGGGTTATATAGGAGATAGCTAATCCGTTTTATTTTGCCAGTATCTAGCTTGCAATTGGCAATTCATAAATCCTGAAAGTAATTAAGAGAAAAGGTTCAATGTTAAGTAACAAATTTACCAGCTTTTCTCTGCTCTATGAGCATTCTGAAAAAGGGAGTCAGAATAATGCCTACTGCAGAAAATCATAGCTTTCTAGTGAAACTGCGGACTAATATGAACCGTCTAGGATAGAAATCAAGCTGCATAAAATAGGATGATCCTCTTGTAGCAAAACACGGTGGCTGTGAGCTCATGGTGCATTTAGTGTGATAGCATAAAAAACTTCTGTGATCATTTGCCAAAATCAGGCCAAATAATAAACCATGCATTAACAGTCATTGTTACGACTTTCAGGGTGACCAAGGATTTCCAGGTCCTCCAGGTCGAAGAGGTGCTCCAGGCCTTCCAGTAAGTGTGAAATTCATGATTGTGTGCATTCCCACCTCATAAAGCCAGTCCCTGAAGGAGTGTAAAGCCTCATGTTAGCTCATACTGACACCAGCTGAAATATATAGGTATCTCCATTTTATTAGTATGAAAACTATGTGATAGAGACCAAAGATAAAAGTAATGCTTTATTGTCTGCATGTTGGGATTCAACTTCTTAGCTAATAACTGCATGAAATTCCTTGACTAGAGTTAGCTCTCATGGGATACTCATGAAAATTTACCACTTACATCCCTAAAGGTGTCCAAGATATATTTAATAGATTGCAGTTTCAGTTAGTGCCTAAGTATCTTTGAGAAAATGATGGCTTAATTAAGTCAATAAGAACCAAGAATTTAACCCAGAACTTCTCACTCTGGTTACACTACTTTAATCCCAGGATTTGGGGTTTTTCTCTGTAGAGGTGTGTTTCAAAGAGAAACTTTTAAACAAATGGAGAAGGAATGCTGTCAAGTTCCAGTGGCTTCAAATTTAATAACTTCTAAACATGATCTTTATTTTATCAGCTTTGCTGATTTTATTTATTAGTTTATTAAGATCAGGCTTCAAAGCTGTTCTGCCTTCACTTGTAGAGTTGTACCTGTGAGGTTGACTACTTTTTAACAATACGCCCTTTCTTCTTAAATTAAAGTCTGGCCCATTTAACAGGAACCTAGCTATGCACCTTCTTCATGAAAATAAATCACCTGAAGAGCACCAAGCTTAGACAGTATTTAGAATGTGTTATTTCAGCAGTCTTTTACTCTTCTGTTTCAATATGATTGTTCTTCTTCCTAGGGAGATGTTGGTATCAAAGGAGAGAAGGTCAGTTATTTGCATCATATTGCACTAAATATTTATTGGTTATCAGCACTTTGTGTCTATGTTTGTTCCCCTTAACATCTCCATTCATGGGAAACAGAAGGCTTACCTTCCAGAAGAAGCAACTACAAAGTTTGGTCCTTCCTTTGCTCTAGCAGCATTCACCTGAGATTGCAAAATGGCCTATAATATTTATTTTCTCCTCAAACTACTGTTACTGCAGGAAATGAATTTAACACTTTTAAGCAAAGAAAGAACTAAGCTCCTCCCCCAAACAGTTTATGAATTCATATGGAAACCTGTAGAGACACTAGGGAGTATTTCATAGCAATAAAGAGTAACAAAAATTAATTGAAGGTAAGGAGTAATGTAGGTATATCTGAAAAGAAGGCTACTCCTAACAGAGAACTGGAAGCCCTGCAAAAGATATAGCTGATTTAATAAAATCTTTTATAAAGGTAGAACTATCCATAGTAGACAGTTTCCATCATTATGCAATTCTGATGTTGTCTATTTCCCTACAAACTGCATTAGAAGATTTGTTGCACTACAGAGGTCTGCAGCATAACTTTTAATGTTTCTTTTTATCTTATTGTCCAGGGATTCCCTGCAGAGGGATATAGCCAAGAGTATGGTGCAAAAGGTGATCCTGGATTACCAGGAATGCCTGGTCTCCAGGTAACTCAAAATAAGGGGGGTGGGGGAGGTGGGGAGGGTGGGTGAGATAGATATGTATAAAAATATACAGTAATATGTATAAATACATTATATATAACATGAGTATATATTAAAATTATTTTGTATTTTGCATAATCTAAGTTTATTATTAATTTAATATAGATACAGTATTTTTTACAGTTGTGTCACTGATTTCTAAACCAAAAGCAGTGAGTTTGCAGGCCAGTCAGTTTGCAGAAAAACAGTACTTCAGATATGGAGAAAAACCGGTCACAGATCTATGAGTTTACCTCTACACATAATAAAGTAGAATAGAATAGAATAGAATTGAATAGAATAGAATAGAATAGAATAGAATAGAATAGAATAGAATAGAATAGAATAGAATAGAATAGAATAGTTGGAAGGGACCTGTAATGGCCATCAAGTGCAACTACTAAAATTCCCATTGAAGTTAAGACTGAACAGGTTAGATCAGCTAAACTTCTAGAGTACTAGCAAAAGACTGAATGGTCCATGTTTCAAGAATGAACATTAACAGGGGAAGTCAGGGATGTCCTTTCTTCTAACTACTGGAATAAACAAAGAGAATTAAATTTAAAAGAAAATAAAAATGTTTAATTTTCCATTTCTTTGAAAAAAGCTTCAAATTGTGGGATTTATTGCATAGAATATTTGAAGGATTGAAGGCTTATTAGAGGCATTAATAGGACCAAATGGTTTATGAATCCACATTTCTCAGAGGACTTACATCCTCACTTGAGTAGTTTAGTTTTAGAACAGATGTTTTCTCGTGTTTCAAAACTCGCCAAACAATGAAGCAGTGAGGAAAAATTATATTTCTGTGTTCTCATGAATTAGGAAAACGAAATTCAGAATCAGAGCTGTTCCTCTCTTTCTTATTCAGTTCATTGAATTTAATGTTGTGTTTTGCTCATAGTCTTGCTAGGAGATTTATTCCTGTTTCTTTTTTAATATGCAGGGTGCCCAGGGTGCTCAAGGATATCCTGGAGAACTTGGATCACAGGGCCCTCCAGGACCTTTAGTATGAATTTATGTCTCACTTGTTACTTTGACCTATGATTTTCCTTAAACCCTATGGAGTTACACAGATACAAGTATTTGACTCTCCCAGACTTATTTGAGGTCTAGACACATGTGTATGTAAAAACTATGTTTTTCTACACAAATCTGATTTTTTTTTCCAGTTTCTTTTGATTATTTTTATGCATGATAATTTCTGTATGCTCAGAAGCATCTCTTGTCCATAAATTTTAATTTTCAAATAATTGTCCATGAATTCACTTAATACACTAATATATATAACATTGAGAGATGCATATGTTTGCAACTAGTCTGTGTAAACAATCTGTCACCCACTGACAATGACTTGTTGTTATAAAGGTGGAGGAAAGAGTAAAAATGTGATATCAGTTCTGTGAAAGTTGGGTACTTCAAAACATCTATATCAGAGAAAAAGATGTTACTTTTTTAACTGAGGATTTTTTTTCCCTTTTTTGTAGGGCATGCCAGGGAGACCAGGACCTCCTGGACCTAAGGTAGTCTCAGATTGGTAATAAAAATAGAAACTTCAGTTATGTGTAACATGAATTAACCCATGTTTAAGTGTTTGTAAGATTAAAAAAAATTACATTTGGTGATTTGTTTCAGGGTCTTATGGGACTGAAAGTAATAGGAGCCAAAGGAAGAAAGGTAATTTCATAAGAAGCTTTAAACATTTTAAAACTTTTGTTTTCTGGATTTTCTGATTTTCTAAGGTGAAATGTTTGGGGAAGTAAGTACTGTAAAATGCAAATTTTCAGTATATATGTGGGAGTCTTTTGTTGAAAAATGGAAACATGGCAGTGGTCTCTAAGGTCAAAATGTTTTCATGTAAGAGCCAATGATATAAACATCTAGACAGAAGATTAGACATTGAAGAGAAGCCAGCAATTTGGATTTACTAGCACATGGCATTAAATTACTCTATATGCTTTGTGTAGTGCTCCTAAATGCTATCTAAGCAGATAAACAGTGGTAAATATGTAGCATTTGTCTCTTAACTTCTGTCCAATATTATTTTCAGTGCTAGCCCTTATGATGCTAGCAAATACTCCAGGTTTTGAATAAAAATTGGATAACTTGTCTTTCATGTATTTACTTTGTATTCCATGTAATTGACAATAAACCAGGAATTGTTACAAATGCCCACATTGTCTCCCAGCACTCAGCCTACAGTTGCAGAACTAGTTGCAGTTAATCTGAATATTTTTTCAAGAGATTAGGGCATCTAACAGTTATGCTAACTGACCTGTACAGATTCAGCTGTGATTAGTTTTAACATTGAAATCACTACTAGGAATGTGCTAGGAGTTTTCTGGGAAAAAAATTGCCTATAGACCTCATTATTCGTTAGCAGTAGCTCAGGTGACCATGGAACATCTTGCTTCCTAATGAAAGAGTGACACATTCTCTGCTGTTGTGCTGCAGACTCATGCAAAAGCATTCCACTGGCTTAAAATCACTGAAAATTGTGGATCTTGTTTTGTGAGCTCCTCAGGAAGGATCACACTGAGGACTTCCCCTGTTCCCAAAGATTCTTAACAAAAAGTGCACTTCACTACTTATGTTGTCAGTGAAGGACATGTGAAAGCTTGTTTTGTCTGTTAGCACCATGATTCTGTGATCTCCCTGGAATACCCAGACTGCAGTTTGGAGTATGTCACCAAAGACATACTTGTAATATACTTATTGATGTAATTAAATGGAGATAAATATTGTAATCAAGAAGATATTTTTGCTTGATTTAAAATAGTTTTGTAACAAATAAATAGGATTAAAAATTTAAATAGTTTCTAGAAACTTTAACAGAAACCAGCATATTCATTTTTATATTAATCAGCTAGGGGAAGGTTAAATCTTCCATATGTCTTTTTTCCTGGAATTTGAATAGCAAGCAAAGGGAAGAGCTAACTGAATTGATGGCTGAATGTAATGATAGAAGAATTTTCATGATATCAAAACTATAGCAGTAGTAATTTGAAATAACAAAAACACACTGCTTGTAATTTGCTCAATTTTTGTTTTTTCTTTCAAGGGTGACACTGGGTTAACTGGACCCCCTGGGCCCCCAGGAACTGTTATTGTGACATTAAGTGGACCAGACAACATGACGGTAATAAAATTGTTAAACATCACATTCAGATAATACATCTGACTAGGTTTTACTTTGAGAGGACATTTTCATCTTTACTGTTCTGATAACATTTCCTTTTACTCATCCTAGAATTTTTCAGATTTGTTTAATTAGATTCTAATCTCTCTTAGACGTTAGAGCCAGCTCGGATGAGGCTGTATGCCCACATGCACATCTGCATGATGCCAATGCAATGCTTATTGCTTACCAGAACCCCTGAGTACATGAGGAATAAATCACTTCTGCTTCACCAAATCCACATGGCTTTTCTGAATGGCTGTCAAAGCCACAGCTGAGTTGTCCTCTTGGCCTTGGCACTGATAATGTCAGACTGAGCTGCCAGAGTTTCACAAAAGCTAACAGCATGTTCATGTACATTTTGTAGTTTGTTTTCTCATTATTTTTATTGAAGCTTGAGTAATCACAGAAAATGTTGGAAAGACAATAAATATGGAAGGGAATAGTCTGATTCAGTTTTAAGTATTGCTTGGTAAATTAAAATTCTTGCATTGTCTTCTTATATAGAAATTAGACTGCAGTAATTGATGGAATTTTATACAGTTACATTCTAACAGAATGAGTCTGCTACGTGTTCTTGATTACATTTTTCTTATGGAATTTGCATCTAATCTATGGAGTCATCCAAAGTCCCTCTCCATTATGTGCTAAAGTAAAAGGGAATTGTGCATCAAGACTGAATTGAGGAGGGAAGAGAAAGATCACAGAAGGAATGTTCAGCTTTTAGGTGCACCCGCTCTCTCTGTTTAGATCAAATACAGAGCGCCTGGAGCACTTTGCAGTCACAGCTCTGGTGGTTTACCATGAGATAATGGCAATTTGTCAGAAACATTGGAGATTATGGTTTAAAAACTCCTCAGAACTCCTTACATAAATAGTTGGTGCATGAGTCTAACCAGGTAATGATTAATCCATAAAATTTGGCTTTACAGTGACCCTAGGACATGTCTGAGTGGAGCCACACTGTAGCATAATCTAATCTTGCACCCACAGAGACAAGGATGCCATGGGTAGCCACTGAAATTATGTTTTGAAAGTAGCTCTAGCTCCAGTGAAGCAATAAATGTTTATTTGGGTTTTTTGCTTGTTTCCTGTTGCTGTTTGTGGGGATATTTACTGCAGTCCCTTTGCATGCAATCACAGGTAGGTTGTTTTGACCTAGCTCTGTTCTGAAAAGTGTAGAAACAGTGTCTTTTTCAAGCATCACAGGCTTAGGCAGGAGCACTGATATGTAGTTTCTGTTTCTTAATCATTTGAGTAAAACCATCTCTGCCCAAAGAATCTTGCTGGTGACAGGAGGATTTTTTATTTGTAGAACCAGACTGAAATGGTAAGCATAGAAAAATCCAAGACACCACAGTAAGCTCTTCTTTTCTGTGTAATAGGACTTGAAAGGAGAAAAAGGAGAAAAAGGATCAAGAGGACCCCCAGGGCCAATGGGGTTTACTGTAAGTGACCAGAAGTAAATCCCTTAAATCCAGATGCTCAGGCAGCATCACCTAATAAATGCTACTCTTTACAGACCAGTATTTACATTAATTATTTCAACCTTTGATGAAAGAACAGAACTAATGAATAGAATAAAATACCTATTAATAGCATGTCAACTATACTTTTTTGAAAGATAAAAAAATATGAAATACATATTTAACTTGGAAAATGTGAGTTTCAAAACAGTCTCCTCAGTGTGGTTTTGTTCCAGGGGCCAGTTGGTGACTCTCAAAGTGAAAAGGGTGACCGAGGAGAACCAGGAGCACAGGTGCGTGCAAACAGCTGAATACATTTGTGTTAGTCCTTTCTCAAAAGCAGTTTTCAACTAGTGTTGCTGTGCAGTTTTTGTCTCACTGCTACTCAGAGCAAATTTGCTTAGATTCAAAAGCTCTTTCCTTCAGTAAACTAGACAAGAGCTGGAAGTCAAGTGACTGTACTTACATGAGTGAAGGTCAGTTGATAGTGAGTACATTTCTGGTTTTTTTGGGTTTTTTTTGCTCTAAAGGTTCTCCCTAAGAGAGACACTCTCCTTAAGAGGTTGATACTTAATAAAAGAGTGCTCTGCTAGACATGTACTGTCTTTATAGTGCAAAGGTATAAGTAGAAGAGAAAACAGTGGGCTTACTTAAGGCAGCAGACTTAAATTAATATGTTCAACCAGCAGCTCTGTGGAGGCACAAAGAAAGTAGCCTAAGAGTTATTCTGTTAACAGCACAGTATATGAAAAACTATTTATTTGAAAAACATGCATATTAGAATACAATTTACCTGATTTTATTTTTTGGAAGATAATTAATGGAAAGCTATTACTTTAATTCAAATGCCTTTCAAACTTTCAGATAAAAACTAATTGATGACAGATGCAAGGTCTTAACTAAAACTACTAATTCATAACTTAATGATATATAATCAGGGGAGGACCCTAAAATAGTAAAAAAATCAAAATATTTTGTGACATTTTCTAAATGCAGATTTTTAATACATCATGAAATAAATACTAAGAAAAATAGTTTTCAAATTAAGTATTTCATTCAGTCCAAATGTCTACATTTTAGAAATTTTTCTCATACTTCTTGTGGCAATACATTTTCTACCACAAGGAAATATAGCAAGACAAGACCCTGGTACCACCTGAGAATTGTTCCTTCTTCAGCTGTATGGTGCTGTGACAATGACGTTAGAGAGCAACTTAATTTTTTTTAATTATTCCTATACATAATGAAAATTTCAATTTGAGTTACTAGTGTAAAGTTCTAGAAGTTCTTGCTCTCCAATGTGTGTTATTAATCCTCCATCTTCTGTGTTTCTTCCACATTGTCTTCTGTTTGCAAAAGCCTTGTCCTGTCATGCAGTATTTTTTTTAAATTCTTAATTGACTCCTCCTTGTGGAGGAACTGGTCGAGCACCCATGCTTTTTTGTGTATTCAACTTGAAGAATGCAAAGGAGCTCTTGTTAATACATTGATTGATTGATTAACTGTTCAAAACATTTTTTGCAATTGAAATTACATCATTGTGCGCAAAATATCAAATTACTGTGGATTTTACATTCTAGGAAAAAAATATTGTTTTGTGCCAGTGAGTTTTGAGCCTGTGGGGACATCATTCTATTCTCCTTCTTATCTTTTAAGTTCTGACATCTTTTTGCTGTTTCTTTCTGATGCTTACATCCTAATTTACGGTATGGTCCTTTCAAAATTATTTTGAATTTCATTAATATATTCTGTGGGGGAAAAAAGTCTAAAATGTTCTTTATTCCCTGTAGTTCTGAGTTCATAATCTCCCCCATACTCCTTTTATCTTCTCAGTGCCTTCCTTCTGTGGATTTTAATTAATTAGATTTTCCTCATTTCTGCCTTCAAGGTGGCAAGCAAAGTATCCATATGATCATGTTTTCATTTCATTCTGTTTCTCTCTCCATTTGTGCCCTTTGTCTCCTAATTTTGTGGTTATGAATTGCTCAAACAATTGTTTCTTGTTGCCACACAGATACAGGACCCCAGCAGACACTGCCATGGAAAGCAGCAGTTAACTCTGGCATGCTGCCTCCTTCTATTTTCACTTTTCCATCTACTGCCCTGCTTCAGATACCTTTGAAGTGCACTCCCTATTCCTTTTCGTGAAGTAATTTTTCCTCAAGTTGTCCCATACAGGAAATGGGGCTCAGAGAGTTTTCCTTCAATGTCCTTCCAAGCTCACCATGGGAATACAGCTTGCTGCTGTATTGTTTTATCATTTGTCTGGTTTCTGCAAAAACCTGATTTTTCACCAAGTTTTCTGTACTTGTCTGGCACTTTGTACTGCTGGAGTCTGGCACAAATAATCCTCCACAGGAGGAGGAATGCCAATGGAATATTTAACTACCTGTTTTGTAGAGTTTCATGAACTTCAGTTATGATTAATGAATACTTTAAAGTAACCTGAATGGCTTTTTACAGTTTACACAGTTTACAGTTATGTGTACAACATTGAGTTGCTGTGCTCTTTGAATGCAATATCCTCATTTTAATTTTTTTATTTAATTTTACATTTTTCCTTTGTAGGGGAAGCCTGGAAAAGAAGGTGCTCCAGGTCCACCTGGCTTACCGGTAATGAAGGAAGCCTTCTAAATATTTTCTAAGTGATAGGCATCTGTTTATGACAGTTCTATCTTCCTGCCACAGCTTTTCTGTCATTGTGGAATGTGTTTCAAAATGTTGATTTACATACACTGAAACATTTCCTTCATGCAGCTGGCCTTGGAACATACCATGTCCTCACAGATATATGTGCAGGAGATGGAGGGTCAGTTCATAAATGTCATTGTTTCTATGTCAATTAAGAAGACCTGTTGCTTGCTGCTGACTGTCTAATGAGTTTGAGACACACTCCAAGTTAAGCAAAATTAATTCTGCTGAGTTTTTTATGGTTAGTCACATTGAAATTTTTGTGAAAGAGTTATACCTTCCCTTTATCATAAATCAAAAAATGAATAGTTTTTGATCAGAAGGATCAAAGACATTTTTCTATGAAGAAAAGTTATTGTCAGGGTCATGGCTGTCTTAGCCTGGAACAAGATCACTGATAACTATTAAATTGTCAATTTATCAACATACAATTCTTAAAATATGCCATTTTAAAAGCAAAATAGTCTCATTTGTGTACTAATTTAAAAGTTGGAGTTGTTCAGATGTGTTTGAAATACTGTATTCAATTGGTTCAATATCAGTTCTTTTTACTTCATCTCTATTTCATCATTAGACTTGCAGTGATCTTATAAATATTTTACCAAAATTCTTACTGCCAGAATAGCCCATTTCACATGTATCTTACTACAACATCATCTTTGTCATCCTAAAACGACCTTCACAGGCAGTCTAAACACATTCCAGTCTGACAGAGAGCTCTGAATGACAGACCACAAAGCTCTACTGTCTCAGCTAACAGAAAGAAAATTTTCTGTCATGACAAAGACATGTCCTTGCTCTGTTCCCATTTCAGCTTTACTCACTAGCAGTGCATTCAACTGCATGAGTCTCCAAGAAGTCCTTCCTCCTTGCCTGTATTCATTTGCAGAAAGCCTTAGTCTGCATTGTTTTCCCTGGTGCTGCTGACACCTCTTGAGATCAGCACCATCCCGCAGACCGAGTGTGTTCTGGGGGAGGGAGTTTGTGTTGCACTGTGTTCAGTTTCTCCCCTTCAGAAATAGTTTGGAGAGGGAGAACAGATTAGAGACACCTACACTTGTGCCATGCAGAGCAGCTTCCCCTTGCAAGTGTTGGAGTGTGCTGTAATAAATGCAGGTTTGGATGGGACACCTGCAGCTTTTTTATAGGCATGGAGCTGTACCTGGGTCTTTCCCTGCAGTTTCTTCTCCTGAGCAAGTTGCATTCACTTTGCCATCAGCATGAAAGATTTAAGATTTACGTTTTAGATCTTACTGTTGTCAGTGATAAAAAACTAATCCTTATACAATTGTGTACTGTCATCTACAGGGGCAGAAGGGTGAACAGGGCAGGCCAGGACTGGCTGGAAGGCAAGGAGCTAAGGTATTGTCCAGTGGTTTTGTTATTGCTTTTGAGGATGAGGATAAGGTATGTTTGGGGGTTATTATATAATTTTGTTTATCACTGTGTATATCATATGTTTCACTTGGCCTAAGACATGACAAATAAGGGTGTCATGGGAGGGATCAGCTGAAACAAACCATGTGTTTGAACTGGTGTCCATCTTTGTCTGCTGATGAGTTCCTGTAGGTTTTGGTGTATGCAGCTGAATAGTTGTGTAAGGAACAGAAATAAAGTGGTGAAGAACTGGTCAGGAACATTGCTTTTCTTTAATGTTTTGAGCAATGTGTTGAAGTAACAGTGGGTAAATATCATTCCATATATTGTTTTTAATATAAAAACCGATCTCTGTTCTCTGATGAAGGGGATGAAAGGAAACCCGGGTCCACCTGGAGCTTGTGGTCGAGTAAGTGAAAATTACCTTCATATATCATTTTTCTAAACCATTAGAATAAGAATAATCCAAATTGTTTGCATGAGTCATTAATGGATGTCCTGTGATGCTCTAATCAAACATGGCTTTCACAAAGTACTGATATTGCTAAAACTTCAGCGAGAGATTGGACTGTCAAAGAACAGCTACAAAATTTCACAGGAGTTAGTATTTAAACCAATTTCTGATCACTTGCAGAGCAGGAAGCCTTAATTTTAAAATCCTCAAAAACACATTTTAAAGAAAGCAAGAGTTGTTATGAGTACTATTACCCCATCTTGTCATGCTGTCTCTGTAGTGGCTTTCCTTTCCTTTTCCCATGTCTGCCTAATGGAAACCTTCTGCCCAAGTTGTTTAGAAATAGCTTTGTAAAAAGCTGAAGTGTTTGTGATATTGACAAAATACTAAAAAAACACTGCTGCTAATATCAGTTATTCATTGTTCAATCAGATTTCATTTCTGGTTGCTTGTATTTAGTAAGGTTTTGTGGTGTCATAACATCAAAATCATGAATGAGATCAAAACATTCTTTAATTGTGTTCAGTGGGAGGTTCTGTGCCTCTCTCTTAATTCTTGCAACTCTTTCTTTTCTACCACCTTTCTCTTGAGACTGAGTATTACGATTATGTGGTTGGTGAAAAAGGGGATGAAGGACCCCCTGGACCTCCAGGACCAAAAGGTCAACGTGGCATGCCTGGTGAGTGGGACAACAAAACTACAGTCCTGTAGCAAGAACACTCCTTCAAAGGGCTTATTGCACACTACATTTTTAGCAACCTTCTTCTGCCTTTGCAAGAGTGTTTCCTAAACTCACACCTAATTGCTGACTTGAAATGTATCCTGAGAATTTGATTTATAGCATTATTTACCCTTCAAAATAATTGCCAGTATGTAAAAGTTACATGAGTGGTAGATGCACACTCTGGCAAAATCAAGTTCTTATTTTAACTTTTAAGTTTAAAATGCAAATGATCAAAGTTTGTATTCAGTGCTATTGAATAGTTTAACTCAAGTTTTTAATATCTTGCTTTTGCAGGGCCACAGGGTCCTCCTGGAGATGCTGGTAGACCAGGTATATGCAATAATAAAATACGTTGTTCTTTCTGTCTGTTAAACTGAATCAGCTTTGTCAAATATTAATTTCAGATTACTTTAAAAATATCTCTAAGTGCTAAAAAATTCTCACCCAGGAGCTTTGATAGGTTGAGTACTTAGGTTAAAGATAATTTTTAAATGTCTGTAGATTTTCAATTTGATTAATACATTTCAAGATAAGATTTGTGGGATGACGTGTTTGACTGTCACTTATCCCATTGAATACTTAGTTAGCTTTGAAATACCATTTCATCTTCAACTGTGATTTTGTGGTTTTTCCTCTTTGGTTAGGTGTGTCAAGACCCGGTCTGAGAGGGCCCCCAGGATTTCCTGGCCCAAAAGGAACAAAAGGAGAGAGAGGACAAACTGGCTTGTATATTGTAGGCCCTCCAGGACTGCCTGGTATTACTGGCAGGCCTGGTTCTGTTGGTTTACCAGGCCCTCCAGGAGAACCAGGTACTTCTAGTTGCAGGTGTTTTGGATTTTTCCAGGTAGCTCTCCCTTTTAAATGAATTGTTGAATATCTCAAGTTTGAAGGGACTCAAAAGTATCAAAATACTGTTTCCAGCTCATCCCTGCAACTTTCTACTCCCTTAGCAAGTAGAGAACTGTCTGAATAATCTGTGATGTAATGATGCCATGCTCATTTCATTAACAGGTAGAGTAACATTTGGAACTGGCCTGCCAGGACTTCCTGGAGAGCCAGGGTGTGCAGGACCTCCGGGACCTCCAGGAGATACTGGCATGAGAGGTCAGTTTCAGATAACTGTTATTCAGAGGTAGATGGTGCAATCCAGCAATCTTCAGGGATCCTCATTAGATTTCTTTTCAAATTTAATTTACCTTTTAAATCATTTGCTGAGGTCAGAGTTTTAAGAATGTTTATTAGTGAGGGATAGTGAGATGCCTTCCTCCCCTTACATCAGCTAAAACAGTGGTGATGTGCCAGTGCTGCACACCAGCTGTACAGAATTGTGGCAGAGTGTAGATCTTTGCTGGAACAGTTACTAAAGATTGGTAGGGATTTGTTCTCTCTGTTGTTACATTCTTGCTGACAGTTTGTTTCTGAAAGAAGCTGCAACTTCCACCCACAGGAGCTGCTGAATCTCTTTGCCCTTTGCTTGTGATTAGAATGACCCTGAGTGTTACAGAGCTCTCTTACTTGGAAGCATATGTCCCTTACTTCTTTTGAGAGAATCTGGCTTATCAGTAAAGTGACTGTATCCAAATTGTTGAAACTTGACTTGAAAAAGTCAAGAGATTTAAGCCAAATGTTTGTGTCCTTTTAATTAATCGCAGTCCTAAGTGACTTTCTGACCGCAGGTAATGTAGTACTGTGTTAGAAGTGCTCTTCCCACGAAATTAAGGCCATGATTCTACTACACCTGGGCAAAAAGTGTTAGCTATAACAAACTAAGTAGCATGTTAGTTAAGCTTGAAAATTACTTGCTGTGAAGCAATTAATGATTTATTTTCATTCTAGGTGATGATGCTGGTGTGTGTACTGATTGTAGCTACATTCCGGGAATGCCTGGTCTTCCTGGTTCTCCTGGGCCTCATGGTCAGGATGGCATGCCTGGTAAATTGTCTTGTTGTAGGAGTGAAGATGATTTTGCTTTTAGCATGAGAATTATGTGTGGGCAGGTCTGCAGCCTGCAGTCCTTGAACTCGCCCTGAGGTAGTGGTGAGTTTGAGAGCCTGGTGTAGTTCCCTCTGCTGGTATGAGCACAAGCCCTAAAAGATGGGAACTCAGAGTGCTGATAGGCTTTAGGTGCAGCTTGAAGCCAGCTCACAAATCAATGTAACAACAGAAACATTGAATACCGGGTGCAGTTATTGCAGCTTGTCAAAATCCCTGTCATTGTTTTTATTTTTCTTTACAAAATATACTGTTTCTTTTGCAGGTAGAGAAGGAACAACAGGCCCAAAAGGTTCTCCAGGTTCTCCAGGAACACCAGGGTTTCCAGGGGCTCAAGTAAGACTGGTTTTTCAGATCAACATTCAGATCACACAAGAATTATTTCAGAGAAACCTCATGGCTACCTAGTGCTACATGCAGTGTCATGCTGGGTGATCTCAACAGGGTTTTTTTCTGCAGTAATGAATGTGTCAGCATGGGAGGCAAGGCAGAGAGTATGGTGTATGGCTCACACAGCTCTACATGAGCCTGGTTGCTCAGTGTAGCAAGTTGTGTGATTAACCTGTGCTGCTTTTCATGGTGCTGAGATTGCTTGTCCTGTCTGGTATGGGTAGTCCATAGTAACCTTCTGTTCTTTTATATAATTCAGTAATCATGGCGGTGGCTGTAAAGCATATACAGACTTTTTGTGCTGTGATCTTTGTCAGACTTCTTACTTCTCGTGTTTCCAGCATACTCAGGAGTTGCTAAAGCCCCAGCTGTACAGAGAAACTTGCTTCTCATCATACCCTCTTCAGGGGTGCAAAGGACAGTCCTTCCTGGGAAGTGTTTTGAAGAGGGTCTGTTATGTTATGAAGTCTGGCACCTGCAGCCACACATGTCATTTGGTTATGCTAACTTGTGCTTGTAGTAGTAATTATTTATGGAAAAGTACAGCCAGTGCTGTCCAATAAACAATCCTGCAAATGTCTTTTGTGGTAGTTTCTATACAGATGCAGAATGATTCTGCTAACAACCTTTGCCAAGAGCCCCCAAAGAGTTCATGCACCCAAGATCAAGAGAGCCCAATGTTCTTTCACTGGAATAGCGTACCCACTGTGTAACCTGGTGGGAAGAGAAGGGAGAGGGAAGTTAACTACGAGTAGAGCCAGCTATGGCACTTAGAATATCCCTGGGGAAATATTCCCATGTGGACGAGATATACCTAGGTTTTAAAGTCCTTCCTTTTGTGCCATGGTCTTGCTCATTAAATTGTGCTACATTATTCCTGCTTGTAATAGCATAAATGAAATGGTAGTCATGTCAAAAGAGGTAAAGGCAGGAGAAAAAGGAAAGGCAAGAAACCCCCAAACCCTGTTCATTGAAATGTGCCATTACAGAGAATAAAAATGAGAATAGGAAGAAACCCTCTGAGGTATTTAATTTTTTAAAAAAAGAAAGCTTGAAAACAGATAGCATGCAGCTAGCACCAAAATTCTTTTCATAACTATGTTCTAGGGACCTCCAGGTTTTAGAGGAGAAGAAGGACGTAAAGGATCAAAAGGTGAGCCAGGATATATACATCCAGAAGGGCCAAAAGGTGAGCAAGGAGATCCAGGAGCCAGGGGAGACAAAGGAAGAAGAGGTTCAAGTGGATTTATGGGAAGACCTGGCTCTACAGGATCCAAGGGTTCTAAAGGTGAAGAGGTGGGTATACACTTTTTGCAATTAATATGGAAGTAATGGAAACTTAAGTCAGTGTTTTATCTTGTACAACAATCTGTTTAATCTATGCAGATATTTCAGCTGATATGCCCTACTTGACTAAGGGTACTGTCCTCAACTGTAACAACCAATATGCATGAAAGGAGAGAAAATATTCTGATGTAATACCAGAGAGATGAGGCCAGTGTAGGTACACATTGCTGAAAATCCTCAGCAGTCTAGTGAGGTGTTAATTTGGATATTGATACTGGAGCATTTTGTTTGATTTCTACAATGGATAAAATCTTTTTAAAGAGTATTTTCCTGACTACTTATAATGCTTAATAATCCAAATACTTCTTGTTCAATCTTTATGGGTAAATTTTCAGTGAGAACTGACCATAGAACTAGAATTGTTAGGGCAGAGCTCAGCAGAAACAAAAACTAACAAATACTTTTGTGTTATGTTGGCTGAGAAACTGTTAATATGACTCAGATATAATTGTCTCTAAACATGACTCCACAGTATTCAAGAAGAGTCAGAGCTGAGGTGGGTTTGGTTTTTTTGCCAAATATGTTTTAAAACGGAAGAAAAGTGTATTGTGCAACAACACAGTGATTGAAAATAATCAGGTAATTGTATTTATTTATAGTATTTCCCTCTTAATAGCCCTCTCTTTGTAACCCTTGGTATTCAAATTTTTTAGTAATTTAATCACAAGTAAATCAGAGGAAAATTTTTTTCTTAAATTATCAGTTACTCTGTTACTAAAATAATACAAGATTATAGTCAGAGAAACCTGCATTTTGTTAAGAAAGCTGGTGTGGGAAGCGAATAATGCTTGGTATACATGTGTAATAATCAGGGATTGGCTGGATCAAAAGGAGATAGAGGACTACCTGGATTGCCTGGTGGACTTGGGCTTCCTGGAGAAATGGGGCCTCCTGGACTGCCAGGCTATGGACCACAAGGAGTAAGAGGCTTTAAAGGCTCTAAAGGAATACGTGGACCACCTGGATTACCTGGAGAAGCTGGTTTGTAACTTCCCTATTTTACTGTGTTTTACCTGTGTTAAGGAGCACTTGATTAAATTGCAGAGAGAGATTGAAATCAAAGACATAATTTATGAAACATGGGAAACCTCTCCTTGCCATGGGACTTCCACAGCATTGTCCCAGCTTTGATCCCTCCAAAGATAGTAGCAAAAGTCTTAGGGAGATAAGATAATTGAGGTTGGAAGGGACTCTGTATAGTCTGAATTTTATCTCAGCCCAGGGACAGCTATGAGATCAGATGAAGTTACTCAAGGCATTATCCAGTTGATCCTTGAAAATCTCCAAGGACGAGGACAGCACATTATCTCTGGGCAATGTGTTACAGTGCTTGACTGGACACAAAAAGTATTCAAATACACATCCAGTCATCATCATTAGTGTAAACTGAGTCAGCAGGGTGAAATGTAAAGGGCATAATAATTTTTGACTGCTGGAAAAATACCAGTGTAGATCTTTACAGGCAAGCATAATCTGGAAGAACTCAGCTGAATGGCAGATGTGGTCAAGGTTGCTTAAAGATAATGCCCATTGAGTCTTTATGACATGGAGTTGTAGATTTGAGCATTTTGCAGTTGCATAATTTTTCTGGTGACTTTCTGTTTCCTTTTCTGATTCTCCACTAGACTGCAGGAGGAGTGAGAGGAAGACTGCATGTGTCAATAAAATGATTTTGCTTAATGAAGCCAGAATGTGAAGGTTTTCCAAAGTGTATTGGAGTTTCAGAAATATGAAACCTGTAGAGGAATACATTTTTAGCCAAGTAGATTGTTCACTAATATTTTTAAATGCCTGAGATTACATATTGCCAAACCATATATCCTTGTAATATTTTATAATGTATTTCCTGAAGGTCTGAGAGGAGAGACCAGTAGGGCAACTCCATTACCTGCATTGCCTGGACCTCAGGGACCACCTGGTTTACCTGGACCCCCAGGAGTGCCTGGTGAGTACAGCACTAAATCAGTAAAACATTTAAAATCAGAGATTGGTTAGCTGTAAGGCATCTTTGCTCCAGTTTTGTAAAAGAATAGGCCTTGAAACTGTCCTGAACAGCACAGGGTAGTTTCTGTTTCAAGCCTTACTCCTATAAAGTGTGTTTGGAACCTCTCAAGAAGTGGAAGATTCATGTCTGCATGTAGCTGTTTCTGGGTGTCTGGAATTTGGCCAGGTTGCGTAAAAACTCACAGGCTCATACATTCTTTGGTACTGTGAATGCAATTAGCATTTTAACTGTGAAAACCCACAGTGGAGAAACAGTGTCCAAATTCTAATATAATCTACAGTTGTGCCCTTATTAATAATGATAAACTATAACACACGTAATCTTACAGGTTGATGTTCTGTGGTAAGACAATTCACAGTTTACTTATTTTCTTTGTACAGGTAGGGTTGGAGCAAGAGGTCAGCCAGGTGATCCAGGAAATTCAGGACCAACAGGTGACACAGGTTTTCCAGGGCTTGGGTTTCCTGGAAACCCAGGTCCAAAAGGTAAAATACTCCTTTTGATCTTCTTCTTCTTCTTCAAAAAAGCAAAACAAAACAAAAAAGTACACCTTAAAATAATTAGCAAGTTAAAAATATATGTTAATAAACAGATAATTGTTTTTAGCAGTCCTGTAATTTACTGCCTTAGTCTTAGAAATTGCAAGTTTGAAATATTTTCAGAGTATCAAGTAGATGAAAAAGCAGATGGTAGGGAAATATTTTAAGACATTGATGCTTTCTGGAGTATTGCCTGAACAGGTGCAGCTATCTCATCTGAGTGCTGCACTTGATTCAGATGGATTTGCTTTACCTGGATGTGTTACAGAGAAGCGCTGTATGAGTATCAGTATTTTCTTTTTAATCTATTTTGGTTATGCTCAATGCAATACCTGCTGTATTGTGCAGGTAATAGAAAGCATCTTCAATACTGTAAATTTGGCCATTCCCCATGCAAAGTTATAACTCCTTTTGAACACTAGAAATAGTAGGAAATTCTCTAAATCTTGTAAGGACAGGAGTTAACAGAAAAAGCTCAGATACTAAAATTTGTACCAAGCTGCTTGTTAAAGAGAACAGTAGGGAACTGACATCAGAATTTCACTTAAGGAATAGTGACTTGCTTCAAATTAGTTCATAACAAATAGTGTTATAGTCAATTTTGAGTGAATATGTAAGGAACAAGATGCTGTCTGTCACATCAACTCTGAAACCAAGATCAGAATCAGAATCACTCAGTTGGAAGAGACCTTCAAGATCCTCGAGTCCAGCCCATGCCCTAACACCTGAACTATACCATGGCACGAAGTGTCACATCCAGTCTTTTCTTAAATGCATCCTGGGATGGTGACTCCACCACCTCCCCAGGCAGACCATCCAGTGCTTTATTATTCTTTCTGTAAGAAACTTTTTCCTGATATCCAACTTATATTTCCCTTGGCACAGCTGCAGACTGTGTCCTCTGCTTCTGTCAATTGCTCTCTGGAGAGAGAGACCAACCCCACTTGAGCACAGCCACCTTTCAGGGAGTTGTAGAGAGTGGTGAGGTTACCCCTGAGTCTCCTTTTCTCCAGGCTGAACAACCCCAGCTCCCTCAGCCGTTCCTCACAGGGCTTGTGTTCCAAGCCCATCACCAGCCTCATTGTCCTCAGCATCCTTCCTAAACTGATGGGCCCAGAACTGGACACAGCCACTCCAGGTGTGGCCTCACCAATGCTCCCTTCAGCTCGTGTAAGCTCCATTAGTGTCAGAGGCTCATGACTACACACATGCAAATACCCTTTTTTAAAATAAAGCATATGCACTGCCATTTAATTCCTTTTGCAGGAGATAAAGGCCTGGCAGGAGGCAGAGGGCCACCAGGTTGTGAAGGAAAGACTGGAGATCCAGGCCGAGCTGGCAACTTAGGACAACCAGGACAAAAGGTTTGGTTAGAAATACAGCACAGACTTTTCCATAGATCCCATCCATTAAATTTTATAGCGAGCAAATAAATACAGAATTGTAAGGAATATAAGAATTCCTTTGTTTCTTGACTAGTTATGCACAAACTATGAAATTAAATTCTTTCTATAAAAAGGGGCTCAAGCCAAAATTTTAGATCCAAACACAAGATTTCAGAATTCCAAGTGTTTGGGATGTTTTCACACTTCAGCTTTCAGACCACAAGGAGGATATTGCCTTGCTTACAGCAAAAAAATTAGGCCACAGCTGCTGAAAAGATGCCTGTTCAGGAATCCAATTAAGCATGTATTTGATGGAGGCCATTGACAAGTAAGTATTTATTTCATTTAAGCAACTGCTCTGTTGAATTGAAGCATGGAGAAAGCAGGTTGGAGGTAATATTGCAGCCCCTCCTGCTGATTAACAGAAGCTAATCTACTGATTCTTGACTACTCTGTAATTAGGATTCCTTTTGGAACAAAATATTAACACCTAAATGATTTGAAAATGTGGCATTTCTTTTCGTTTGTGTGCGCCCATATGTGATTCATTTGTGAGTTTTTTGATGTGATAAAGGAAGGAGGTTGAGATTGTAATTTTTTTTTTTTTTTTTTTAACTATTTAATCTGTATTTGATGCCACAGAACATCTGGATGTGAAGTGGACTCTGTGGTCCAAGTATATCATTAGCGACTGGTATAACCTCAGGTCTACTGAGCTGAACATATTATGAATATTTTGGTATGCTGGTACTCAAAACAGCCAGCAGTTCAGTCAGCTGAAAATTTCAAACTTTCCAATCAGGGAATACACTTGGGGCACTTGAGATAAAACTAGTCTTCATGGAAAACAATATTCAGAAGAATGATTTTTGAAAACCTCAACACCTGACTGAGTATTCTGAGACATATCTGAGGTAATTTAAATGACATTCATCATTTAAATAAATAATTTTATTAAAAATATGACTGTGATATAAAAATAAAGGAAAATTTATATTTGCACAAACTTCACCCCCACTTTCAGACAGATATCCAAAGCTTTTCACAGCTATAGAAGGCATGCCAATGCATTAAAGACCAAATGGAGGGAAGTGTCTTGCATTGCTCAGTACCAGCTTCTAGGAGTTAGAAGACAAAGTTTTAAAGCTGTCTAGATGAATTCCTCAGCTGGCCAATAAGGAGTTAGTAGTCTGCTGAATTGAACCCATTAGAAATTAGTGTGAAAAATCCAAAGGGAATAAGGAGAATCATCCTAATAAAATGAGGTCCTTATTCCCACAGTGGAGAAAGTATTTTGGCAGATTTGCAAAACAGAGAGGATTGTTTACATTTGTCTCTGTGTTGCAGGGTGAGCCAGGCATGGTTATTCCTGGAGAGCCAGGAAGAATGGGTCCACCAGGAGGTTATGGGAGTCCTGGCTCAAAAGGTGAAGGTGGACTTCCAGGACTCCCAGGTCTGCCAGGGCATCCTGGGCGTGATGGTGATGATGGCCTAAGAGGTAATGTTGCCAGAGAAGCTCAGGGAGCACAGCAAGTTATTTTAAGGAAAACCAAGTCAAAAAACGTTCACTCAAAGCCTAAAACTTAATTTGGCTGTGACTCCACTCTCATGTCTTCTAGGAGATCGTGGCTCACCTGGAGTTCCTGGAGACCCAGGTTTTCCAGGAAGACCTGCTGAATGTCTTATTGGCCTGCCAGGTTTGTCAGGTGGCCAGGGAGCTACAGGCCCACCAGGTAGGACTTTCTGTCCCAAAAATTCCATTTGGCTCGATGGGTGTGGGTTTTGTTGCTGCCTTCCAATGGACTGAGGGAGCTGAAATTGTTTCTGGATATTGGTTATAGAATAGTATGCAAGAAAATATGAGGCTATTTAAAAGATGCTCTTTCTGTAGATGGGAGGAAGCACAGACACTGATGAAGATGGATTCAGATTCAGATTCCACCAGGCATTATAAACAGTAATCACAAACAGACTCAAATTCCGCAGGAAAAATGATATTTCAGTCATATCTCTGCTGTGGGACTGAACTTAGATTCTGTAGTGCAATGGGATTGATAAAGAAGTAAAAGAAAGGAAGAGCTCAGCTAAGTAGGAAAACAATTTAGGGTCCCAGAAGTACTTGCCTGTACTGTATATGATTTTCTGTTTTAAAAAACACTCAGGTATGCAGCACATCCCTTCTGTATATGATCTCAAAATAATTTCTTCATTTTTTTTTTTTTTTTGGATGAATGCAAAATTGGTGGAGTTTTCAGGTTTGGATTTTTCTTCTTTTTTGAGAAAGAACAGATTCTTTTCTTTTCAAAAAACCCAACCCACAGCCCTTGTAAGATTTTCTGCATGTGTCTGTTGCCTTACAGATGTCATGTTTAGCCTCAAACAGGCAGAGTTGAAGAAGAGTTTCATGCTTATGATGTAAGGATAGAAATGAAGGTTTGTTTTTCAGACAGAACTACCATACTACACTGTCCTGCACTTTTCTTAGGAGGAAGAGGTTTACAAGGTTCAAAAGGAAACTTAGGTCCTCCTGGTTTGAGTATCCCAGGAATCTACGGAAGGCCTGGGGAACCTGGACTAACAGGTCTTCAGGGAAATATGGGATTACCTGGTCCCAAGGGACAGTCTGGAAGACCAGGAATCTCTGGATTGCCGGGTAAGGATTCCTCAAGTATTTGTTTTGATGTAGCAATTTAGGTGAGTCTTTACAGAAAGGTGTTTAGTAAAAGGGTCTGAAAAAGGTCATGTTTTTCCAGACTGAAGATGCTGAAATATTTTTACCTCAACACTATTCATTTGTCTTTGAGATTTTATGGAAAACTAATAAATCATTATTCCTTAAATGGTGAGCATGTCGTGAAGCTCTCTTGATAGAGCGTGGAATTTTCTGTAATAGTCTGAGAATAGCATTTTATGTAGATTTTTATACAGTAATGTCCTTGCAGTAGGACCTGAAATAGTTAATATTCAAAGCAACTCTTCCAGCACAATGGAAATGCAATGTGTTTAGTTCTTATTCAGTATCCCTTTTCAAACAAATAATTTGTAATGCCATCTTCTTTTTCTTGAAGCTTCAGATCTAGAATCTGACAGAATTGAGTGAGATCAAGCTCTGTCACTAATCAAAGCTAACTTTAAGTAAGCTAAGTGGTCCCTACAGGGTTGATTTGTTTGGTTTTTGTCTTTCAGGAATATGTTCAAATTTGTTTTGAAAAATTAAAAAAAAAATCAGTCATGCAATGCTTCTTATTTCTAACAAAGATTTTTGCTTAGTATGAAATCATTACATTGTGGGAAGGAGGTGGAACATACCTCTTTATATTGAGAATCTGTAAAGTGTTTGATAAACATGTAGCACTTGACGCAGTTATGCAAACCTAAACTTCTGATGGCATTTGAGGGAGTTGTTATTCCCAGCTGGTCTTTACTCCTGAGCCAGAAATGAATGTCATTTCCATACATCTCATGACCAATCTCTCATCCCTGTGTGGGTATCTTAGATACATTATTCTTACTGTTAGCTATTTCATTCATTAGTAGGAGCTGTTGCAGATACTAATTTAGGTAATTTGAGGGTTATAAATCATAATCCTGTGGTTAAAGATGGGAAAACTGGCTTGGACAGTTATAGAAATAGAGAAAAAATAAAATAATTAAACAGTGAAATGACAGGCATAAGTGTAGTTTTCTGAAGTAAAGTTCTGTTTAACTGATCAAATACTGAGTAATTTGTTCCTTTTGCTTTAATTCCACAGGTGCAAGGGGAGATCCAGGAGTAATGGGGCTGTTAGGAATTCCTGGACCCCCTGGCATGGCTGGAAGACCAGGCATCCCAGGAATCAGAGGCAAGTGACCACTGTATCTGCCTTCATTATTACTTAGAATACAGGAATTTCAATGCTCAAGTTAGTCTTGTGAGCCACTCTTGTGTATATTACCCCTCCTGAGTACAGATGTTTTACTGGAATTTCTTTGAGTCTTGGTAATCTCTCTTCTCTGTGTATATGCAGTCTGCAGACTGAAGCACATCATCATATTTTTCAGCAGTTTTGACTTGTCACCTTTTCTTTTTAATACTTTTTAAGTGGGTGATGATTTGCTGAATAAAAAGCAGAGGGCCTTTTTGCTGGGTTTTTTTTCCCATCCTATGTAGATACCATCATTATATTTATTTAACAGATACAAAATTAAGTGTTTATTCACTATAAGAAATTACTTCCATTTCTTGCCATAATCTGTACTTGAATGTGTTTTATTGATGGTTGGATCAGTTAAGAAGCTAGTTTAAGCTTTTAATTTGGAATGTTTTATTTAAATATGTAAACTAAAATTGCTCTTGAAGATGGGCATAATCTGGTTTCCTTTATTATATCATCTAGTCAGGTGTCTTCAGAAAATTTCACTCTATTTTCTTGCAGGTTCTCCTGGCTTCCCAGGAATGAAGGGAAGAAAAGGGTTTCTTGGAGAAAAAGGCGAACCAGGTGATAAAGGTTTTCCTGGACCATCTGAGACCTTGGTTGCTATTGGGGACAAAGGAGAACGAGGTTTAAAAGGTACACATTTATTGTTCTGTCATTAAAACTAGTCAGGGTTGTAATCTGTTTTGCAGTTCCAGTGGATTCTAAAATATGGAATAAACTGACTCTACTGCTGGGAGTATACTCACATGGTTTTGAAATAATTATTGCTTGACACTAGAGCTGCCTTCTTATTTATGGGATAGTTGGATATTACACTGAATATTCAGTTCAATTTCAACAAGTCATAATTCCTTGAAAAAGTTCCTATTTTAATGCTAAGTAATTTATCAGTAGTACTGGGAGGCTTATATATATATATATATATATATACATTCAAGTTTTTACACATTTAGTATTCTGTGAACACAGAAATAGCTACACTTACCAACCAGATGCTGGATTGCAAAGACATTAAATCTGCTCAGAAATACTTGACTTCCAGAAGAACTCCTTTGTTTGCAATATTAATATGGACTCTCTATATGACCTGTACATGCTTAACCTATACTCTGGCTTTTTGTATCCATGTTTTCCTATGGAAGCTTTCTGGAACTTCCTTTTGTCTGCACATGGAAGTACAGAAGGTGCAGAAGTTGAGTTTGTGTTTTTCTTATGTGTGTTCCAAGTGAAAATCCTATGCTCTGCTTTTGTTTCATTAGCTCAAAGAGTTATAAAATTTTAACCTTTGTAAAAAACTTACATATTTTTTCAATGAAACTTCATTTTAGGAGCTCAAGGCCAAATGGGTGTAAGAGGAGAAAAAGGAGATGTTGGTGTGCAAGGTCCCCCAGGTGTTGATGGGTCTGAAGGAATGCCCGGTCTACCAGGTATGGAATATGTATATTGAAATTACTGTGCCATGTGGACAGGGAGATACTGCTGCTCCAGTGCACGCCACTCATTCAGCAGCACTACATTCTCTCTATTAACTCTCTAACCTTCCTGAGAATTCTGAAACTGAGCAATTTCAAAAGCTGCTGTTTGAAAGTCATAGCAGCTGTCACCAAATGATTCTTTGTTTTCTTTCAAATAGAGACCATTTTATGGGATGACAAATAGAAAATAGTATTAAAACCTGAATTACAATAAAGTCTAAAAGCTGATGAAACCAATGAATAAAAATTAGTATTTCTAAAAAGGAAAAAGAAGTTTGAATTTGCAGTTTTATATAAAAATTAATTCTAAAATATTACATTTCTGCACAAAAAATATTTTAGGAATTTTTTTTAAATTTCAGATTAATTGTATTTCCTTTTTCAAAACCTGCATGTTTGACTTGTATTTCAAAAGTTAGCAGATTTTCAGTGAAAAGCAGGTGTAAAAATGTCAGCCATTGGCACACTGGAATTTAGAGACTGTTCAGAGAGTGTTCTAGATGCATCTGCATCTTTTAGTCATTAAACTAAGTGCGAATTAAGCTAAATTAATCTCCAGGTAAGTGAATGGGGGGGAATTGCTTTGGTCACACTCAGGAGCTTTTTGTTATGTACTAGTCATGAGAAATCCATAATGAATAAGTAATAATGTGATTTTTCCATGCACAGAAACTATACTTGCAGTTCAAGCAGTGAAAGGAGAGTCCAGTGTGTAAATATAAATTCATGATCTTGATCAAATTCAGCTAAAATATATTGCTGTGGCTGCCCCAAGTGCTGTGGTCACAAACCCTAATGTTGATACGTGAGGTATTTGTTATTTCCTTGACTTTCTGAAAACAATGATGACAATTTTATCTGTGTCTGGGGCAAAAGGCTCCATGTTGATTATCTATAAAGTAGTAATATACCAAAAGAAGGTGCGTGGTGGAGGATCTTGTATCCATGACAGCGCTAACATCCAGCCAGTGTCCAAAGCAAACATGTGAAGATGACATCTATTTCTTCATCTTGCAGGAGCCAAAGGATTTATGGGTCTTCCAGGGACTCCTGGAGGACAAGGATTTCCAGGGGCACTCGGAGACAAAGGGGACATGGGAATTCCAGGTCATTTGCTCTCAAGACATATTAAAAATTCATAGAGCTTATAGAAGCATTGGCACAGCTCTGAGCTGTTAGTGTCAGCACACCCCATGATACTTAGACTGGAATTTATTCTTTAGTATCCATAAACTTACTTCACCCCAGCCTATGCTTGACTTGCAGAATGCAATTCTCCCTCTCTATATAAATTCTTTATTTTATATATTGTTATGTGTAAGAACCTCTTTTTAGAAATAAAATCACAGTTTAAATTACTTTAATGGATAACTAGTATCTCTATATATAAGCAATAGCTCACAAAACATGAGGTGTGAAATGCAATTATGATCCTTTTAAGAATGGTATCAGTATTGGTATTTTCCCAGGTCCAAAAGGCCAGAAAGGATCTCCAGGCTTTCCAGGACCATCAGGTGATCCTGGTCCACCAGGCTATGGTGGCTTTCCAGGTGACAAAGGAGATCCTGGGTACCCATCTGCTGGACCTCCAGGAGAACCTGGTCCAAAGGTATAAAGGCAGGGGAAAAATTTTCTTGTTAGTCAGAGCCTTTGACTATAGAAACAGAGCAAAAACATGTAAGCAAGAGCTGCAGAGTTTGCAGAAATAGATTATTTGTTAGTGGTAAGAAATACAAAAATTCTATTGTGTTATTACTCAGGAGAAATTTTTTATTTCATTATATTTCACTTCTTTTGTGCAAGAATTTCTTATTTATAAAAATGAAATATCTGCTTTCTGTAAAAGTTCCTAATTTATTAAGAACAAGAATGTTAAGACATACATCAAAACCTCATCTTAGCAAATGCAAAAGTTTTGTAATCTAAGCCTGTACTGTTTGGCTTTGATAGTCTGGTAATATCCTTGCACAATTTTTTTTATATTATTAATGTGTATTACATTCAGTATATGTCATGTTTGATCATATATATATTGCTAAGAACAAAGCAGTATCTTTAAGTAAGATCAGTTGGATAGTTTAACTCCACATGCTCTGACTGTTGAATAACTGGAAGCTTTTTACCTGTGAGATCATCTGAAATGCATGACTGAGGTTCCAAATTCCACTGTAAGTCCTATAATCTTTCCAAATCGTTTGTTTATTTTCAGTATCAGCTGGGTAGCCCCCAAAAGATTGCTGTCAAAAAAGTTAGTAGGAATTCAAAGAAAAAAAATTGCATTTCAGTATTTTGTATAGCTGGTTATTGCCTAAGGAATGGATGTTTGTATCAAAAGAAGAGCTGGTAGAATAAAATTGAAGGGAAATCTGTGCCAGGGAAAATATCTCAAAACAACCTGGTTTGTAAAGGTTAAAAATAGATCTTCGTTATGTCTGAAAGATCAGCGGTATTATGAGAAGACCTCGTATTTAGTCTGCTTTGGTTTTTGTCTGAAAATCTTAATGAAACATGATTAAATGCACTTAACTTTTTAAATTGCATGTGATTTTTCTGTTCTTCACTGTGATTCTTTACCTGTGTGTGCCCAACTGTTTCTCAGGGAGATCCAGGTCCCCCAGGAGTTTTTGGCAGCAAAGGAGAAAGGGGCTCTGAGGGTCATCCAGGACTTACAGGAGTACCAGGACCACGTGGGACCAGAGGGGAAACTGGAGGTGCAGGAATCCCAGGTATGGGGTACTTTTGGAGGGCTGGTGAGCTGGTGACATGCTTGTAGATGAAGATAATTCCTCCAACTGCACAGGGTGCTGGGGGTGGCACACTGATTTATACTGACTGCTGTAAACCTCAACAGCTCCTTTGTGGTCAGTGCAGCCAGGAGAGCTTGTGTCACCTGGAGAACTTCTGCAGCTGGCTCTTAAACTGAGTCTGGATCTAGGGGTGATGCCATTTCCCCTCTGCCATGCTCTTTCTTCTTACAGGGAAGTGTGGACCCCCTGGAGCTATTGGTGATAAAGCACGCCAGGGCCGCCCAGGACGGCAGGGACTCCCAGGCCCTCCTGGTATGGTATATAGCATCTCTCCTAAATCACTGCCCTGGATTTGGGATTTCATTTCAGTTTGAGGCTTTCTTTACCTCCTTTGAACAGCCCCTTTTCAATGTTACCAGTTCAGCTGAGACAAAATATTTTCATTTTGTTTCACTGCTGGAAAGCTGTATGCCCTTTTTTATTTATAAGTACATATCCAAGGATCTCAAGTAGATGAAGAGAAGAAAATTACCTAGAGTAGAAGGGGACAGAGTTGTAGTTTTCTGCTAAGGCAGCAGAACTAAAACAGAATTTAAAGTACACTTCAGGGACAGTGTGTATATGCAGCAACAGAAAGGCATGCATTGAAGGCTTTATTATGTCTGTGAAAATAGTGGGGGTGTTAAATCCACTGAAGTTCTCTGATCTCAATACAAGCTATATGCTGTTCTATACCACCCCAACTACTTCTGGCTTTGAAGTAGCTGAGCTAATTAAATCTTCTCATTGCAAAATTACAGAAGTAAAAATTATATTGTCATCCATTGTAATTCACAGGTGCTGTTGGAGTCCCTGGAAAACATGGACTTGTTGGTGAAAGGGGGACTCAAGGTCAGGATGGTATGCCTGGTCCCCCAGGAGTAAAAGGAGAGCCAGGTAATACCAGGGAAATATTTTCATTCTACTTTACAGTTAGTTTTTTTTCTGTAATTATAGTGACGAGGATTATTTGGGAAGGATTACTAAGGAGCTTCTGTGGAGTCAAAGCTAAGTTTATAAGTAGAAGGTTACATATGTTTTTCTATGTAATTCTTGTACATGCTGTCAATAACTCAAGTGTTTTATAAATGCTCTATTCTGCATGTGTTGTAATGTCACCTAAAAATGTTCATGTCTGCAAGAGTCAAAGTACTGCTGTTAACAGTTCTTATGGGTTTAATCTCAAAGAGAGTGAAAGAACCAAAACTCTTTCAAAGGAGTCTTCTCTCTTACATGAATATAAAATAAAAGGAATCACAATGTTTCCCTGCATAAAAAGTGAAAGCTTCCATTACCTAAACCTTGGGTTGTGAAACCTTTCATTTAAAAGTCACCTCTGATGTAATCAATGTCCAGATCGATTTAGTCCTACACCGAATTCTGACAGAATTTTAAACTGAAAATGTTTCTTTGCATGTTAGTATCAAGAAGATACTTTGAGGGCATCCATAGTATTTTGAAATTTTTTTCATGTTAACTTAGAAGTAATCACTGTTAACTATAGGTATTGACATTTATTTTTCTGTTTTTCTTAATAATTAAATTAAATGATGATTTTTTTCTGTTTTTTTCTCTGAAAAGAAAGAAAAAGCTTCTTTTTGTAGAATATACATCAAATAAGATTGATCAATAGGAGTTCCTCCTATAAATAAAAATTTAAAAATTAAATTTGTGTTTTTGCATAGAAGAAATGGAAATAATACATTTTATTTTACATACAGCTAATCCCTACCTTTTGATTCAGTGATTTCTGAAAAAATGTATGAAGTACTAGGAAACTGTGATGTTTTCTAAAAAATACTTTGGACTTTGTGTGTAATGTGACCTCATATTTTACAGGACCACCAGGGAGAGGGATCCCTGGTGTTCGAGGTATTCCTGGACGCAGAGGTGAGTTGTCTTTTCAAAAACCAGCAGCTTAATTTTTAAATGCCAGAACCATCATCAAGTCCCCTCCTGCTTTCAGGTGCTTGAAATGGCACTAAGAGTGTCAGAGGAAATCAGGAGTCCTGTATATTAAATGTCAAGAGTTGTTGCTTGTAAAGTTTAGATTGTTATAAAAGGGAGATAAAGAAGCTGACTTCCGTGGTCTTGTGAAGATGACATACACATTCTAGACTTTTGAAATTTTATTGCAATATATAATTTGATTAACAGAGGATGCTTTTATGAAAACAAGATCTTTCTGAATAGTAAGCATACTTTGAGAAAGCTGCACTGGTTGCATTCTAATTTTGCTCATTTTCCCTTTTTTGTTGATAAACAGAAGGGACTCTTCCCATTTTTTTTTAGGTTTTACATTGTATTTCTAGTGCTGGTAGAAATCCATTGATTTGCTTTACTTTAAAAAGAAAGATTAAAGCACTCTAAGATGAGCTTCAGACCAATATCCTTTTGGAATAGTCTCTTAGTTTGTTGCATTCATATTGAAGCTTCTAGCTGAGATTTAGTTTAAAAGGATTTATCAGTTCTGACAGAAGAAAGAAGCATTTATTCTACTTATTCATCAATAAATATTCCCTTCTCTGGTCTGTTTATCCTTCTCTCAAATTTAGTCCTTGGGATGAGCAATCTCTCAATCTCTGAAGTGGAATGTTTTTTTTTATTTGTGGGGCTTTTTTAAATTTAAAAAAGTGGTGTGTACTTTGCTGTGAGTCTTGTTGTCTCACTATTTTGCTTTAGGGTAGCAAGGTGGCTTTGGGGACTTCTCAGGACTAAAATCAAGGGCTGAATTCCACCTTTGCCATATAGGAAACACATATTCAGAGTTGTCACATCACCTCACTGTCTTGACAGCCTTCCTCACATGTAATATTCCCACTTTGCAGGAATCAAAGGAGACATGGGACTGCCTGGTTTTCCTGGGCCTCCAGGTGTGAAAGGTCATCAGGGAGATCAAGGACCTATTGGACCTCCTGGATTAGTGGGGTTACCTGGATTTCAAGGTGCCACAGGCATGGCAATCACTGGCCAGAAAGGGAACAGAGGAATTCCTGGTGCACATGGAAGACCAGGTGTGTTGTTGGAACTCCTTATTTGTCTGAAAGGATTTACTAATAACTGAAAGTAGAAGTCAGCCTATTCAGAATGCAAGGTTGAAAGGGGTATTCCCCCAAGAGAGTTTCATAATTAAACAGGTTCCTTTAGCAGTTAATGCAATAGTTCCATTGCAAACAACATGATCTGTGCAGTGGCATTTAAATAAAAATAACTCTATGCTTTCAAGTCCACCCAATTACATTATCTTGCTTTCCTCCCAGGTGGTCAGTAGGGCAGCTGAGATCCAGCTTTAACAAAGTGAGATAGCACAAGTGGCACTTAGGGACATGGTTTAGTGAGGACCTGGCAGTGCTAGGTTTACAGTTGGACTTGATAGTCCTAAAGGTCTTTTCCAATGTAAATGATTCCGTGATTCCAGACTTAACTACAACTGGAGGATATTCAAAAACATGTAGTGTTAAAGAGTACTGTAAGTTTTGATCTTAGATTAAATTAGCAAGCTAGGAAAAACGTGATTTTTTTAAAAAAACTCTTTCTATTTCCTGGGAAATCAGTGAGTTGATAAACATGAGTATCATTATGGAGCCACTGAATGTTGCACTGTGTTGTGTGTAATCTATGTTGGCAGTAGTCTTCACTTACTCAGATGTTTTTGTATAGGTGCTCCTGGTTTTCCAGGCCTTCCTGGTCTTTCCACTCTCAGCATGAAAGGAAGCAAAGGTGTCCGAGGGGCGGATGGAATACCAGGGCCAAGGGGCCCAGCCGGGGACATTGGCCTTCCTGGTCCCAAAGTCAGTGAAAGGAATATTGCTTTTTTTCTTACTGCATTGATAGTCTGCTCTTACCATGAAAATAATACCCATTAAAATACCTTCCAAAAATCTCAAAACAAACAACAAACCCAAGCAAACATCTCTTCCCACCCATTTTCACAAAAACACCTTGTGATAGAGGAAATACCAAAAATATGTATGAGAAGCAGGTTTTATGAATTTAAGAGAATCAATAAGAATTGGTATGTCATTTCTTTGGCTGTTTCGTATTACAGAATAATATGAACAATAATATCGCTATTTCTAACATGCTTAAAAGTGGATTAGATAGTTCTAGTTGCAGTATATTCTGTGAACACAATGCTTTGAATATTCTGAACAAAAATGTATTTCGTTGTGTGAAGATGCTGCTCCTGTTTATTACTGAAGTCATATTTTGCAGGGCATAGAAGGTCGATCAGGCTATCCTGGTGCTAGAGGGCACCCCGGATTTCTCGGATTTCCAGGTGTAAAAGGTATTAATATATTTATTATGTACACTCCTGTGTGCCAGATACAATCATTTATATGCTGAGTTATAATAGTTTTTGTGGCTTCTAGAGGCATGAGATTTTGCCATGAAAATTGGGGGTGTAAGTCAGGTCTGAATGAAAGCCTTCATTAAGAGAGTTTTCACTAAGGTACATGCTCTGATGGGTCCAAACTTATGTTCAGGTGAGGAAGGGCTGACACAACCACCTCCATTTCAGGCAAATCCAAAAACAAGTTTGTCCTTAGTGAGTGATTAGCTGTAAGGACTTTGGCACTGAGTCTGCCAGTTTGAAATATCCCACCAATGCTAGAAAATGTGACTTTTTGAAAACCTTGTAGCTACAGAACTCAGGAGAATTTAATTATAATTACAGCACTGGTCCTCTGTTGTAAGAATAGTTCCAATTATAATCTTATTTACAGTTATCAACAGATGAACTGTTAAATGTATTGGATTTATTAATTTCATGTTCCTGAGGGTAGGTTTAATCAGTAGCTGGCTAAAAATCCTTTCAATTTAGACAATTTTCTAGTGATCTAAATGTGATATAGACCTGCATAATTCCAGTATTCTCATTTTTCAATTAGATGATTTACAGTCACACAAAATTGTCATTACCCGTTTAACCTACCTGTCAGTGATCCATGCTAACTATTGTGCATTTTAAATTTGTTCTAATTGGCAAAGTCACCACACAGACAGTAATCTTTCTTAAACAACAAACTCCTACTTCATGTATGTCAAATCTCCCAACATGGTGTTAAAAATGCTTTTTAATTTTTTTGGTTTTGTTTCAAGCAGAACTGTGGAGCATAATCTGAATGTAACCTCATATTGAGCACAGTGAAAAAAAGCACTTATCAAATTCTTTATCAAAAACTCTACAGCTGTCTTAAAGTCTTCAGCATAACTGACAATAGGGTTAAAGGGAGCTGACCTCCACTTGAAGGCTGCAAATCCAGTGACAAAAACATGTAGGATAGAAAGGACATAGTCTAAAGTTGAGGATAAACTAGGTCTATCGATCAACCTTCATATAGACAGGTATGACAGTATAATCTTATAAATTAAATGCACTTCATCTCTAAGTTACACAGTTGCAGCAGAAGTGAAGAAACTCACTTCCACATTTCAAATGAGTCTCTAGGCATTACCTTTGTGTTACTCTTTGGGAACTTTGCATGGACTGTGCAGGACTCTTCAGTAAGCCTCTGAAAATTTTTCAGTTGTTTTGACATTTTAAACCAGACAAATGTATCTTCAATCTTCTTTTAGGAGAAAAGGGTAATCAAGGACCCCCAGGACCACAGGGTGCAGAAGGGCCAAGGGGACCAAAGGGCCGGCATGGTAACCAACACTTCTCCTTCTAATACCAGCTGAATTAGGTTGATTTATTTGGTGTAGTTTGTTTGCTTTCTCTTAATGTATATTTTTGCTGCTAGGCCCACCTGGAGTCTCTGGAAAAACATTCTCCATACCAGGAAGCAAGGGTCCTCCAGGACTGCCAGGAGTCCCAGGAACACCGGGTGATCAAGGAGTTCAAGGGATTCCTGGACTACCAGGTGATGTATGTTTTTACCTCTATGCATGTCTGTGTGTGCTGCTTAGCAAAACATTTTGGGTTGGTGGAAAAACTTCTGCATAGAAAATTGACGTCTTTAAAAAAACCTCACCATATTTAAAAATACCTCTTTGTCCCTTGTTAACACCCTAATATTTATAACCTGTCCCATTCCATCAGCCCTCCACCTTTGCAGTAAGTCAGTGAGTACATCCCTCAATATAAGTCGAAGGAATATAGTGGATGAAAACATTCCCCATTTTCATGGGGATGTTTTCAGAATGTTTGTCATTTGTGGGGAGGAGGGAATAGAAGTAATAGAAGTATTTGAGATGTGCTCCACTGTAATTGTGTCTGTCCTAGTCTGGGGGTGGGAAAGAAAGGACAGGCAGGCTACTTCTCATTGGCACCAGAAGTGAAGGAATGGGAAAGGAGGGAGAAGGCAGGATGATGTGGATATGCAGAGGGTATCTGGCCACCCTTCCCAGTACCACAGCTTTGCACCCCCGGCAGGGAGCTCTTCAGGGGGCAGGTCTGCTAAAGTCATTTTTCTGCAGTACACTCAATATTTCCTTGAAATCTCTCCTGATAGGAAAGATGATGACACTTAGCACCATAGGTAGTCTGAAAACTTAGTAAGTTCATGCTTTTATTCTAACATAGATTTATGTGGAGATTTTAACTTTATTCTTTACTAGTTATTAAAATCTACAGTAGTTTCACGATTATAAACCGCACCTGAATATAAGCCGCACTTCCGGGTAGCTGGGAAGACCACGGGATTTGTCCATATATAAGCCGCACCCGAATATAAGCCGCGCTTTTTTTTTTTTTTTTTAACTCCACATGGCAGAGGGGGCAGGGCGCCCCACACAGCCCTTGTGCAGCCCCCGTTCCCAGCCGTCCCCCGTTCCCACCGGCTCCCGGTGGCACAGGGGCCGGGCCGCACATTCGCAGCCCCCGTTCCGGGCAGTCTCATGCTCCCGGCGGCTCCCACTTGCCACTCTGCTTGGCCGGCTCTCACTTCCGGGTTGGCGTTTCGCTGGGATTTGTCCATAGATAAGCCGCACCTGAATATAAGCCGCACCACTGGGGTAGGCTGGATTCTTCAATGAAAAAGGTGCGGCTTATATTCGTGAAATTACTGTATATTAACTACTGCCATATCCCTCTGGGTTTTTTTCTTGATTGTAATTTAGGACCAAAAGGAGTAAAAGGTCTACCAGGACGTTTTGGTCATCCGGGTCATCCAGGATTGCCTGGTCCTAAAGGAGACAGGGGATTTCCAGGACAAAGAGGTACAGGAAAGCAGAATCTCTGTCTGGTGCTACTGAATTTACAGATAAATTGTACTGCTAATTTCTGTAAATCCTTCCTCTTACATGTATTGAGATTCTGTAATTTACAGAACATTTACAGTAGTTTTAGGGATAAGTGTAAGCACATTGTTAGCTTTTAACAGATTCATGTTCACAACTGAAATAATAATTTACAGAAATATGCTTTGACTGCTCTTCTGTTATTAATCTATTTAGTTGCTTGAAATCTCTAGGTACCAGGGTACCTTTCTATTACACCAAAATAGAACCATCAATTTTTATTTAGGCATCACTAAATGTTTTAATTTTAGGCATTCTTTGGTAAAAATGGCTGTGGTTCTTTAAAATCCCTCACTATTCCATGAAGCTATGCAGTGTAAAGCTGCCTGAGCTAGGTCTGAAGGAATTCCTACACCTGTAACAAATACTACCAGTTTTTAAGTTGTATGTTGTTATTGGTAATTTTTTGGTAGTTTTCAAGCAGTTTCACTAATTTAAAAGAAAATTCAAATAAAATGATAATACTTCCAGACATATTTATTTCTCACCCTCAGGACAACCTGGATTGATTGGCTTTCCAGGTCTGCAGGGGTTGCCTGGATCACCAGGTGCTATCATTGCTGGGCCAACAAGAAAAGGATTTATCTTTACCCGGCATAGTCAGACAACAAAGATTCCTTCATGCCCAAGTGGAACATCCCAGATCTACGTTGGCTATTCACTGCTTTTTGTACAAGGAAATGAACGAGCACATGGACAAGATCTCGGTACTGTATTGGTAAAAAATTTCAGATTGTTTTCTTGGAGTCCAGTAATGCTAAGTTGTCATGAAACAGTAAGTGTCAGAGTTAAACATTGGTTTCAACCATCCCTCTCCAGAGTGGTCTGGAGTCAATTCAGGAATCGTGGTTTAAAAGACACCTTTCTTGCCTGCACTCCTATATTCCCTTGTTGATATCTCTAGTTTTTTGAGGAGAAATTCAGTTACTTATGTATAGATGTCTAGTATAAACCTTCACAACATTTGCACAGGGCTGACAGCAACACCACAGGATGTGAAGGAGAATCTTATGAGTTTTGGAGCCTAAGTAGGATGCTTTAGGGTATGAACAATGTCACCAGAAGCTTTTATTTAAGCAGCTGAATCCCTGCCACTGTGTGCAGGACTGATACCATTCAAAAAGATTGTATTATTTTAATAGATTTTGTTCTTAGCCCTTGTTTGTTATATAGGTATTTTTGTATAAACCAGAAGCCTTTTGCTTTCAGATAATTTTACTGTACAGACATGTCTTGTAGTTACTAAGTGTTTTATTTCTTCCTACAATAGATTGGCTGTCATCATGTGTCTTTCTTCTGCACTAAATTTAATGTACTATCTGTCACAAACCTCTTCACTTTTGTCTTCTAGGGACAGCTGGTAGCTGCTTGCAGAGGTTCAGCACCATGCCATTCTTGTTCTGCAGCCCCAATGATGTTTGTAGCTTTGCTTCTCGTAATGACTACTCCTACTGGCTGTCCACTGCAGTGGTGATGCCACCAGACATGGCACCCATTTCTGGCATGGCACTAGAGCCCCAGATAAGCAGGTAAGAGGATAATAATTTTAGCTTTTTTATCCTGGAACCACAGAGGCATCATAAATTGTTTTAAGTGGCAGATCTTAGGCAAGACCTGCCCATCTCAGCCAGTACAAGCACTGGCTTCAACAGCCGGTTTTTGATTATTCACCTATGTCAAATATTCAGTGATACTCTCAAGAAAAGTTGGAATAAAGCTAGGGTCCCACCACAGGACCAACATAAGAAAATGGCACACTGTTCTACTGCTTGCAGGGATTGTTTTCTTAAGACCCTATCATTATGGATATTAGAGACAGACTAAAATTAAATAAAGACAGCTTTGTTATGTAGAATTAGAGCACAAATCAAGTTCTGCTTTCAGTTCTGGATGATGTATTTACTATAGTTGGTGAAGAACATCATAAACTGTGCTGAAGGTTCTCAGCTATGAAACACCCTTCTGCAACTGTGGCCCTTTCTAGTTGCTTAGAATAGCTGAGAAGGATCAAGAATAACTTAAGAGAAAAGTTCTAAAAGCATGAAAGACCAAGAGCAGCAGAATTCAAGGTGGGAAGGCACGCTTTGCACTCTTATCTTCTGTCCTGCCCTACCCAGTTGTTGTATTCCAGAAGCTCAGCTTCAGTTTCCTCATTTAGGAAATAAAGATTACTTTTTCTAATCTTAGCAAATAAACATACAGAAACGCAGAACTTTGAACTAAACCAGAGCAACATTAAGTAGCGATTCCATGAAAAATGTAACATTTTGCTCATTACTTCATTACATTAACAAAGTTAAATGTTCTGGAATTACTTTCCATCTTAAAACAGTTTTAGTCTGGTCTTACTAGTAGAGATTGCACAGCAAATGCAAGGTAAGATATACGGAGTTACCTTCAATTTACTTACTCCTCACTAAACACAGAAACCTGTGTGAGTAGTACCATTTATAGCAAGGTATGCTATGCCATGAGGTAGGTAGGAGGCAGAAGTTTGTTCTGCTTTCATATTTTCTCTCATGTCTGCACTAAATGTACATGCTTTCCTTTACAGGTGTGTTGTCTGTGAAGGAGCTGCAATGGTAATAGCAGTTCACAGCCAAACAACTGTAGTTCCTGCATGTCCAGATGGCTGGATGTCTCTCTGGAAGGGTTTTTCTTTTGTTATGGTAAGGATATAACAACTTGAATTATTCATTTTATGTCCTGTCATTTTCATTGGTGTTTTCAGCTGTTCATAGCTCATTTGTTTCTTAATAACTGTTAAATTCCTTTTCTTTTCCTCTGCCAAGACGTAGAAAATAATTCTATTAATTCTTATTCAATTCAAAAAGCATAGAAACAGCTATTCTGATCTGTTCACAAAAATAGGCGGCAGGAGGAAAAGCAGAAGAGATGAGAGAAGTACTAAAGGACATTAGTCTGACAAAAATAACTGCATGCATTCACTTTCACGTGTTATGCTAAGATCTAGGAAACAGATTTGGAGAATGGAGTGATTAAACGGTCCTAGACACAAAAACGTAGACATAAGTGACCAAATTCCATGCCAGAAAGTTCTTTTAAAAATCAGATTTGAGGTTGACCTGCACAGAAAGCTAAAATCAAAATAAAAGCAGAACACTCTATACAGAAGACTGCCTCAGTAATTTTGATGCCATAATTAGATATGAGTGATGAAAGTTCATAATGTAACTGCAAATTGAGAACTGCTTAGGGGACTAACAGTATATTTATAATAGGGGATGTAACATTTCATCTTTCTTACCCATGTTTGTGGGATGTCACAGGGATGCCAGCAAACGAAGGTAGAAGAATTTTAAATGCCTATTTTTTGCGTAATATAAAGTCCTTTTAGGTCTAGGGTGAAATTTTTGTTTCTGTGATTTCGCGCCAAGTAATAATAACACTAAACTTGGAAAATAATGAGAGAAATTTTTAGCATTTGGTTAAAACAATTTGCTTGTTTCCAGCATCAGCAAAGCTTGATGATATTCTCTAGCCATTGTAAAACGGTTGTAAATTATTTTAGAGCTACTTCTACAAGCATTTACTAACATCAGAGAAGGAAAATGCTTTTTCTGCTTTTAGTGTTTGGGGAAATGATCAATGCAACAAAAAATATGAAAACACACCCCCACCAATTAGGTTTATATGTAATGTAGTTGCTGTTGTACTCAACTGGACAGAGGCCAGCTTTCTAATCTTTGTACTGGCCAGTTTCATGCATTTCATCGACCTGAAAAAGGCCTTTGCAGGGACTTAAGAAATGCCATAACTGCTTGGATTCTCAGAAGGCTTCTGTGATTCATTGTAAGTTTTATTAAATGAATCTGTGTTCATTTTATTTTGTCTAAGATATACAATAGAACATATAGTATGTTTTAGAAAGAGGTTTGAGTGGGTTTTTTGCCTGCAGTTTACTAAAAGCTGATGGACCAGTTCTCATCAAAATGTTTTGGTGGTTACAGTACACAAGTGCCGGCTCAGAAGCTTCTGGCCAAGCATTGGCATCTCCTGGATCTTGTCTGGAAGAATTTCGGGCTGTCCCATTCATAGAGTGCCATGGCAGGGGCACATGCAACTACTACACAAATTCCTACAGTTTCTGGTTGGCATCATTAAATCCAAGAAGAATGTTCAGGTAAACTGTACTTCCCTGTATCCCAGTGCCTGAGGAGACAATAAATGCCTGCAAAACTTGTGGGGGCTTTCTCTGTAATCCCCTTCAGGTTAGGCACCCCTCTTTGTTAGGTGCAGGGACCTTCTGTAGCACAGAGATGTTTGAGCCAGGAATGTCAAGGTTGTTGTCAGTAACGCCATATCCAAAGTCTCATTGTCTCTCCCTGTTTTTTAAAGAAAAAAAATGAATGTTTGGGTTTTTTCTCCTAGGAGACCTGTGCCACAGACTTTGAAATTAGGACAACTAGAAAATATCATCAGTCGTTGTCAGGTCTGCATGAGGAGACCAATCTAAACAGTGGCCACTCTTCACAGAACATGAAACTCTCATTGATGACAAAGAATTGCCTAACTCTGAAGAGCTATAATTTATTAAAGTCCAGCTGCATCTGGAAAGAAAATTATAAATTGCTAGTGCAGCACTGTGGTGAGGTAGGGCAACAGTTTGACTTTTGTCTTTGGAAAATGACAAAGCACTTTGTTGGAGGAAGTCTGTAATGGCATCTGCAGGGGCATCTGCTGAACCTTGTCATTTCTGAGCTGCATCTTCACCATTAAACTACAGCATCACCAGATCTCTAATGAAAGATATCAATGCTGCCTTGTGTCATGTGCTTCTCAAAGGGCAAGACAAACTAAACGCTCCTGTATCAGCTTACATATGTTCAGTGTTCCAAGTGGATATCATTTAAGATGAAAGTCTGGCACTTATGAGAGATAAGGTTCAATAGGAAATATTTTCAGTGCACTTTTAACTATATAATAATTCATTAAGGGTTGTTTTGGTTTGGTTTTCTTGTCACGTACTTCACCCTTCCTCTGGCTGGCAAACAGGAATACAAAGCTTTTTGTATCACTGTGATGATAATGGTGCTTGATTGGCCAGAGAGGGAGAATAGCAGGCACTGGGCAGGCAGGACAGTGGTGACAGGCACTGGTTGTGTGCTCCAGAGTGACTGTGGCTAAAGGCTGACTGAAGAAAGTGTTGGAAAGTTTTCTTTAGATTCCATGGCTTTTGACACAGATCATGCAATCTTGGAGTTCTTCAAAGTTGGCAGTACTGGGACTCTATTATGATCACATGCTTTTTTCTCTCCTGAAGAAAAACTATTTACCATATAATTTTGGATTTTGTTAGAATTAACAATTACTGTATGGCTCAAGGGCTCCCATGGCATTATCAGGTTATTACACACCCCTCAGGATGTGATTCCTAACAAAATCTGTATTTTCATTTTACAGCATTTAATATTTAAATATTTATCACAAATTGTATTCTGTATTTAAATATTGAGCATGCATATCTGCAAATGAAACCATTATTCCATTCAGATAAATGTATGCATCCAGAATTTTTAAAAAGACTGATATTTAAATTGTACCATCTAAGCACTGACTTACATACAAGAAAATCCAACTGTAAATGAACATAAATACTTGAAAAGCACTTTCATTTGCTCATATAAATTATATAAAATTGTAGCTCTGAGGTTTTTTTTAATATTTATAACGTTGCACTTGCAAGGCTATTTAAAATTGTAATGTTGACATTTAAGATGTTAATATTTTTAATACTTGCACAATTTATCAGAATTTCAGTATTTAGTGTTACAGAAGAAGCCTAATTCATTTGAATAGTTCCGTAAATGCACCATTTTAAATGTAGGGTCTAGAGATTCAGTGAAATAAACAGAATTTCTCATTTAGGTGGTTTTTTTAAGCCAGTGAAATTTTATATTGTTTCTGTTAAAATACGTGCATTGTGTTTGTCAGACTATTTGAATTTTAAGTGTTACCCTAACTAAGAAAAGGTTTTGTCTGTATTCCATGCCAGTTTCTTACGATGGAGCTAATGTGAAGATACCATTTACATGAACTGAATGGATATTTTAAAATTATTGTTTGCTTGAACAGTCATAGTAATTCTGTTTGCAAGGTATAATTGTGAATTTACAGGGTTGCAGATGCACTACTGATAAGAAGGTATTAATGTCAAGTAAATATTTAGTCTTTCATTTGAGTCAAGCCTGGGACTGAGGTTATCTTCCTTAAAACAATCACATACTAGACGTTTCCGTAAACTCTGAAGTTTGCTTTAAATACTCAAAGATAAAAACCACACCTGTTGCTTGGTAGGTTGTTGGGGTGCTAGGGGTTTCTTTTTTCCTTAAGGCTCATTGCAGTCATCCAAAGGCATTGTAACAACATAGAACCAATGAGTGTGGAGACTTCTACGTGAAACTTGCTAGTAAAATGCAAATGTGAGTACCTGAGGCTGAAGTCTGCTGGAAATGTGTCCAGTAGAGAATAATGTGTAAGGAGAAGGGAATGGATTGTGCCTTTAAAGTCCAAAGGTAAGTTACAGAAAATTGTGCCTCATAGTATAGCATATAACTGGAAGTTTTGCCTCGTTCCCAGTTTTGGATTCTGCTGCTCACTTTTGTGTGGCCTTCAACAAGTTACTAAAGAAAGATATTGATAAATAGTTCTAGATTTTGAGTGCTCAAAATGAGTCTTTCAAAAGCATGAAATACAACTGCAGGGACACATGTTCATCAAGCCTGGCGTAATACAAGCTAGACATCAAAGAAAAACTTAGAAAAAGTTGATGTTAACTTCTCACTGCAGCTGCAGATTGTTTTACTTCCCTCCTGCTAATGGTTGTTGTGAGGATTAGTTAACTGATGTCTTTAAATGCTTTGGGAGCCTTAACAGGAAAGTGCTGATGAGGTGCAAGCTGTTAATATATTGTACTGAAAGAATGGACATATGAGAAATGGGGAATAATGAGCAAATAATGGGGGCTGTATTCTGCTAAATGCAGCCAAATAAAAATATTTTGACTAAATAAAAGATCCATTTCTATGTCAGCTTTTTTCCCCCCCCTTTTCCAATGATCTTGTGCACCACCTGTGCCTATCAAAAAAAGTGTTATCTGATTAAAACACAGGGGGTGGAGTTCATCCTCAGAAAGACACTTGCTCTCTCTGGCCTGGATCACACTGCAAGTTTAGCAATTGAGTGTAAATACCCAATCTGGGTCTGTGCATGCCAGCTTTCTTCCTACATATATTCCTGCATAGGATGCTGTGATGAGCTTGGGTTTTTCTTCTTATCAGCTGGTTCAGGGCTGTTCTGGATTCAGTATGAGAATTTATGTTGCTAACTGATAATTTATATTGCTAACACACTGATAGGTTGTTGCCCAGTAGTGTTTAAGTCAAGGACTTTTCAGTATCCCATGGTCTGCCAGTGAGGAGAGGCACAGAAATCTGGGAGGAAACGTGGCTGGAACAGGTGCCCTGAACTGGCCAGGGGGCAATTCCACACCACAGAACGTCAGGCCAGTAAATGGACTGGGGAAATTACCTGGAAAGAGGCTGATGGTGGATCAGGGACCAGCTTGGCATTGGGCAGCAGGGGGTGAGCCACTGTGTTGTCATCACTTGCCTTACTTGGGTTTTATCTCTTTCTCTCCTTCTCCTTTTAATTACAATTATTATTAGTAGTATCATCATTATTTCTACTTTGTTTCAATTATTGAACCATTCTTACCTCAACAGGAGTTCTATTTTATTTTCTTGCTTCTCCTCCCGTCCCATGGTGAGATGGGGTGTGGGGAGTGAGTGAGTGGCTGTGTGGTGCTTGGTACAGTCAGACTGTGTGCAGAAAGAAAAAGGCACAACCTAAAATTATTATCAAGAGTTCAGCATGAAAATAAGGAAGACAAACCATCAGAACTGTGTTACATACAACATGCTTGAGGACGGCCTTTTAAATCAGTGATCTGAAAATCAAGGCTATCTGCAGCAAAATCTGCAAACTGTCAAAGGAAGTTACTTGTGCAAGGACCTGTTGACAATGCAAAAAATTGAAAGAACATCCTGAGAGGAGAAGGGATACAGCCTGAGATGAGATGGGACAGAATTCAGGGTCAGAGGCAGTCCTGACCTTCTACTGGCAATTCATAACATGATACTACACTAGAAATCCCCACTGGAACTTTTCTAGAGCATTTCCCATGACTCAGAAGAACTCAAGTGACTTGCCTGTGACCACTGAATTTATTAACAACAGTCATGCTCAACAGAACAAAAACAGTCACAAAGCTGATCTCAACATAAAATTATATATGAGGAATCACAGTAGAACCATATTTCTAATGTGCTTGAAGAAGTACTTTTTAGATTATAATTGCTTTGGACTTTTCTTGTTTGTTTTAATTTGAAAGATGAAATCCTTTTGATAGTTTACAAAATGTTAAAGAAGAAGTAAAATTGAGGACTCCACATAGAGAATGATGAGGATTGCCTGGTAAGATGTGCTTGGGGCACAGCTTATGTTTCAAGGCAGCCAAATAGCAAATCAAATGTAGGATCTTAAGGCAACCCCTGTATCATTCTCAATGTTAGACAACTTTTATTTAGTAGGAGATCATATTTCTGACCACTTGCCTCTGTAAAACAGTGCTGTTGATATTTGTGAACAGCTGAATCAGCAAGTTGCAAGCCCTTAATCAATACATGCTTCTGTGGTGGAACTGCTACACTTTCTGACCTCCAAAACATTGCAACCATAAATCCAAAGATAGGGAAAGCTCTGAGCCTGCTTTCTTCTCTTAAAAAAAAAATACCTCATATAGACAGTAGTATCTTTCATTGTATTTTCCTGCAAGGAGTTGGAAAATTGAGTTACACCATGAAGCAGCAGCTGCTCCTCAGTTCTCTGAGAATCAGTCTCGGGAAGGGTCAGCTAATGATGCCCTTGGAAGCGTTTTAGCTCCGCCGGGAGCTGGGCAGAGCTGGCGTGGTGGCTGTCAGGGGCAGGAGAGGGACGGCTGTCACGCACGTTTGGCGGGAGCAGCGGCTCAGGGCACAGCGGGCTGTGGCCGGCAGACGTACCCTGCACTGCCCCGGCTCCTGCCCATGCCAGAGCTCAGCACGCACCCAGACACGCTCCCCACGCCCGGGGCACAAGCATCCCTCGTGTGCCGGCACAGAGAGCGGCCCCGGGCCGGGCAGGGAGCAGCTGGCCCATCCCGCCCCGCAGCGCCCGGCGCGGTCACCTTGCCGGGCACCCTAACGCGCCTGCGCGGCACACGCCTGCCCTCAGTAAAGATGGCTGCCCCCGGCTCCCTCACACGCCAGGCACCGGCGAGAGCCGCTTCCGCCCGCCTCAGTCACGTGACATGGGGGCCTTACGGAAGCCCGATGGGGACGCGCAGGCTGCGTTTGGCGGCTGACCCGCGGAGCGCGGCGCGGTGCCGCGGTGCCTGACGCGCTCCGGGCTGGCAGCGCTCCCCGGCTTCCTCTCGCCGCACCGGGTGAGTACGGCCCGCCGGGGCCTGGCGGCAGCGGCCCCAGTCCCGCTCGGAGGGCTCGGCCTGCCCGCGGGGCTGCAGCCGGCCCTTCACCGCGCTCGCAGCTGGAGCCCCTTCAGGCTGTATGCCCCGCTCCCCGCGGGCGCGTGTCCTCTCAGCCCCGGCCCCCTCAGCGCCCGTCCCGCCCCGGCTCCCGGCAGCGCCCTGGCCCGGGGCCGCTGCGGCTGTGCCCCGCTGCCGGGGTCGCTGCCGTGGGGGCGCTCGGCAGCGGGACAGGCGCCGGTGCCGGGGCTGCGCCCGCCCGGGACACGCGGGGCCGATGCCGCGAGCTCCCCGTTCCCTCTGGCGCTGTCGGCTGGCCCGCCGTGCCGGCCCCCCTGAAAGGGAAGGAAACACCTACACCCCCTCTTGTTTCCGAATGAACGCCGCCACAGCGCAGCGAGTACTTGGGTGTTCCAGAAAAATGATTGTCAGAGTGACGTTTTTCTTCTAACGTTCTCTATTTTGTTTTTCATTATTTTTTTTTTTCTAACTATTTTGTGTCAAAACATTCTGATGGAGTAAAACCTAAAAGAATGCAGTCTTTACTGTTTTGTGATCATATAGCCTTGCTCGTGTGTAATAGGTACATTTTGTTGATGTCATCCCAGTGCTGAGGAAGGGACTAGTGTACTGTGCAAGTTCTGCACCTATACCTGTACTTTGCCGAGCAGCTTTCCATGCTTAGCCTGTGCCTGGTGCTCCTCTCCCTCAGATTGTTCGTGCTTTGTTACTTCATGGCCTCTCTGATCTGTACTCAGTTATAGGGCCCCGGAATAGGGTCCTTAACTCACATCCTTAATTTCGCTCTGAGTCTTCCTCTTCCCCTTTTTTACTTATCCAAGGGTATCTGGACGCTTGCCAAAGGAGCACTTTGTAGCTTATGTGCACACAAACAGAGGATCGGTGAAATAGCCACATCAGAACAAACAGTAATGGAGCTGGAGAAGCTACAATTTGATGTGGCTTGTAAAACTTCCTCTGAGCTCAGTGCTGCTAGAGCTAGAATGTTACCAGAGCTCATCCTCTTGTATCTTGGGCTGCACACTGGGCACAACATTCCGGGTTGCAGCACAGATATGGCCAATGTCTGATTATGGCCAAAACGCTGTCAAGCAGTCATCCCTCACATTTGTGTGCATTGCTTCATCCTCATGTCGTCCTCTGCTCTTGTTTAGGAGAGGGAGGTGCTCATGTGTCTTTCTGAACATGTAACACATTTTCTATAACATTTTTTTTTTCTCTTACTTTATCGTCCTCTGGATTCCTTCCTTCCCTCCTTCCTTCCTTTTATTAAATGCTGTTGATGCTCATTTGTACCTTAGCTGTTCTCTGTCTATTTATCCTGTATTTGTGATTAGATTTTTATTGTCTTATCATTCTCAGACTTCTATTATCATGCTTCTTTAAGAGGTGCTTAGTTCTGTAAATATAAATTTAAAAATCCTCATTTTCCTGATAAATTATTAATGCTTTCTCTAAAATGCTTTGTGTAACAAGGATATTGCAGAACACATAACTTTGGTTTGTTCAGAAGCTTCATTATAAATGTTTTATCTGTTGCTGAGATCTCACTGTTTCTTGTTTTGCTGTTCTCTTGTGTACCTCTTGAAATCACTTTGACAGCAAATCCAGTTCACAGTGACACAGAGTAGACAAGAATAGGATGATATTGAGGTGTTACATTTGTAGTGCTGGCAAGTGCTGCTAAACCCACACAGTGCTGTTTAGTTTATAAATACTTTGTTCTGCTGTCTGGTTCTGTGTAGGTTTTGCCTTGCAGCTGGAAAGCAGTTGTGCAAGCAGACTTGTGTCCAAAAGCCACACCAGGCTGTGAGGAAACTGTGGTGCAAACACTGCTGCAGGGCAGGGATACTTGATCACTAAAATTGGAGCCAGCCAAGTGTTTCCAAATGAGAGTGAGCAAGCAGGGAAAAAGCTTTTGTTGCATGTGAGTAATAAGTGTGCTTGAAGCTGTTGCCAGTCAGTACTCTGGGTACTGTAAGTTCTTGAAATTTGGACTCTCTCTTGACATTATGATTTTTAGAGATCAGGAAATGCTTTACTGATCCCAGACAATGTTTGAAATGAAAAGCACCTTTTGCTCATGTCACTGGCTGATCTAGCCAATGTCTTGCGAGAGGGACAAATCTAGTTTGTAAAATCAAAGGGCGGGGATGAAAAAACTCCATGTGAAAAGGTTAAAATTCTTGAAGTGACTGATGCTTAAGCACTTCTTGAACTGCTCTAAAGTGTTTATTCCTAACTAAATGAGTTGTTACACTTTCTTTCACTTGAAACAAACAGTGGGAATTAATAGAGGTGGAATAAATGTGCAGCACTTCAAGAATTACCTTTAAAACTAATTTTTTAGACGTTTACATAGACTTTTTTTTAAGGTTGTGCAAGGGCTGTTTTGCCTGCTCGCTGATCACCTGTTGTCCTGCTGTGCTAAAGTGACACTTGGAGATTATTGAGATACTTTGTTTGATCTGTGGTGATAGGCAGCCTTGTGAATAACACTGAGTCTGGCAGGATGGGCTGCCAGGTGATCACATCTTGGATATGCTCAGTGTGTGTGCATTCATGTTTTACATGATCCAGATCCTTCTCTGTGCCTCTGTCCATCCTCTGAAGGTTATTCAGAGTTTTATTGATGAATGTGGCAGTATTCCTTGTGTGAGACAGTGGGAGGGAGGGCTCTTGGGCTGTCTCACCTGCCTTGTGGCTGCTCTGCTCTGAGGCCTTTTGCTCTCTGAGTTCTGCACATTCAGCTCAGCAAAGTGCACGTGCAGCAACAGACCTTGCTGCTGAAAGTACTAAAGGAACGTAGTTGCAATTTTTAGTGGCAAACCCTGCCTTTTTGCCAGGATGGGTTACTTCATTTAGGGACCTACTTAAGCAACATCACTCAAAGATTTTGTACTAGAGTAAACCATGCTTCACATAGGCAGGTTTGCCAGGAAAGCTGTACTTACATGTTGTGTATGTATATATGTGTCTAGACAAACTTTGTTTTTGTATTCTAACCCTAAAAATCCCCATCATCTCAGTGTGAGCTCTTGACAAGTCCTCCAGCTGTTTCCTGGATGAAGGGTTTCCCACAACCAGTTCTTAGCTCAATGTTTCCTCTGGGAGCCCCTTTCCAGCCCTTCTCCAAATGCAGCTTCAGGGTATCTCTTAACCCAGCCCATTACCATTATCTGCTCTGAGCCATCAGCAAGGTCCACTGCCAGATAACCAACTTCTCCCTGTCTGAGCTGTCTGAGGTCTGATTTCTTTTTCTCTCGACCCTAAATCTAACTTCAAACTCCCAGTTACCTTGATCTTTGACACACCCCTCAGCTTTTGCATTAGTAAGTTTCTCACAGCCCAGTTTCTCGGAAACTTCTCCACTGCTTCATTTGAAATCCCTCTCCTTGTCTAGGAAAATGTATATATAAAGAATTGGCAAACTCTTCCAAGTTTAAATAAAATCTTGTTCTCTCTCCTCCTCATCTTGTATCAGTTCTGCAAAAGTAAGATGCTAATTTACAGAAAAATATAGAAGTGAGAAGTTTAAAGAATTGCTTGGGAAGGGTTATGAATATTCTCAGTTTTCAAGCTGATTTGACAGGCTGTTGATAAAAAATTTTATCCCTGTAAGATGGGGTAACGTCTCGGTGACTGATGGTGAGCAGGAGGCTGCTGCCCAGGCTGAGTCTTTTCTGTATTTCCCATGCCTCAACATGCAATTTTGTGAGACTTCACCCATTTTCTCTACCATCATTATACTGGATTTATGTGAATGTAAATCAATAATTTTGACAACTTCTCACCAATCTTGAATAGATTTCCTAGCAATCCTCCCAATTCTTTGATGTGTTTGTTTGTTTACGTTTCTATTTCTGCCAGCCAGGGCAGTACCTTACCTGCAGAATTCTGGGTCGGTTTGATTTATTTTATTTGTCATGGCATAATATGAGGACCCTCAATTTGAGCACTGTCTACAGTATCGCTTTGTTCTTCTTTCATTGCCCGTGCCTGTCAGCACTTTGTGACTATGCTTCCTATGAATTTGTTCCATTAAATAAGACCCTTCATTTAGGATCCCCCATTTCCCAGGTAATCTGAACAAAGCATCTCCTTTCCACACGCTGCTGGGTTGCACTCGGGCTCTGAGCACTGTGGTTCCCTTGGCAGGATGAGCGGGGCCGCGTTCCCGTCCCCTGCTGCCGAGATGGCAGAGATGAACCGGCTGCAGTACGAGATGGAATACACCGAGGGCATCAGCCAGCGCATGAGGGTCCCCGAGAAACTCAAGGTGGCTCCTCAGAACTCTGACCTGGACAAGGACAGCCAGGAAGGATTTCCAAATGCCAGTGTAACTATGCAGGTTCCAGAGCGGATTGTAGTGGCAGGTACATCTGCATCGCAGTGCAGCTGAAAATTTAAATTAGTTCCCCAGATTTCTGGATGGAAAAAAATATACAGTAATTTCACGATTATAAGCCGCACCTTTTTCATTGAAGAATCCAGCCTACCCCAGTAGTGCGGCTTATATTCAGGTGCGGCTTATCTATGGACAAATCCCAGTGAAATGCCAACCCGGAACTGAGAGCTGGCAGGGGAGGGCACCTGGGGCTGCCTTTAAAGGCTTCACTGGTCTATGAAAACTGTTTGCAACTTGAGCACCTGACACCAAACCCTGGCAGTGATTGTGTTACTAATTTGTTACTTTGTTACACGTGGATCCTCACTTTAAAAAAAAAAAGTGCAGCTTATATTTAGGTGTGGCTTATATATGGACAAATCCCATGGTCTACCCGGCTGCCAGGAGGTGTGGCTTATAATCAGGTGCGGCTTATAATTGTGAAATTACTGTATACTGATATGTCATTTTTAAAAGAACTGCCTAAAATACTTTCTGCTGTTATAAAGCTCTTCAACTTGTGAAGTTTTTTTTAAATGTTTCATTAATAGCTTTGGTGTAGCTTATAAATGGATACAGCAGATGAATTAATTATGAACAGAATGTTTAATTGCTGATGTTTCATTTACTATGTTATTTTTGGAGAAAAAAATTACTGTTTATTGATTTACACCTGATTTTTAGTAATTTACTACAAGCTAAAGTAACTATAGCAAATTTTGGGGATGGACTTTATATTTGTCATGCAAAATGTGTTTGATTTTAATGAGAATGCTAATTTTGTTAAGAATCTGTCTGAGTGGACTCTGTCAATATTACTTTAGTATTTGTGGTTGTGGGCTTTACAGTGACAGATCCAGAAATGCTGAAGGTCTAACAGTTTGCAAAATGTGTGACATGCATATATTTCATGCTTTCATGTCCCTAGTCAAAGGCACCACTGATAGGACTGTCTTGACTGCTCTCACTTGCACAAGTTTGATGTGGCTCAGGGTTACTCAGGATCATTGTCCTCAGAGAAACTGTTCAAATAAGTGCCAAAGTGGTCTTTGTGAGCACTGTAACAGTAGTTTTTAACATACAAGACCTGTTAAAGAAGGTTATACTTCATCATTTGGCATAGGCAGGAGAAGTTACTACTGTAATGTCCTTCTGAACATTAATCATTGGCCTTCAGGCCTCAGAACAATTTGCCTTCTATTGACAACTGATGTTTTTGCAGGTAATAGTGAAGACATTCCATTTTCCAGACCAGCAGACCTTGACATTCTTCCGTCTACTCCATTCAAACCACTGGCATTGAAAACTCCTCCCCGTGTTATTTCTCTTAGTGATCGACCGCTAGATTTTTTGGACCTAGAAAAACCTCCACAGCAGACACCTCAAAGTGAAGAGGCCAGTACTTATTTTGCTTTTTCCTTGGAAGAGAAGCATTCTACTAAAGAAAGTGAAATGACCAGTGATTTCTCTATGGTGGTGCAGATCAATTTGATGCTGACATATGTTGGGAAAATACGAAAATATTTTTATTAGCACTATAGTAGCTCGGCTTAGACTTTGAAGTGGCAGATGGTCTGGGATTGCCATGCTCCAAGCTTACTCACTACTTACAAAAATAAAGTCATAATCAGAATTAATCAAAATACTTCTAACAAAAAATCCTTGTGATAAAGAGAAAGCTGTGAGTGTTTTTTAATTTTATTTAAAGAATATCACAAAAATGAAAAATTCTTGTATGTAGTTATCCATTATAATGTGTGTGGTTAACTTCTGGACTTCATACCCAGATAACACCACATGAGTGTTAACAAAACTCTGAAGATACCAACTTCAAAGAATGCTGTAACATTGGCATCCAAGCAACAGACACTTTAAAATGGAAAACTATTTATCAAGTTGCATATTCTATAAACTTATAAAATACAATAGAAATATATTTATCTCTGGTCATAGGAAGTAATCCCAGAATGGGTAAGGCTGGAAGGGACCACTGGAGTTGATCTAATCTAGCCTCCCTCAGCAGGGTCATCCTAGAGCATGTTACTCAGGATTGTGTCCAGAGGGTTTTGAGTACCTCCAGAGAATATTCGAAGTTCAGTATTCAAAATGTTGATTCATAATTATGATATCAGGTTCACACAGATAGGTAGCAACAGGATTGCAGTAAGTTTGGAGCTTGATTTTACATGTACCAGTATCAGATCTGTCATCAGTTGTTTTCCTCCTAGTCAGCGTGAACCCTGAAAATGTGCCCTTGTGTCAGAGGGCAGAGCTCCGTGGCCAGTGCTGTGTCTGGAGCTCTGTGGCGTTGATGTGTCTGTGCTCCGTGCAGGTGCGCTCGCTGGGAAGGCTGAAGAGAGAGCGCTCCATGAGCGAGAACGCCACGCGCCACAACGGGCAGCTGGCCCGCAACGACTCCATGTGAGTGCAGCTTGGGACACTGCCTTTGCTCCTTGCCTCCTCCTCATTGCCTTTTCCCTACTAATGTTTTGTGTGTTGTGGCAAGAACATCATTTTAACTATTGTAACACCTTTTTCTTCTTTTCTTCTTCTGTGGGTTTTCTTTAGGGAGGTGACTTCTTGAAAGTGTTTGTGGGCTCACAGTTGGTTTCACCAGTTACCAGGAATTGTTATTTCAGGAGATTTTTCAGTTTCTGAGTTGGTATAATATTTTTTCACCTTGAATTTTCATGAAATTGAGTTCTCTGTGCATCAAAATGTTCCCAATTCTCTCACTGTTAATATTATAATGATTTTCATTCATAGGAGAAGAAATACTTTTATTTCCTCATAAATATTAGAATAAGCAATTTTTCTGTGGTGTCACTGTGCTTCGTGTATTGGAATCTGTGAGTATATAAATCTTAGTCTTTTCTGACTAAAATAGCAAGGAGCATTTAGAATTGGAAACATCATCTATCCATCCAAGGTACCAGTTCTTCGGGTGCCTTCTGAAGACATGCATGTCTGTAAATTTTATTATTAGATATGACAGTCTTGTATTAATCATAGCTTATTCTGAGTGACAGCATCTTACCACCTGGAAATGACTGGTTTTGCAATATAACACTTAGGAATCTTTTATATCCAAGCTTTAATAAAGCTGGCATAAGGAATACTTTCCTTAGGAAAGGCTTTAGATTTAAGATGTGAAAGATGGGATTCATCTGTCGTAATGTAGACTGTATAACACTATTGCTAAATCACCATCAGACTAAATTTTCAGTAACTAGAGGGAAACAAGTGCATAACCTACTTAGTCAACTATTTTTAGTCTAAAGTAGATCAAGTGAATTATGCCCTAGAAATGCCTGCTTCTTCTATTTGCACCAGGGGCACTAGGAGGTACTGTGTGTACTACCTGTTAATTTGGCTAAAATGAAATGTACTCTGATGCATGTTCCAGACATGGTATGCTTCTCTTTCTCTTCCAGATATTAATGGAAGTATTGTTTAATATCTTCCTCTTCTAATTTGAACAGACTTTTGGTTCATACAGGTTTATAGACTGCACATGTCTAGGTGCTCAGATCTGTAGAGTCCCACACGTTTACTGAGCTGGCAAAACTTAGATTCCCATCTTTAAGCTCCTGATCAGCTCATTCTCTGGATGTTCTATCAGCCTCCTTGCTGTCCAAGTTCCCTGTGGACACGTATCCAGTAATGTCACATTGGGCTGGGCACACAATAATGTCACTTCAGAATGGCTTTCTCTTGCCTATCTGGTAGTTTGGACACAATACATGCTGGAGTATCATAGTCTTCATGTGGTGGGAGCTTCCTGTGGAAGTATTTCTCCTTTTGATGCTACCAGCTCTACTTTTGACTTAAATGGAAGTGCAGTACATCACATTTTTTTTTTTGTTTTTAAAGGAGAAAACAGATGGTAAAGAAATTCTTGCAATTTCTTGAAATTGCTTTACACTTGATCCTCATTTTAGCTTAATCTTCCAAAAGTCATGGGCCATGCCAGCCATCTGAGAAAATAGTTAGATCAGCTCTGCCTGTAATTGCTGTCAGATTTCTCATGCTTTGGGATTTCTTGACTCTGAAAAGCCTAAATCTGTGAAATTCATTCATGTGCTTTGCTGTCACTCAATAGTTATATATAGAATTACTGGGTTTACATGGTCTGAACGTTATTTGCTGTCACAGTATTTTAATCTGCTATCAATCCTTCAGAAACTTAGCAATACAATAAGCACCTGGAATCCTGTAAATTTAAAAAGGCTGTGATCAAGGAATATATAACTGGCAGCTGGCTTGACTCACTTTATCATTTACAAAAGACAGGAAATTATGACACACCTAGAGATCAGTTTTCCTCACCTGATGCACATGTTAGTGCTTGATAAGGTCTGTAAAATAAATCATAATTCCAATGCCAGCACCTTCTATTGTATCTTTTTGATTGATCCAGGATCTCTTCTCTTGCTTGTAAGATAAATAACAGCTGGATGATATTGAGCCTTCTGATCTGTATTCTCTACTGCCCATGTGGAACATATCCTTCTTCATTGCAGTATTCTGCACTCCTGACCTGCAGATAATGTATTTTAGTAGAACTTCATTTTTCTCTTGTCCTCCCAGGTGCTTGTTTACTTATGACAGAAATTAAGCTGTGTCTATTGTTAGATTATCTGCTTTGAAATCACAGAGTTTCCTATAAATAGCTTTTTTCTCTATCATAATTGCTTCTTCTGATTTAATATGATGCAAAGAAAGAAATTACTTTGAACATGCTATGGCACTCTGATGCTGAGTTTGACATTTCTGCCTCATCCAGGTTTTGTCACTCTCCAAGTGGAGAATGTGACTTTGTACCTGGCTAAGTCTCAGGAGAATGTTCTAGGAATCCAGACTGTAGAAACACCACAGTGGAACCTGTGTGGCTCCAACAAATGCAGGAAGGCTAGGCCTTCTGTACTTGGTGGGAAAGTAAACTCTTGGCTCTTGTTTCCTCACCTTTTAAGCCCTCAGGACATATAGTGTAAACTGTAAAAACAAATGACAAGTTTCATGTAAATCTATTATTTGCACAGAAAATTTAATTGTGTAGCTGTTTCCTCATACCACCTTGAAATTCCTTTACCATCTGGAAATTCTAATTTTTCAGTTAATTACAAAAAATACAAGAAACTAACTGCTCCTAAAGTTCTTATATCCAGTATTGTTGGCTGAAAAAATAGTTTACTTCAGCACTAACAAATGCTGTGGTGCTCTACCTTGACAAAAATCAGCTCTTTGTTTTTGTGCTTTGGTTTGATTCACATCTTCAAATAGAAAAGGAAGTCCACATGGGCTGATCATATGCTGATGAAGATTGAAGAGGTGTTTGGAGCACTGCCTTTGAAAACCTTTATTTTCAAAATATGGCTAAACTTTTAAAGTTTTAGTCTAGGACACTGTTGTCCTCCTTGGACAAAATATTCAGATGTACTGTGTGAAATTCCAGTGCTTGACTTAGAAAGTGACAAAATTAAACATTCTGGAATAGATTGTGCAAGTGAGAGTTGGCTGGGCTCCCTATCACAGTGTTCTTGACATGCACAAATAGTGGTTTCTCTTCCACTGTCTTTCTCTTCTTGTCATCCAGTTGCATGCAGATACTGTTCTGAGGATTTTTTTGGCAGCTGGGCTTCACTAAAGTCAGTAATTCTCTAATGCTCTTAGAAACCCTGGGACTAACAAGTACCTGCTGGTACAATAACTGTCGGTGTAGCAATCACAACTCTCTAAATTATAATCCCTCTATTTCTGTGGATGCTTACTTAAGAGATTACAATTATTATTCAAGGTGGCACAGATCAGATACTGTCTCAAGAAATAAAATGCCACGGTTCCAGTCACCTCTTTCGACTAAGGATTGCACGTAAGCCTGAATGTTACCTGGTATATGAAAAGCAAGAGTACGTTTAATTCTGTAGCTCTCTGCACTACTAATATTCTGACTAAGTACCTAGTTTAGAATATAAAATTTGAAACAGCTACACTGAATTTGTGGTTTCTAATTTTGCTCCAGGGTTTCTCAAACTTGGCCAAATTGTTTCCCTATGTAAAGAGCATAGGGAAAAACACCTGACAGCCAAAGAAAGGGACAATTACATTTCAGAATAACTTTAATTTGTGTGACACTTTGTTCTTTGGCTAGTTTTGAATAGCAGGAGAAACAAAGCTTTTTTGTCAGTTATTGCCAGCCAATGCTGAATGCAAGGATTCCATCTGTACTGGAAATCACCAAACTACCAAATGTGCATGGAAAACTGAGCAGCACTTAATTTCCTTTTTGCTCCAGCCTTTTCCTTAGAATAGCACATCTTTCTGGAGAGTTCAATTTCACAGTTTGAGAAATTCTGTTCTTCATGCAAGTTGTGGAGGAAAAGGTGATGGTGTGCACGTCTGTCTATGTGCTTGAATTTAAAGTAACCTTAATTAGTTAAATCTGTTTACCTCTCATTTGATACTACCAGAACTGCAAGTTAGAGAAATACCTGAAATAGAGCCTGTGTACACCACAAATGCTTTGAGAAGGTTTAGGGGAGATTGCTGCTAAGCTAAAAACTGCACATAGCAAAATGCTACCGTGCTTTTTCATAGTAATGTCTGTAATTTCATCTCATTTGTTTTGGTTCCAAGCTCTGGAATTGACTGGTGTGTGTTACTGGGGAGGAATAAAATAAGTGGAGCTGTATATAAGAATTCTTTTCAGAGATGAGAGACAAATTGTACCTACAACTAAGGCTATTCCACTAGGAATGGAGGAGGGAAGGGGGATAGCCACAATGTCCAATGATAAGTGCTCAAACTACATATTAGAAAATTTCCTTATGGCAGAGATTTATTTTTTTTATGTTATCTGGGATGATTTGTGCATCAGGTAATTGCTTCATAATATTTCTTCTCCATGGTCTCTGTCATAGTCCAAAGGATTGCCAGATGTTTACAGGACAGCAATTTCAAATCCTGAACAAGGAAAATAGAAGAAAAATTTTGGTTCTCTCTACACCCCTGTCATGGCCTTTTTGCCCTCCATAGAATTATTCTCATTTTTTGATTTTTCCTTATTATACTACTTTGAATTTAATCAGCACATATAACCTAATTCTAGAGAATTCTGTGCAATTTCAGTTAAAACTGGGTTTTTTGTTTTGCTTTTTAATTTTTTAGAATCTTTAGTATATACAAAATATTTGTATGCAAATACTATTACTGTAGTATTTATAGTATATTTATAGTAATACCGTTCTGAACAACAGGAATTCCACAATGTTTTCTGTATTGCAATATGTTTAAATATTATTTGCTACCTTTTTTTTTAAAGTTGTCTTTCACCCTGTTCTGTACATCTCTGAAGTGATGTACAGGAAAAATTAGTTTTAATGTAAAACCTACTGTGAGTTCAAGCATTAGCTCTTCCTTCATTTGCTTCAATCCAGCAAATGCACAGGGAGTGAAAATTCTGATAAATTAATTTTATTGCAATATTTTGAACTTTCCCTTGCTGCTTGATATTTTCCTGCTGAACATTGGCATTTCTAGTGCAATTCCATAGTAAAATGTGTGGATGTGACCACTCCTATTGATTACAAAAGGGAAGTCATCATAAATATAGAAGAAAGGTAGATTCTACAAGTGTAGGAGAACAATAAAAGCTGTAAGGAAGCAACCAGATATTTGTTGAAATCTAGTCTACAGCAGCCTGAAAAGAGAGCCACCCTTAAGGTACCAAAAAATGCCCAATACCAGCAAAGCCCCCATTGCTGCAGTGTGTGAATGTCCCTTGAAGCCCAGGATGGCTGAGCTCTACTGTGGGTGAGGTGACATTTGTGTAACGTTCTTTGATTCAGTCTGTTCAATGGAACTTTCTGCTCCACTCAGTTTTGTGATCTTGCTGCCAGCCACGTGCAGAGCAGCTCTGTTCAAAGTAAGAGCAGCCACAGAATTCTCACCCAGCGAGAGATTAGCCAAATATCAAACCAACCTCCAAGTACTCAGCATTAATGTTTTAATAAAATGACAAGGTCAAAAAGATTGACATTTTAAATCCAAAGCTGTTGTAGCAAAACACAAGTGGCAAGGAAATGCTTTGAATTGTGGCTGCTAATCTAGGGATGAAAACTAACCCAAGATTTAAAGGGCACAGTGGCTTGCACTTGGTTTGCGTGTGTGTTAATATTTACAATTAAGTAAACACTAATTCCTATTAAAAAAGCATCTCACCTCTAATAAAATTTCCAGATTTAAAAAAACCAAAAAGTTGCTGTGTGCAGGAAAAGTGAGTAGTCACTTTGAAAAGAAACAAAAGCAAATTCTAGGCAGTTTATCAAAACTATTTTCTCTCTCATAAACAAGTTTGGTGTAATCCAAATGACCACATTTGGAATCCAATACTGTATATTTTAAATAATATTTTTTCCATCATAGCCAACAAGTTATATAATGTAATTTGTTGTCACTGGGATGTGAATTTTGTACAGGTTTGGAATTTGTTGCAGTTTGCCTTTAAACTTGTTCATGTGCGAATCAAAATACTGTCTTGATCACAGCTTCCAAAAAATTTTGTTGAAGGGATTCTGTGTGAGATTCTCCTTACTGAAAATGGCTTATGTTTTGAAAAGAGATGTGTAGGATTTTCTTAAAATTCTCGCACTTGTAAAAACACTCCTTTCATTGATGTCAGTAAGGACTTGAACACTGACTTCAGTAGGTACAGATTTACACTTTCTAGGACTAACTTATGTAACAGAGCAAAACTGTGTCCTTATTACTGCCTGTGCTTGTTTCTGATGAACACGTGTAAATGCAGCTCATAATCCCCACGCTACTCGAATTTGGGACTGTTACCCTACAGTGGTGGGAGAAGGGTAAACCAAAAGCAAGCAATAAGCATTTTGGAATGGTGTCTATCTGAAAAGCTTTTTGTCATTTAAAATCTGACTCTAGTATTTCTCTCTTCATTAACTGTGCTTGTACGAACAGTGTGACCCCATCACTGCAACAGGCTCGTGTCTGTCCTCCCAATATGTTACCTGAAGATGGAATTAATCTTTACTCTGCTCGTGGCATTTTGTCGTTTATCCAGTCTTCCACTCGTAGGGCTTACCAGCAGGTCTTGGATGTGCTGGATGAAAACCGCAGGTGATTGGTTGTCACTGATTCTTCCAGCTTCTGCTGCTTTGTTTTTCTTTTCTCCTTTTTAGTGGAGTTTGGTTTCTGTTTACACAATGATGAGATGAAATTATTTGCTTTTGCTTTCCTTTGCTTTCACTGTTCATAAGCAATTTAAATGTCCAAAATTCACATTTCAAAATGCTTCTGTTTCAAATGAAAAATTGTTTTGGTTTCCTTCCAAATAAAAATCTCAGTAGGAAGGGTTAGACTGTGGCTGCAAGGGGTTGTGCTGTTCTGAGATTCAGTGTATTCTGCAATTAATACTTGACCCTGAGCCTGCAAATTTACAAGCCTTGTCTTCTGCTTCTCTGTTGGTGAGCAGTGGTGCAAATCAATAAGATTGGGTTGATGATGTCATAAAGCATTAAAAAATTGTATAGAAACAGGGTAGAATATTAGAAGGCATTGTAGACTACTTTGATAATGTGTCAAAACTTGAAATTGTTATGGTTTATCTTTATACATATATGTTATACATATGATATTACGCTTTATGGACAAAGTCTCTCTGGTGGCCATGTGACTGATGGTGGCCACCCTGGATGCTGAGAGCAAGAAAGGCAGGGGACACTCAGGAGTTGGCTGCTCCTCTGATTATTGCTTTTTATGGATAACCTGGCACTTTTAGAATAATGAACAGAACAAGCCTCATGGTAATCCCTGTATTGTTATTTTCGTTCTCTTCAGTGGAGTTTTGCTCACTTGGTGTATCCTTGGACTATCTGGATTTGGGATTTGGAAGCATTCCAAGACTGGCATGTTTAACGCTATAGAAACATTCCTAAAGACTGATAATGGCAATATTCATTTACCAAAGGCAATTTTCAGGTTAGTTGCATGCCAGCACAGAAGTTCAGGTAGCTATCGCACAGTCTCCAGTGTAGGGCTGGCTCAGACCTCTGGGGCTTGCCAGGAAGTAGAATTAGTGGATATAATTGGGAAGAACTCTGGGAGGAACTGCTCATTTCTCCTGCATCCCTTCAGTGTGGCCTGTGCCTGCAAGTTCTTTGAAATTTGCCATTTGCCTCTGCTAATGTCTTAGCAACACACTTACTATGTGTAGTGTGAAGTTTAAATTATTTGCTTTCTAGTTGTTCTGGTAAGGAAGTGTGACTATCAAGCCAATCTTACTGTGAATGTCTGTGTTTGCAGTCACTTTCCAAACTGGCACCTCCTGTAGCTCACGATGCTTGCTGACCTGACAGTATATAAATGCCCATGTTAACATTCCTGACTTGTAAAGAACTCCAGTCTTGCTGGCCTTTGTGTTAAACTAGGACTCAGAAAAACAACAAAATTAGCTGCATAGAGTCACTTGAAATACTGTGAGTTGGGTGCTTAACTAATGAGTTATTTAATCCTGTGGAATGCCAGGCTGTAGCTGTTAAAATTTTGATGCCTATCTATCAACAGTTGGGCACCAATCCTTTTTTTTCCTTATCAATATTAAAAATATATAATTATAAATTTGTTTTGCCAAATTAAAGCTCCCAGATAAGAAATTGTACTGTCTATGAACAGCAGCACTTACGGATCTTGTGCCAAGAATCCTTGTTAAAAAATAGATTGGAGCTGTAGCCGTTTTCCCAGTTTGCAGTGAAGCTACCAGGTTTTATTCCTGGCTTCTCTTATGCATGTTCTTGCCTGTGTTTTCTTGGATTCTGGAAAACAAGTCCATATGCATACATACACTTTCAACTTAGTTCAATTATCAGAAAAAACATCTAGAATTCTGAATACTTCAAAAGCTGCATTATTCATCCTGGTTTGAGTTGATTTTTGAGGTGTTCTTACTAACCTTCCTAGAAGGAATGGGAAACCTGTTTCTAGTCACCTATGAATAAATAGGTGGTAAAATAATGAACTTTTCAATAAGGTGAAAGTGTATTCTTTGTGGTTGGGTGTTTAGACACCCACCATTACAGCTGGCGTGGGAATGTGAAATTTGGATGATCCACTTGCATGGTTGCAAAATATTATTAATTTTAAATTGCTCTAAACCTGCAGTCTGTTCTTTTGCTCTGTGTAATGTGCTTTCTATCTCAAAGCCTTACCTATTTTAATATTTTATGCTTAATACTTGAAGAGATCTTTTAAAACTAACAAGATCTGGCTGTGTGTTACTCACTGGAAATATTTTTAACTTGTTTTATAGCTTGTCTTTTTTTTTCCCCCAAACATTTTCCAATCTACTAAAACTGCTAACGGTAGGTGCTGATGGTACTGCTGCAGATAATGAGTTATGCTTAGCTCAGCCAGCACTGCTCACATAAAGGGTTATTTAAATGATCACAATTTAATGATCACTGTTTACTCTTGCATTTCCTTCAGCTTGGACAAGGACAATAGGTCAGTTTTGGTTTCTAGTTCTAACAATTTTTCTGTTTCAATTTCTGTGGAATGATTGTAGGGCCTACCCCTAGTGTCCTTTAAATACTGATCTTTTATGCTTTAGGCAGCAGAGGGTAAATCTGAAAACAAACCAGCTAAACAAACAAGCCCCCCCAAAAACTCCATGCATTTAAGGAGATTTTAGTGATGCCTAAAATGCAGGAAAAAGAGACAGTTTCATATCTGTACAGACATTTTTTGAAATCTGTACTTTAGATAAGCTGTTCTTTATCTCTTGGATCAGTACATTTTATTTAGGAGGGAAGAGCATGGCAATTTATAATTTCTATTCTTTAGGATAGCCCTTTCTAAAAAGACATTGTCCTTTTTAAATGCTAAACTTCACCCACATAATCATATCCTGAGGTTTTGTAAGATCATTTTTTATATTAAGAAAGTTAATGATATTTTTCATTTTAGAAATAAAATGAGAAGTGAGTTAAGACCATCAAAGAGGGCTACATTTGACTCTGGCTTGGGGTAGTAATTAGTTCAGAAGGAAATGAGATGGGTGTGCAGATGTGAAGGAGGCTGGGAAGGGCAGCAGCTTTGCTGTGCTGGAGGAACTGCTGGCAGCACTGAGACAGGCAAGGGGAGCACTTTGAGCCAGCCAGTCCTGTTTGTACTTCAGATCTCACCCAGCTCATGGCCAGAGCACATCCCTTTATCCTACTGCTCATTCTTATGGCCATGCTGATACTTGCAGAGGTGTTTTAAAGGACAGCCAGAGCTGAGCACAGCTGCTGCCTCTGCTGAGCAAAGAGCGTGTGCTGGCCCCAGTCCTCCATTCACAGGCTCAGGAATGATGGAAGCTGGACCCAGGTTCTTGAATTTTCCATACCATGTGGTTTTTCTCCCAGACCATGTGTTCACGGTTGCATCCTATCCTCACTGTGGAAGCAGCAGAAGACAGACCAGGTTCAGTTGCTCCTTGCCTTACTGCCTGTTTTCCCGCTGGTATTAAATTGCATTACTGAGCATTCCCTTGCAGGGAGTACACATTACCTTGGTGTTATGGCTTCTTCTACTCATGCCCTAATGTTTAAGATGGAATTGACAGAAGTAGCCAGGAAATTCGAAGTTCTAATGTACACTTTTTTTTTTAAAAGAAGGCCATGTATTTAATGGCTTTCCTATATTATACTTGTATTTCCCAAAAAACTTGCTGCTAATTTTGGGGTGAGGCCACTCTGGTCTATCAATTCTCTGTTGATATAAAAAAAAACAAGCAAATAGAAGAAGTGGGGCAATATTGAGGTATTTCTTTTGGGTCTACCTGTAATGAAATAAAATGTGAACTGTAAAGCAAAGGAAGAAATCACCTGCAGCTTCTTAACAGCCTGGCTGTGTTGGGAAGTGGGATCAAAGACTTCACTTTAAGTTCCTGACTTGCAGAGATCCCCCTGTGCTCTGGGTTTGTGCCTTGCTGTCGCCCTCAGCTGTCTCCAAGCCTGTGGCTTTCCTTAGGAAGGGTAATTGTGAATTAGGATTGATTCATTCTACAACAGCTATAAAACTTCGTTTGCCAAAAGATAGCAGAGAGGCTGAATTTGGAGAGCACTTGACTGTTCTCATTACACAGAATCCAAATGCTATCCTGTGTCAGATGATGTTGAAGTGCCTGCAGGGTCCTGGCACTGGCATTCACAGATCTGCCAGTTAGTTACAGGTGATCTAAGTTCTCTGAGAAGTTCTGTGACCTTCTCCAAGCTTGTTTGCTCGGTTTCTTACACTGTCTCAAAGTATTTAGTTGTAGCTTCTGTCAGAGAAGATTTTAGACCAGCTGAATTATTTCTCTGGTTAGGAATAGTGCTTTTTTGGATAACTTTCTGTGAGACCAAGTATATTTGGGTAAGAATATTCTTACATTGCATGTGTTGGAGACTAGGCTTTCTGTTTTGTAAAACACATCATGCTGGCCTAAGTGCTAGAGAGGAGAATGTTGTGGTGTGCATTTGTGATGCTAACTAGACTAGGAGCTGGTCCCAACAAAGAGTTACCAGGTAGCAGAGTTAGCCAAGGCTCCTGGATCCTGATCTTTTGAAGTGAAGCTGGTGGCTGTGACATTTTTGCTTGGTTCTGGCTGGTTTCAGGCCAGGCCACAGCCTTCTCCCAGCTACCTTGGCACCAAAGCTCTGCCTCCTACATGGACCTGCTGGAAAGATTTTCACACCTAGATTCTCTTTGTCTTCAGCTTTACAGCCTGCAGTGTATGTGGGTTAAATGCATGGTGCAAGTATCTCCAGTTGGCATTGACAAAATGGGAGAGATGGAAAAGAGATTTAGGCTCCTGCAGACTTTGTTGCACACCTGGGATGTGGAACCCTATTGCCTCATTACCAGAGGCACTGGACATATAGTACCAGCTTGTCAGAGGCTACTGCTGCTGCTCACATCTGCTGGGAACTGCAATACAGGAACTCCTCATTGAAAACTTCTGCAACTTTCTAATACATATGAAGTTAAAAAAGCTCTGCTTTTTCTTCCTCCCTGCTCAGAAAGAAAAGGGAAAAGAGCAACACTTGTAAGGATGTTCAAGACATCTTCTTGAAGCCTGTAGTCATTTCTCCTTGGAGAGATCTGCCTCTTTTCAGACTATACATGACCCCTAGGCTGCCAGCCCAGGTTTTCTGACTTACATCTAGCATAGATGAATATAGGAAAGGCAAATTTCCCCTTTCCCTGCAGGGAGCAGAGGATGATTAAAAGGGCTTTTATAAGTATGTGTAGTACATTTATTGATTTCCTGTTATTGTTGGGTGAGGTTTTAGATTTGGAGGGTATTTTTTTTTTTGGGACCTGAAGCTTCCCATGTTTATAAGGCCGATAATATTCACTTTAGTTTCTATTCCAATAGTTTGTCTTCTGTAAATGAAGCTGCTTCATCAAAAATTTGCTTACATGTCTTAGCTGCAAAAACATTCAGTGTTGATTACATTTGAAAGAGAGAAATATGAAATGCAACTTACAACAAATAAATTATAGAAGTTATATTGAAATAGTATATCTGGAATTATTTTGATGTTCCTTTGTTCTTTGTGTTTTACCTCTTATCTCTTGTTTGTCATTTCCTGTTTCTGTCTTGTGCTTTCAATCTACAAAATCCTGCTGTAGGCCAATGTTACGTGGTGGGTCAGCTGCTACCACTTCCTCTAACCCTCATCATGACAACACCAGGTAAAGAGCATTTTTTTGTTAGTCATGATCCACTAATTCTGAAATTTAGATTTCTATTTCCCTCTTTGCAGTGATGTTATTTTAAAACACAACGCTCATTTTTATGCCGCCTCGCAACTCTTGAGACATTTCAGGCCTTTATTCCTTCCTCATCTCTGTCCCTTGCCCTGATCTCAGTTACCTGGTCAATACAATGTGCTGCAGAACTCTGGCTCAAATTAATGCCTGAGGGGAGGCTCTTACATTACATGAGCTGTATAGTTCAAGTATTTGCTATTTAATGGGGAGCTTGCTAGAAAACTTGGCCTTACCTCACTTAATTTGGAGGTGTTCTCAGCCTTGTTTGTTGGTTGTAGCTGGAGGCCTTTTCACTGCTGTTGTCTTGGCAGATTGACATAATTTCAGTGGAACTGGGTAAAAGATTGACATGTAATCCCATGTTTAGGATGATGGGGGAAAAATAGTTCTTTCACATGCATTTTTCCCATTTGTCATTTAGATTTCAGTGTTTTCATGGAAATGGAGTTTAAATTTGTATTGAAGTAGAAACTGGATTCAAACAGCTGATTCTTCTCTAACTTGGGAATTCAGTTTCTGAAATGATGTAAGAGATACCTCAAGGGTTTTTTTGCTGGCACCCTCTTGATTTAATACCTGGAATGTTTTGGAAATTGTGGAGCAGCAGTGATACACTGTTATGAGCTGGGAGGGAGGTGTGTGCATCTCACTGAAATGCTGACACTCCCTGCCTTTCCCAGGAGAGGGTGAGGGACATCTGTGCTGTAGATCTGGTGGAATTTTCTAATTTTTTACTATGTACTACTAACAAAAAAAGAGCTACATAAAGACCCTCGTCAGAAATCTCTTTGGTACTCAGAGGACTGTAGAGTGAGGAAAACAGTCCAGACTGGGGCAACTCTCATGTAGAAATAGCAGTTCTTATTTAGAAACCAAGTATTGATGGGCAGAGATAGGTGGAAACATGACTATTTGTTGGGAGAAGAGAGTCTGCTTGAGCTGTGGGCATTCTAGAGAAGTTTCAGGAAAGTGATGGAAGAACCTGCAGTGCAAAAGTAGTTTCTGCACTTCGGAGCATTCTGCAAACTCCAGGAATTCTACTCATATTCTTGTTAGGTCAAGTTGACGATTTACTGTCATTAAATGCTTAATGTTCTTTTGGGTGTTTTTGCTCTATTTAAGGTGTTTGCAGCAGTTGTTCACGGGTCCTCATGAGAAAGGAAATCAAGGGAACCTGATATTGGAAGTCTTTTTTCTTTTTAAAGACAGAAAGTGAGAAGCTCAGGAGTAGTAGAGGACCAGGAACTGCTTTACCTGTTAGTTGTTGTAAATGAATCTGGTTAAGATCTAGCACTTGGATGATCAAAATACAGACCTATGTAGACTCTCTGCCACTTTCAACCTGATAATAAATGTTCTTTATTTATTTAACTTGTCCTGGAGTTGGAATAATGCTCTTTCTGGATTGCTGTGTTAAGAAAACTGAGAGTGCCCTGGGAACAAACTTTGTAACACACACAATGTTCAGCAAGCAGTGAGTGACTCTGCACTGGGCTTTGTTTTCCAGATTTTCTGCTTAAAATACAGAGATTAATGTGACTGAGGTTTTTAATCTCAGTCAGTGTCAATTCCCTTGGCATATTGAAGTAGATACTGAGCATAAGACACTTTGCAAGTCTCTGGTTATTTCTATTCTTGCCAGTTTTCTTGCAACTTTGGCGCTTTAAGTCAGGCAATGTTCATGTTTCATGAATCAGTAGGCTGAAAACAGTCTTTTGAGGAACTGTGTGTCAGCAGGAAGTTTGCCTGGAGAATTCTAATTGTGTAGAGCAATCAACCTGAATTTAGTCAAGCACTTATCCACTTCATATGTGTTTGTGCTTTACTCAGGATCGTATTGAAATGCAATGTGATCTGTAACAGCTGAAAAAAAAAATATAATTCTTGTCTCCATTACCACCAAAATATGCATCTACTAGCGTGTTGATAAAATCTGGTACTTGCTGATCTGCATGGTTGAGACAGCTGAGCCCTCTCCTTCATTTGATAGATATGGTCTCTCCAACTTCGATACTACAACACTCGAGGGAACACCAGATGACATGACAGTCGTAGATGCGGCCTCCTTAAGAAGACAGGTATGTAAAACACAGGACAAAGCTGCAGTGGTAAACTGGGGGAGGAGGTTTTCTCTATGACTACAAAGGTACTCACAACAGGCAAGGCAAAGGCTCCTCTCTGTGTCCCTGCTGGACTGCCCTTACATATCATGTGTTGTTCTGGGAGCCTGGAGAATCCGACTCCATTTCTGTTCTTAAGTAATGGGGACTGCAGGATCTGATCGCTACTGATTGTAGACAGAAAGTCAAATTATCAACCATTTAACATCCATCTGTTTGAAATACTAATTTTACATGGTTATTCAGAAGCTTCTAGAAATATTGAAAGCTTTTATTTGTTTTTAGATAATCAAACTTAATCGCCGTCTCCAGCTCCTGGAAGAAGAGAACAAAGAGCGTGCTAAGAGGGAAATGATCATGTATTCCATTACTGTAGCTTTCTGGCTACTCAATAGCTGGCTTTGGTTTCGGCGCTAGACACAGCTCTCAAAGATATACTAGTTGAAAACATAAACAATTTGCAGAATTCCTTGTTTCTGTTTCTGATTGTATGCTCTTTTTTAATGAATACACTGGAAACTTCCACCACAGGTAAAGGCTCTAGAATTGCAGTGTTAAAGGGACACCTTGTTCAGTTATAACGTATTTAATAGATTTGCATTGCAAATGCTGCAGTATCCTCCTTTGCATGCTTCTGTGTAAACAAGGACCAGCCCATGGGGAGTCTGCTTCGTGCAGCGTGAGTGGTCTCCAGGACGAACCACTGGGGGTTTTGTTGTAGAGCTAAGAGAACAAATGGAATGGGTTTGGAGAAAAAAAAAACAAAAACAAAGGAATAAAAAGTCATTTTTATTGTTCTGTTGTTAGATGCAATTAAACAATTGCACTAGTTTTCCTTTAGTCCAAGTAGTTTTGAGGTGTGCCATAATCAAGGAGTGTGTCCTGTTTCATCAGTATGTTCCTTGTTTAAGTATGTGTTCAGGTTCAGTAATAAAAGGAATTCTTTGCTAACATGCAGGTTGTCCAGATGCGTGTAATATTTTTTTTTTAGGTTACTTTTGCAGATGTTTTTCTATAAACTACATTTTTAAGCAAGTTAGTTTGTGAGTGATCAAAATATTATGGAGTACAAGATTTTGGTGTATTATCTTTAATAAAACTCTCAAAAACATCCCAACCCCAAACCATTGTTTAATATCATTTTAAGAGAATTTATTTGAGACTTTATGTAAACTATTAGTCTTTGAAGTAAGTAGTAGCAGTGGCCTGAACAGCTCCAAAGCAGCAGCTGGGCTTGTGCCAGTGCAGGCTGCCACCCCTGCGGCTTGTGGCGCTGGTGTCAGGCTGTGTGCTGGGGATGGGGACCAGTCTGGGCTGCTCTGATACCGGGGTGAGTTTAAACATCCCCTCCTAAGCCTCGTGCTCCACCTTGTTTGCTCGATATTGTCACGGGGGCGCTGAGCGAGCTCTCTGTGAGCTCCCTGCGGGCTTGGCGGCTCCACGCCCCGGCTGCAGCAGCCGAGCTCCATCCCCGGGGAGTGCGGAACCACTCCTGCCAGGGGACGGGACCGGCAGTGACAGCACAGCGCTGCTTCACAGGGAACCTTCCTGAGCACAGCGGGACCCACACCCCGGGCAGGACCCTTGTCGGGCCGTAGAGGGGTGCAGCGGGTGAAGAGCTGGTGAAGCACAGCGGGTAAAGCACAGGAGCGGGGATTTCAGCGCTGGCCTCGCTCCCCCCGCAGCACAGAGGCCCCGGTGCGGTGCCAGGACTGTCCCTGCACAGGGGATCCAGGGGGATGCTGGGCTGCACTCAGGGCATGGGCAGTGCCCTGGTAAGGACAGGGTAGCCCGGGAGCAGCAGCATGAGAACGCTGAGGATTTTGATACAAGTGCTTCAGGAATGCTGCTCTCATCCATTTCCTGCGCTGCGGGTCAGAGGGGCCCGGTGTGTGTGTGGCTGCTGCACCTGCTTCCTTGGCTTCTCCCCCAGGGCTGTGGCAGATGTTCTTCCTCAGCTTTGTTTACTGTGTTCTGTGACTACTGGGACGTTCGCTGTGCATGTTTTCTTACCGTGAATGTTGAAGCGCGTGCCTTTGTCTTTTAGTAAAGACGATAAAAAGGGCCAGGCCTGCTTTGCACATTTTCTGCGTTTTCATGAGTTTTATACCATGACCTTTGCGCTGAAGGTGTACTGTATGAACTCTGATGGTGCAAATGAGGGCTGAGAGATATAACTGTATAGGCGATAGTAAAAAATAAAGCTTCTTTTAAGTGCACAAAACTGGACTTTGTCTTTCACGTGCGAATGGAACTCAAAAAAAAAGATTTTAAAACGCCGCCACCTGAGGAGCCGCCCACGGGCCACGTTCGGCGAGCGCCGCTGTCCCACTGGACAGCCCCTGGAGCTGCCCGGGCTCACCGCGGGACTGCCGCGCCTGAGGGTGCCACCCGAAACACCCCGGCGGACCAAGCCGCAGCCCCGGCTCTGCCGCTGACCAGCCCCGCTCCTCTCCCGCGTCCCCGGGGAGCCCGGCACGGTTCCGCCGCCCCGGCCGGGAGCGCTTCCGCCCGGAAGGCGCGGGGCGGAGCCGCCGCTGCCCGCACCGCCATGGCGGCGCGGCTGCTCCTGCGGGCGGCGCGGCCGCTGCTGGCCGGGGCCGGGCGGGACTCCGGGCTCGGCACAGGGCTCCGCACCGCGCTCAGCACCGCGCCGGCCCCCGAAAAGAAGCGCTGGCTCCGGGCGTACCTGGAGCTGCAGCGGCTGCAGGCGCCTCCGCAGCGGCGGTGAGCGGCGGGAAGGGCGGGCGGGACTCGGAGAAGGGCTCCCCAAAAGGGGGAAATCAGAAGGGGGAGATTAGGCCCCGTCTGGTCATGCTTTGGAGCAGAATGGTTTGAGCTCCACAGGTTGGCATAACCCGGCAGGCAGACGGGGATGCGGAACCGACAGTGTCTGACCCCCGGGATTTAAATGCTGGGTTTGTATTCAAGCTCGATTTAATTTCTCGTGCCCTTGCTAAAGGCGCGGGGCGGGTAACGCGTTCTGTTCCTGAGCTGGTTCGCTTTCCGCGCCTCCAGGTCCGAGAAGCCCAACTGGGATTACCATGCGGAGATCCAGGCCTTCAGCCACCGGGTGCAGGAAAACTTCGCTCTGGACCTACTAAAGACTGCGTTTGTTAACCCCTGCTACATCGAAAGCGAGGAGGCGAGGCGCCGGCAGCTGGGGCTGGACAAGGACGCGGTCGCTCTGCAGCTCCAGGACAACAGCGGTCTCGCGGAGCGAGGGCTGCGCTTCGCCCGCGCTTACCTGGCGCAGTGCTTTGAGGGCGCCTACCCAGAGTTACCTGCAAAGGGTGTAGAAGCACTGGTTAATTTCCTTACCAGTCAGGAACTTGTCTCTTATGTGGCTCAAAACCTGTCCATACAGGACCTGGCGCTTTGCAGGGATTTTCCTGCCCCACCAGACGTGCTGCAGAGGACGTTCCTCGCCGTGATAGGAGCCCTGCTGGAAAGCAGCGGGCCCGAGAGAACCGGGATCTTTGTCAGGGTAGGTTCTTTAAATGCCGGTTTGTACCTGGATGGGGAGAGATCTAGGGAGATTGGCCGAAGTGTGACAATACCTGAAACAAGACAATTTAACATTGAGATCAGTTGGTGATGGTGGGGTCAGCTGGGGTTTTGGGGGTTGGGGATTTTGGTGGGGTTTTTTTTCATTAAGAAGGCTGATCAAGTACATAAAATCACACACTTTGGTTTATGATGGTGATATTAATATTTGCTGAAAGTTGCTAAGGGAAAGCATTATATTCCATGCACTATACTGTCAGATTAGTGAAATTATTCCATCTGAGATTTCATATATCTACAATTTAAAAAAACTCCGTTTTATATAAACAGGATGAGTTCATAGGTTTTGCATGTAGGAGTGCAAGTGAAGATTGAAATTCAGTGTGACAAAGTAGTGTTAGCAGCTATTGTTGTTTCAGTCATCCTTTTCACTTATTTTTATTTTTGCAACGGAGACGTGTTTGTTAAAATGTTTTCCAAGACCTTCGAGAGTTGTAAGATCAAGGAGATATTTACAGACAGGAGAGTGATTCAGACAGGTGAAGGAGCCATGGGTTTGCACATTCCCTTGCATTGTCACAGCTCCTCTGCTGTCACAGCTCGTCCCTCAGGCTGCAGCTGTCCCTTCTCTGGGTCTGGGGCTGACTTTGCACAGGTCTGTCAGTGGCTAAACCACAATCAGAGATTCCGAGCACTAGGATGGGGCACTGAGGCAGCTTTATCATTCATTTCAGCAATTCATAGTCAGCTATTTTCTCTTCATTCTGTATTTTCATTAGGAACAGCACAATCTGAGCCATTGTAACTTCTGAATATTCTTGTTTAGGACTTTTTTATTCCCCAGCTGATTGGAAAAGACCTGTTTGAGATCTGGGAAGTTGTAAATCCTATGGGCTTACTGATGGAAGAATTGACGAAGAGGAATATCTCTGCTCCAGAACCAAGAATTACCAGGCAGCTGGGAGTCAACACGGTTCTGCCAGTCTACTTTGTTGGGTTGTACTGGTTAGTGCAATATTAATTTAAAGTTAAATGGGTTTAATTGGAGGAGTGGGAAGGAGGGAAGATGGTCTTTTACTTTTCTACTCGTGCTTTTTGGTCAAGTTGTTCCAGAAAAGAAACCTGATAGTAACTTCTATATAAAATGAGCTATGTAAGCATTAGCCATAGCTTGCTGTGGTGATATATAAGCAATCTCTCATTAAGGGCTCCAAAGGCTACATGGGATGCACCAAAGAGCCTGTGTGTGTTGTGAGAGACCTGACACAGGAACTTTTTGGGGACAGCACAACTGCATGGCTTTGGAGGGACCACAGCTGTATCCAGGGCTTAGGCAAAGCATAAAGAGACATCAAGGGAGGTGGGATGGAAGAGACTCATTTTAAGTTCCAGAGAAGCTTTGAAGTTTTAAAATCAGCAGCACTGAAAGCGGGCCATAGGAGTGTGTGTGTCCAGGCACAACTTTGGAAGTGCCAGTTGTCTCTGGTGCATCTGTGTCGAATGTGGTCAGTGCTTGTCTCAGTCCCATGCCTAGGAGTGACATCACTGCTGTGGGGCAGGACAGAATCCACATCACTGCTGCTTTCCTCAGGGAGCTGCAGATGAACACATGGGAAGGCTGCCTTAACTTGTTCTGCTTTACCCTGCTTTGGTCTCTGTACCTTCTAAGATGTATCTTATAAAAAAGAAAGGAACTCGGATTGTTTCTCTTCTGGAATCCCCAGTGTCCCTTCATGAGCTGCTCCTATTTAGTGCTCATAGGTGTTTGTTCAACAGACAGGAGCATGTAATTCATAACAGAGAGAGCTTCTCTGGCAGTCCTTTCGAAGCAGTTTGAAATGCTTTCTTACCAGAGGAGGAGAAAATACAAAAGCACTTTAGTTCCTGTTTAAGTTAACCAGAGTAACGAATTTGCATCTTTTTATCAGGGCTAGCAAATTGAATGCTGTAAAGGATCAGTGCTGTGTTGGGAACCTAAATGAACAAAGTGATGTCCAGGAAATGGACACATTTGTGATCTGAGTTTCCATTACTTAATATACAGTTACTTACCTTTGCAGGAAAGACCAACAGAAATGTTTCCATTGTGTGTTTGCAGACACTGGAGAAAAAACAGTCTGTTTTATTCACGCAGCAGTACGCAGCAGTGCTCAGGGTTTCATGATGGAAATGGTTGTAATTTTGGTTTTTTTCCCCAAGTGATAAGAAGATTTTAGCTGAAGGCCCTGGTGAAACACTGCTGGCTGCAGAGGAGGAGGCTGCACGCGTGGCACTGCGGAAGCTCTATGGATACACAGAGAACAGGAGACCTTGGGATTACTCAAAACCCAAACAAGGCTTGGCAGCTGAAAAGGCAATCAGCAGTAACTAGATGCTACAAGACATTTCTGGTGTATCTGTCTTAAAAATCAGTGGCTTCCATGCTGAATATAGGTGTATTTGGAAAAGCAAAATAGTTGGTTTTTCTGGTCTTTAGTGCTTCTGAATCATGTATGGTGTTAAATAAAGTCTTTTCCTTTTGCACAATGTTTAATGTTTGATCATTTTCCTAAATGTAACAGAAGTGCCCTTAATCTGAAGTTTTGCCTTTTGGCTGAGAAGTTTTTCTGTACATCACAGGAGACCATTTTTAGTGATGTTTAATAACGTGTGACAAAGTCTCACTGTACAGAAACTGCTTTCTTTAATGCTTCCTTGGAGATTGTTTGGAGAGGTTTGTTAAGAAACTGAGTTGAATTAACATACATAACATCAGCCTTTAGATTGCATCTGGATTGATGTGTCCTTCACCTTATATAAACATCAGGTGTGATGATGATTCTGACACTGCTGGGGATTCAATCTTCTGAGGTCTCACTGGTTTCATCCACATTTTATTTGCCATGCACATTGGTTTATTGTTGGAGTGTGCTCTGAAAGATTTATTCATAAAAGCGCCTGTACTGCAAAATGAGAAATAAGTGAAAATAAGGATCATGAAGTCTTGACCCTAAAGAAATTGGAGAACATGATTTCATGATAGGTGTAAGATAAGCTTTTTATTTTCTTCTCTTTTTTTCTGTTTTTCTCTTTTTGGTGCTTTCTCTGTTTAGTCCATGTACTTTCTTTTAATCTGTCCCATGACTGAAGTACTGGATTCAGTGAAAACAGTGTTTGTTTTGTTTGCAGCATCTGTAGCTGTTTTAGTATAACTCCAAATGAATATAAAGACACTTAGGAATAACTCAGCTACCTGCATAATATTTCTGTTAAATGTCATAGAAACTCAGCATGTCTACCAGAGGGCAACAGACGTGTGAGAACTGCAGCTCTTTTGGAATAATTCTCTTAAAAAATGGGTGACAGTCTATTACAAACTTGACTGAGCCCTGCAAGATGGAAGCTGGATGTAGGACAGTTGTTCAGGAATTGTCTCCTGCTTTATCCCATTGTGAGCACTGGTTGTAAAGGAAGACACCAGGTAAATAAATGAATGTGCTTTCACTAATAGGAGGGGAAGAATGGTGGCCATTCATCCAAGTTTGATAGTGCTGTCCATTACAACACATCCTTTGCCTTTGGCCCACAAGATGGATTTAGGGAAGGACACTTGGTAGCCAAAGGTCCTGGCTGGAGCTGCTGAGCAGGTCTGTGCTGTGACAGTGAGTGCTGGCTCTGTCAACCCAATGGAAACAGATTTATTGGTGTTCAGGCAGGAGGAGTCTATGTGTAACCCCTGAGTGTCTCCAGCATCTCACCCAGTGTCAAATGCTGATGTGGCTGGGGAGCAGCCACATTATTCCTGTTGCCTCTGGCTGAGAGGTGACACGAGTGAGAGCTGGAATGCAAAAAGGAGAGCAGAAAGATCAGCTCAGCATAAAACATGCATTAAATTGCTTGTGTTAAATGAAAAATTCCAGCTAGGCAATCTATTACCACTTACATAAGCAAAGCCAATAAGGTCACTGTATTCCAGGGGAATAAGAGCAAAATGTGAAAAGATGGTAAAATTACTCATGCTATTTTTAGTTTTCAGATGAGGTTATTGCTCTTTACCTATTTTAAAAGGACAGTAGTGAAGGTGGATATTTTACAGCCAAAGTTACCTACTGCTTTTATATACCTATTTATGTATTTTGAGATGGAGAAGCAAATTTCAGTCAGTTTACATTTAAAAACAATTAAGATCTGGTTCCTTTGGCTTTATAGTTTGGAATGTGGGCATAAGTCCTAGGAGAAGTGGATTACTGAATACTGTACTGGTAAAACTCTGAACAAAAAAAAATCCAGGAATAATTATTGTAATTATTGTAATAATTGTTGCTGTGACTTAAAGGCAGGAGATGAAACACAATCATTTCATAGTTATCTCTGTGTTAATTCAGAGTTTGAAATTTCTGGTGAAAAGTCAAAACTTCTACTGGTTTATGACATTTATTTTCTATTTCTTATTACAATCTCTTGGGTTTTATGATAAATCAAAAATTTAAATGAGGTGCTCTGGTGTTATGCTGCAATACAAAGCCATGAAGAATTCAAAACATCAAAAGACGTGTTACTGTTTTTTGCAGGGCAGAGGGAGGGGATGATGCAATACAGGAAGATAAGAAGAGCCCTACTTTTCCTTGTCCTTAACTTTATGGGTGCTGTGGTAACTTTAAAGAGGCTCTGAACTATTTGGGTTCTCTTACATCAGTGCTTTGAAGTTTAATACTGAGAGATGCATTTAGTGTTGAGAAGCAAACACTTCTCAACAAGGGCAGATTGGTTTTATCTTCCCAATTCAATTTCCCAGATGTAATGACACTAGTTTTGTGTTTTTCCCATTTCAGCTTGCCTAAGAAACCAAAGATGCAGTGCTCACCAGTTGGTCAGTAAATAGCCCCTGTCAGTTTGAGACTGTAGAGTGGGAACAGCTGCTCTGTGTGACAGAATCAGAGCATTATTGAAGGCACTTGGTGATTCCTAAATCACAGGCACACTGCAATGCAGCTCTTTGTGGTGCACATAAAAACTGGGCTGCTCTTCTTTGGGAAAAGGGTAGCTCTAGGGAGAAGGTAAATATCATTGTCCCTTTCTATTTCTGTATAATAAGTGTAATGTTCCTGCTAGTCTGTGGCAGCTGTGCTGGGCACTGTGCTCTTGAACTTACACATTTGTAATCAAACATGTTAATTTTGGATACGTTAAATCTTTTGCTCCTGTTGCTCCAGCTGGGAGCAATCACAGAACCTCACTTTTCTGATATGGAAATTAAAATTTATTCTTTACCTCTGGAACTGTTCATTGCCAGTTGTGCTTGCTTATTCTTATACCAATGTTCTTTATCAGGAGAAATCTTGAGTTTATTGATGTTGGAGGAATTCTGCATTTAATTCCAATGAGATAAAAATTTAATTGAGTTTTCAAATTGCTTGAGAACTCCCCTTTAAGGGGCATCTCAGTAGCCGGGCAGTCCTGTGTTTTCCCTTAATTAGTCTGGGATGCTTATATAAATCAGAGCAACATTTGTTTTTCTAACTTGAGTAACAGTTTTAGACTGTTTAGTTGCTACCTGACCTTTTTAGTTTAGTACTCTTTGTCCTGAAGATACCATTTTTGGTTTAAATACCTAATTTTGTTACTTTATATAGGAAAACCAAAATTAATTGTATCAGTAGGGGAGCATTTCTAGTAAAAATGTTAGTTTCAACAATAATTTAAATTACCTGGCCAATGTTTAGTAGCATTTCTGAATACTAAAAATATGCAACTTGCAAAAAAGAGTTCTGAAACAATGTTTTGATATCTGCCTTTAAAGAAACTTACTACTGTTTAATGCAAGTTGTTTCAGTAGAAAATGGTGAGCTGTAGTCCTTTGCTTCTGGCAAGAGGTTCCATAGTTTCATGATTCTCACATATTTAGCCAAGTATTGATTCAAGTCTTCAGTTTGTCAGTGCCAGTGTATGTGTGGCTTTCTGTATAGCCATACCATTCACTTGGGTGGGGAGGAAAAGTGTCCCTGGCAATTTTTCAGCCTTAGAGAAGGGAGAAATTAAATACTTGTGACTGGTACTGGAGATCAATTGCTGATGTTTGGAAGTTTTAAAATGTTCTGCTGTGGCTTATTTGACTATTTCTAGAGAATGATGCCGCATGGCAGGTAGTAAGTGAGGACAGACCCACTGCCGTGTTGAGACAGCGGATTTGTGGGGACATATCCACATTTAGGATGAATGTCTCTGAGGTAATGCAGGGGCTACTGCCAGGTCAAACAGTGAAGCCAAGTGGAACGAAAAGTCAGTGTTCTTTCCTTGAGGAAGGAAACACGTGTGGAGCACCACTGCCCACATTAGACCTAAACCTATGAGAGAAAATGCAGAGCAACTGGAGTTCAAAGCTAGCATTTTGAAACCTGTTCTTGTGAAGTATCTCCTCCACAGAGGCAGTTCTGCAAAATTAAAATAGTGTTGAAACGAAGGAAGTGTCACAGAGCTGGTTGTATCATAGGAGGATTAACCAGGGGAAGCATTCCCACCACCAGAGGGCAAGGATTTGTCTAAAAGTTCTGGTGGTTAAATAAAGAAATCCAGTTACTTCAGCAGTTATTTCACTAGCAGAGCTTTATATTCTAAGATACTGGCAAAAATATTAGTGTTTAGGATGGCAACAGAGCAAAACAATTTGTGAAAATCCATCCAACATCAGAGAATGTTTAAGAAGGAAAAGAGTCCAGAGAGAAAATGGCTTCATTAGTTGAGCTAGTTGAATGTTAATGGAAATTATTCTCTTTAATGATGGAACTGGAAATGTTTATGAAGTTTTTTATAGTCCATCAGGAAAAACACAGTTGCTTAACTTAAAAGTGTGTCTGAAGGTTTCCTATTCCATTACACAGATCTTCTGATCAAGCAATGAACGTGACAATGAGCTTGGGAGAGCTACTTTTATAATTTGATTAGATTTTCATTACTAGGGAGATGATGGGGTTAGATTAGAATGATTCCCATCATTTTCTGTTTATAATATCAGAGCACAATTCAGTTTTCTTTCATCTTTCTTTTGCAGTTAAAAAATATGTTAAATATTTCATTTCTATCTCAAATATCATGTGATGCTATTTCAGCATGTTTTCAGTCAGGCAGTTTTCAGCAACCTGTGGCCACCAGGCAGTGAGACAACAATTGGAGAAGAAAAAAAGAGATGACATTTATGTTGACACTTACCAGATACTTCCATGGCAATTCACTATTGCTTCTACTGCTGCTCTGATTACTTGAGAAGGAACCTAGATGCCCACACCCACCCAGTTTCACTTCAAGATGCACAGCATTGCACATCTTTTTCCCAGCTGCTGGGAATCTGCTCTGACAGTGTCCTGTGACTGCAAGCATGATGTCCAAGTGAGGTTTGTGAGGATTTCCTTGATTCAGGCTCTGTGCTGCATGACCAGCAGGCAGTTTGCTGAAGTTCATGGAAATCTAGACCAGTAGCAAACTGTTGATTATTCCCAGGTTTCAGAATTAGGTCATTCATTTCATAGTTTATTTCTTTGAAAGTTTCCTTTCAAACCAATTAGTTCCTAATTGGTTATTTCAACTGCCCCCTGCAAGCTCAGCTCTAAGGTCAAGTGTTTAGGAGATGATCATGGATCAGGTTGAATTTGATGGATCTCATATATAAAAATAGGCTACTAAAAATAAATTTGAACATTTTTTTATTCTTGATTGGAGCATTACACTCATCATTTACTAGTAGCCAAAAATATCAGAGCTTAAATGATAACAACAAAAATAAAAAAGTTTGATAAAATTTGGAATAAGCATCAAAATTTTCCTTTAGAGGAAAACTTCCCCTGTCACAGAAAGGATCTGTTGCTAGTGACAGTACACGCTGCTGAGTTACCTGAGTCTTACTAGCTAATTTTTGAAACCTGCAAGGAATAATTTTATGTTTCAGGATAATTTCCAGTTCTGAAGCATAACAGTACATCATTTAACACAAAGGTGTTATTCCAAAGAGCTGTGACAAATGGTTATTTGGATTTCCTTACACAAGGGGATGACACTGGCTGTCTAGAGGACCGAGGGCAATTGTGGGCAATGCCTGGCAGTGCTGAGAGGCTGCAGCAAAGAAACACAGAGTGGTTCAGAGCAAGGCTGAGACTGCAGAGAGTACTCTGAACGTTCACTGACTGTTTATAATGAGAAAATACAGAAAGAGCTAAGCCTTTTGACAGGTGAATTTGAACAGTGATCTCTGTCCAGGAGTGTAAAATGAGTTTACGCTGGCAAATGCCTAGGTCAGTATCAATGGCAACTTTTCAATTATTACTAAGAAACCTTTCTCTATTAATTGTTCCTTTCCTTAAATTGGTTTAGTTTTGAGTGTTTAACGCTCCTAATCAGCAAAGTTGTAGTGTGCAGCAATGCTCAAAGCCCCTCTATCTCCTTGCTGCACGTGTCCCCATGGCAGCTGGCAGATATCTGTGGGCACAGAGGGATGTTCAGGGTGGGGACAAGGGCCTGATGGTTTCAGAGTAGCGTTCATAAGCTGGCTGTGAATACATGAAAGTGGAACAATTGGAAAGCTGGACCTTCATTAGTAAAGCACTAGGGTCTGAAACAACCACATACAAAGAAGAGCAGGATGTAAAACCTCTGTATATTCATAAAGCAGATCTTGATAATTTAGGAAAGTCAGGGTAAACTGAGAAGGTAGATCTAAAAAAGTTATACTAACAGGGTTAAAACTCTAACAATTACAAGAGACTTGATTAAAAGTCCTACTTTGTAAGAAATACTATGCTTCCCTAACAATTTCTATAATATTTTTGTTTCCATGTTTGTGATGATTTAGTAACTGTCAGGTTCCTTCTCCCCACCAATTTTCCTCATCCATGGTAGCCCACAGGACTTTGCTAGAAGGTTGTGTTTTTCCATTTGTATAAAGTCTCTTGGACATCAGGGATGTATTTCTCAAATTCCTCTGTTTATGTCCGTTAGGCACTACTATTTCTTCTGCTGTTATCCCAAATTTTTCATTCACTGTGCTGTTTCAGAGTATTTATTAATTCTCTTCCTGGTCCACAAACCAAACCAAGGTTTAGTTCTATTCAGGCTGTCATGATGTTATGAACATTTTCTCTTTTCCCATTTCCAAAACACACTACATGGAATGTTACTATGTACAACACACCACCATTGAATATTCATTTGTTTCTGGTGCTTGTTTTGTTGTTGGGTTTTGGTTGTGTTGTTTTTTTTATTTTTAAAAATTTATTTAAACATGTAACTAGTAAAGATTAAATATTCCTGTCACATAATGAAAAACGCTTCTTTTTCATGTCAAGACATTTTGATTAAGTCACATGAAGATAAGCACTTCTCTTTTTTATCTCCTGGTTAAAAAAGAGTTTTTCTAATTGACAAATGCATTCAAAATCAACCTTCTCAGCTGAAATTCCCACACGTTGTTTCCAAGAGACATGTCTATCATTGCCACTTCACCAGAGAATGCATTCTTGAGAGCAAGCTTAAATTTTTTACAGCTGTTTGTAACTACAAGTATGGCTTGCAGTGTTAAACACAGTTCAAGGCAAGACACTGCAGGTGCTCTTGCTGTACAGGAGAAGTTACAAGAGGTCTGAGTCGCAGGGGATTCATTTTTCTCAATAAACCAGTTATTCTAAACAACAATTTGAAGGTTTGTTTTTGTACTTCTGAAAAAAATAACATGGAGACAAAGTGCTAAACCATTACTACATTTAGCATTATTTTTCCCGTGTATGGATTGAGATTAGGCTTCTCCTGCAGAAAACCTCTCCTAAGAGAGTATTTGCAGCTACCAGGGATTATCCATATCCACTCTCTGCAGCTGCAGGATCCTGTGCTACATTCTCTGGGGGATCTTTTTGCCTGTTGTGCATCTTGTTAGTGCTTTCACTTTTATCTGTTGCATCTACAAGTCATAAAGCCCTTCTCTCTGCAGTTTGAATGAGACAAATTCTCAAAGACTAAGAGAAAAAATCTTGGTGACAACATCTCAGATTTTAAAATTACAGGAGTGAGAAACATTACACTAAAGTTCATAGAATCGGTTTTCTTTTTGTAGTTGTCTAAAGTATTTTCTTTCAGAAATGGGGTGACTGAAAAACTTAATTTTCCCATATTCACATGACATAGATTATCTTCTGTATTCTTTTAGTTGAATGTCTGACTTGTAAAAGCTCCATTTCCTATATTTCCCTCGTTTGTTATGTCCATCTCCATTTTTTACTCAAAGATACTGTTCTTTTTCATCCCATTTTGAGTCCAAATGGATATTTCCATGATGTTTAGCTATTCTGACACTTGTTATATTCAATGATTTGTGCAGTGGAGTGTACAAAACTTTGTTTATCAGGCAAGACTCAAACATTACTACATTGGAGTCACTGATGTACAATCTCAGTGTTTCAGATCATGCAGTGCCTGACAGGTATTTCATGACTTGTCTTGGGAACTGTGACTGCACCCTTTTTCTTTCCTTTTGTCCTTTTTCATTCTTTATATAATCAGGTCGCTAAGACAACTAGAAAATTATGGACCTGTTTTCTAGATGCCAGTTGTACACACTGCTTCAGAGTTACCATGAGCACCAAAAGCACTCAGAACAGTTAATTCTACTCTAGTGTTCCCCAAATCAGCCCCAAAGTAAAGTTTATTAAAATAAATAAAATTCTAGGCAAGTATGAAGGAGAATATGTGAGTTTTGTAAATTGTAGGCAAATAAAAGAACACTGGCTGGATATGTTGTTTCTCCTATCTATTTTAATATTCTTTCCCTCACTGAAGATCTTTGTGAAATTACCTGTATTTCTTTTTGCCCAATCTAAGGCACTTCTAAGACAGCACTAACCAATAGCAGTTTCCACAAATTAGACTGACTAATCAATAATTTAGATTCATTAGTGGAAAGCAACAAAGGCCTCTCTTCACTCCCATGGGAGTTATACAGAAAACAGGCAGAAATTGCTCATCAAGTGGAAAAGGTACTGAAGAATTGAACTTCAAAATACATTGGGCTTTAAATACAAATCTCATTTATAGGTCAAGAAATAACTTAAGTCTTTAAACTTTAATGTGAAAATTAAGTTCTTCCTGCTCAGAGATTCGGGAGAGCATTTCCTGGTTCAGTACTTTACGTAGTCAAATAGTACAGAAGCTGTTGCGGTTTACATGTCTGTTTAGATTCTCTCTCCCTCTTCTAAATTAGAACCAAAGGAGTTGAAGAGTTGAACTACCTTATCACCATCAAGTTCTGCCTTGCACATTGATCTCCTAAAGATGTTTTCTGGGGTTGTTTTTTTTTTAACTTTTTTTTAATCCTTGTAATTTTATTCATATCAGTTCCACAACTTCTTTCTTCTACCCATAGAAGAAAGGGCTGCCTTGTGCATTGCCAACATTCCTGTGGGATGTTCCAGCAAATGTAAAACATTATATGACTTACCATTACATTTCTATTGCTGTTACAGGATCAAATATGAATGTACTCTGTGGTTTAAAGGGTTCCACTCTCCTCCGGAATGTTCCTCTGAAAAGATGCATGAAACAATAATTTTACCAAAACTTCTGTGACAGCTTACAAAGCATCATTCAACTACAGGGTTTTATAGATTAATAACAAACCAATATAAACAAAAAACAGCAATAGAAACACTGGCACATACTCTAAGAATAAATGTACTGTAAAGATGAACTTAAAAATGATTGCATTTGCCTTGCATGCAAGATATTTCTATGACAGATATTTTGCCTTCACTGCAACTGTATAAAGGCATGTTCTTTCCACTGCCTAGTCTGTGATTACAAACTGGAATATGATCTTGTGCACTTAAGGCATGATGGAAATTCAAGAACTGTGTCAAATAAAGGGGCAAGGTTGAAATATTGATAACCTTTCAACATCACTGGCCAGTCTAGAAAGCAAGAAGAAAATCATATGGTGACTGAAAATAATTTCCTCCAAATGAATCAGGTGTATGTCACACAAATAAAAGGTGACATTAAAAAAATACAGACCACTAACTTGTTCATTACAAAAATCCCAGGATGATGTGACTGTGCCATTCTCTTTATTTTGAGGTCAGTTTCTTATTCACAGATTTCCATCATTTACCTTTTTATAGTATGTTAATGTCCTAGCAGTGGGTGGGACATGTCCAAGGGAAATGGCATTGCAAGTAAGATAATGTTGTGATTCAATCATATTTGTCTGGCCATTTTCTGGCATTGAATTGTCCAGATTGAAACAACTGTCAACAGGCAGTATGATTTATATAACCATTACTGTGACTTTCTCTTGTTCTGTTCTCTTACCAAAATGTATCTATTCATTAATGAAAAGCTCCTGCTTGAATAAGGCCAGGCACAGACACGTTAATTTATGCTCAGTGGACTGAACCTTGAATAGAGCATATGAGTGAACATTCTGGCTGTGTTCTCTCCCAGCATTTTCAGAAAACCCTTCATATCCAAATATTGAGGTAGCAGTTTACCACCGATCCCATATACCTAATCCCAGGATTAATTCTGTATGCCCATCAGTGGTGAAGCAAGATGGATTTAATAGCCCATTAGCTTTTCAGCATGATAATTTTCACGTCACTTATCCTGCTGGGTTAATTGCTTTAAAGTGGATATTATTGACCTCAATCCTAGAGGCAAACAGAGAACGTCTTATTCATCTCCCAAATGTACGTTCTGAGACTCTTGTTTCTTTTGGTCCTGACAATAAATCCCCTAGATTATGTGTTTGTATATTATAATTTATACCCTATTGGCCCATATTTAAGAGCTTACCAAAGCAACATCTTTCAGATATTATTACCCGCGACTGGAATATTAAATTCTGTTTCTTATGTAAAGAGAAATGTTGCAAGCATAAAAAAAGAATTGTTTTTACCTTTGGTTAAGAAATTAATTTTCATGCTAAAAGCTGAAGTGGGTACAGCAAGGATTAAGCACTTTTTGGAATAAACAGCTGGCCAGTACATTTCCAACTGCAGAAGTCTGGTCATTAGAAGGAGAGAATGAAGAACAAATTTGGACAGAGGAGCTGCAGGAAAGGAAATTCAAGTTATAGCATAGAGAAACAGAAAAATATGTAATGAAATATGTAATGAAAAAGAAAATCAAGGAGTAAAACCAAAGAGCAGTGTTTTTATTTGTGTGTTATTTGTGGATCTTTTCCTTTAGTGATAGAGAAAACACAGGCCCCTGCTTTGAAGGAATTAATGCTAGCTGCAAGAAACAGAAAAAGCAGGAGTGGAAGAGGAGCACAAGTTATGTTATTGCTTGTGCAGAGGTGAAACAGGGCTGGAAGTTACCATAGCCAGTTTTTAGATCCATTTGTGTCAACAGTGTTACACACACAGTTGTACATAGGGCCTTTTATTCCTTAGGCACTGTTTCCTATGGGAAATAGGAGGGTAAGATTTAGGTAGGAACCCAATTGTAGGAGCAGGTGTGCCCACAGACTCTGCAAGAACCGAAATCCCTCAGATCTCATTTGTAACAAGGTCTGTACTCACATACCCCTGAAGTCTCATTCTGTAGTTTCCTGGGGTAAATTTGCTTTGTAAGACACAGAATGGAGAAGCTTTGTATTTACAAAAAGTGGTTTCTAAACCACATTAATGATAACAGGTTAATGCCCGAATGGCACCAGAATAATGGCAGAACTGTTTCTTCCCAAAGCAAATTGGAGCCAGAAGATTCCTACTGAACTATCTGATTGACTTAAACAGTGCTGGGATTTTTCCTGGGAGCTCAGTTGCACATTTTACTGACAATGACAATGTCAATGACAGTGATGTTGTTTTTATTAGCAGCTGTTCCTGTGTGACATCCACGTGAGAACAGTCGTGACTCGAGCAGTCGAAGCTGCATGTTCCTGCTTCAGTTACAAACCACCTTTGACTCCGGCTGAAACAAAACCTGACTGCATGTAGCAACTCTCTGCTGCAGCAGGTGTGTGGCCAATCACTGCTCTCCAAAGGATTTTCCAGGAAAAAAGAAACCAACTTGTTTTTTAACCTTCACATTTTTTTTCTAAATTTAGGTCATCTGCTTTAGGTCATTTAGGTCATTGGCAAAGGTACAATGTTAGCATGTTTCATAAAAGGCAAAATAAATTAAACCTTCTGAAAAACAAGAATATCAGCATTTCATAGAGAAGTGAAAAATTAGAGGAAGCAGTGAAAATTTGGTCCTTATAAGAATGGAAATGTTTACTCTTAAGAATGCTATTTAAGCATTGGTGATTATTTGGTGATGTTTATTTTTCACTTGGAACAGCTCCTGCCATCCATATACTAGGAAAAGAATTAGACCATTGCCTTCTGTGTTTCAAACTTAGAACTAGTTGGTCAGCTCATGTAAATTAGCAAATACAGAGGAATCAGAAGAGGAAGGACAGATCGCTGATGCTGAACACTATGAGGAAAATAGTGGATCAGATCTTGCTCCTATGTGTACTGACGTCAGGGGCACAAAACTTGACCCTAAACACATTGTATTAGGAATCATTAAACCTTAGAAGATTTTAATCATATATAGTGTTGCTGGGGTGTTTTGTAAATGGAATCACTGAAATATAAAGTACATTGACTTTTTTTTTTCCACATTGATTTCACATACTGTTGAAAAATATTCCTTTAGGCACCTTTGTGCGGAACAAACACATATTTTGTGCATCAGGGGTTTCCTCTCGGGTACCAGATGGACGTGACAGTTGGCTCTGCTCTCTCCCCTTATGGGGGAACCACCAGCCGGGCACCAAACTCCCAAAGGAAAACCGTGCATTTCTCACCTCCGTCCCAAGAAAGGTGTTCTCCCGACAAATCCGCTGCCTGCTGCAATCCGCACAGACGATCCCCACGGAACCGGGCCATCAGCCCGTCCCCCGGGTCACCCCCGCCGCCGGGACAGGGCTGCGAGCGGGAGCAAAGCGCCTGACGGGACCGGGAGCGCCTTCGCTCTCGCCACTCTCCGTGAACGGATTTCCCAGCTTTTGGGACACAGGGGTACGGGCAGCGCTGGGGCGGGACGGGACAGGACGAGGCAGGTGGTCACTCTTTCACGGAGCACCTCCAGCTCTCGCCAGCCGGCCTGAGCCCGCTGCCCACGAGGGGCTGTGGGGCGGCGGGGACTGCCTGGCGCCCACCCCGTGGTGTGAGTGGAACAGCCGCCCCGAGCACCCCGCTCCCCGAGAAAACTATAACTGCACTCAGTTTTTATTGACATTTTCTATAGGGATTCCCCACAGGACTGACACTCGGCCATCTCCCCCCACTCCGCCGGGTCACGCGGGGTGACTCGGCCCTGCTGGAGGCGCCGCCCCGGGCCGGGGTCGCAGCGTGAGGGGAGGGGTGTGGTGAGTCCTCCTCCGCGCCAGGGGGCGCTGCAGCGGGCGGGCGCGCAGGGCTCAGCCGCCGCCGCCATCTCCTCGCTGAGCTCATAAAGGTGTCGCGCAGGTTCCGCCCGGGCTCGTCATTCCGCCGCCCCGGGCCCGGTGCTGCCGCCGCTGCCGCTGCTTCCCCCGAGCCGCGGCCCCCGTCCGCTCCCTGCTTTTCGGGGCCGCCAGTCCGCGTTAGCGGCCACCGCGCTCCCTCACCGGCCCGCCGGCAGGCGCCGGTTGTGCCCTCCCCGCCCCTTCCTCCCCTGTCTTCCCCTCACCCCCCCGCCCGCCCGGCTCCTCTCCCGCCGGCCGAGCCCCGGAGCGCCGCCGCCGCCGGGGTGTGAGCGGGGCCCGGCGCCGTGCCGGGCCGTCCCTCGCCGGCGGGGCCATGGCCGCGAGCGCCAAGCGGAAGCAGGAGGAGAAGCACCTGAAGCTGCTGCGGGAGATGAGCAGCCTCCCGCCCAACCGCAAGTGCTTCGACTGCGACCAACGGGGCCCCACCTACACCGACATGACCGTGGGCAGCTTCGTGTGCACCTCCTGCTCCGGCATCCTGTGAGTGAGTGCGGGCGGGGACCGCCGCCTCCATTCCCCCGGCACCGGTGACCTCCGCCCCCGGCCGCCGGGGGCCGCGTCCGCAGGGCGGTGGTGGCGGCCGGGCGGTGCAGCCCCGCCGCGGGTCCCGCTGCGCCGCCGCTCTCTTGCGCTCGCCCTTCCTGCTGCCGGCTTGGCCACGTCGGAGGGCAGCGGGCGGGGGGCTCGCCCGGGGAGGGGAAGGGAAGGAGGCCGTCGGGAGGCTTTCTCGGCCGCGTTCGCTGGAAATCCCCGTCGGAGCCCCCGGGTGCGGAGGTGGCGGCCGCTGGCGGGGTGTGCGGGGCTGAGATGCGGCCCGGAGATGATCTAGGGAGGTTTCTCCAGCACGTAGGGGAGCGCGCACGGGCCGCCGGAGCGCCACCACCCCACGGACGTGTCGGAGGGGTGTTAATTAAACTAGTGTGCGGCAATACTTGTGGAAAGGAAAGGGGCACGTGGCTGAGCAGTTTACTGTCATGACAGCCTTGAGGACGTGGGGATACTGACCCTGTGGTGAATACGTTTTCAGATGTTACTTTAACGTTAAGTTAAAACACCAGCATAGCTTTATGTGCATCGGATTCTGCTTGGTGATAGTTTGTAAGACAACTCCTTAAGGTCTGTCTTAGTCGATAAACTCCAGCCCCAGTGGTTTAAGAGACTTGATCAAAAAAGTAGAGGGTGGTTGGGTTTTTTTTTCCTTCTTACATCGACTATTTCCTTCAAACTATATATATAAACCTTGGAGAGGGATTGGCTCTGATAAAGTGATTGCATTTTCCTGTTCCTCATTCTTGTATGGGCCTCCCCACCACTCCTCCCTTTTCCACCCATCCCTCCCCAGAGTTAGTGTGTATGAAGCAAAGAGTTGAGGTCAGTCAGTTGTGAATTTCAGTCACATAATTTGGGGGAGAGACCCCACTGTCTTCAGTGCTTTATCTCCTTAGCTTTATCTGTTTGCTTTTATATGATTCTGTAGCTAATTGTGCTAATGGAACGGAACAGAATCAAAGAGTAACCAAAGAAGTAATAAATGGTATGTTAAAGGATGCAGATTGGTGTTTCTAAGGCTTTGAGTTCATAAAAGGAATTCAAGAGTCTGAACTAATTTCTTTCCCCTTACTACCTCATACAGCCCTTCCAGGTGAGGTCTGGTGATTTAAAACAAAGTTGGTAATTATGTTGAAATGCAAAATAAAGCAAATATGTTAGTTCTTTCCTGAATTTCCATGGAGCAAACTGCTTTTTATGCTAAGAGACAGCTAATTAGACATGGGGTTCTTTTACTTCTGCTTTATGTAGGCTTCTGAACAGACTTGATGCAAATACAGAAAATACATTTAGTTGTGAAATTGAAAAGAGTCTCTAGTTTTTCACACATACATGCCACTCAATCAGCCAGCTCTGGCTATTGTTTGCTCTCTTAGCAAACTTATTTGTGCTGGCATGTGAAACTATTTTAAGCTACTGCATTGAGCTTATTTAATGGTTGCACATGTTCTTACTGGGTTAAACTGACAGCATGATAAAGCTGCACCATGAGAGTGTTTGTCTTTATTTTTCAGGCTTCTTAGCGTTAATAGACAAATATATTGTGAATGCTGAGATGCTTAGCGTGGGTTCAGAAGAGCCTGTTCCTTTTATCTGTTCGCTGGGAGGTATGGACTACTAAAGTGCATAGTCCAATTTACAGCAACCAAAAGGATGTACAGCCAGCTTGTAAGCAGGGGACAGCTGCCACTTGGTGTTGACCATTATTTGTTTGTTACTATGCTAAAAGAAGGAAGACTATCTGCAAAAACACGGTTAATGTATTGGTACCAATAAAATGCAATTTTCATTCTAAATATGCAGTGTTTTTGTTTTGCTGTAAGAAATCAATCACGAACATGTTTGGTTCTTACAGCTAGTAACACCTACACTTACAGCTGGACTTAAAGCTTCCCTCTGAAATAAATTTGGACTTGTCCTTTCATGTCACTTTGGAAAAACTTCCATAAACTGTGTGTGCAGGATCATATGCATTGGTTAACACCTAGCCAGTGGGATGATTTTGTTGGTGATGAGACTTGGTGTAGGTCATGACTGTTTCATAACTAGAAATTCATTTTTAACACTTCTGTCAGAACAGTTCTTCAAACAACTTATTTATTTCCAAATTCTTTTCACTGTAGAATTTCACGGTGTAGGGAAATGACTTGGGAACAAACCACATAATGGCAAATAGAAAAGTACTGCTGCTTCTGTAGTTCCTAATGGCTGTTTGCATTCTGCCTTGTAGTACTTGCTTTACTGTAAGGCTTTAATAATCTTAGTACTTTATCTTGTTTATATGCTATGTGAATCACATGCATTGCTTCTTGCTTTAATTGTTTTTTTCTAATCTGGTGCAGGAAGTATTCTTGGAGTCAAGTAGACTAGTTTTTTCAAGTATGAAGTGCCCAATGCAAGATTAAAATACTAGTTGAGTAAAATCTCCTTTTGAAAGGTTTCTCAATTAATTAAAAGTGATTGCTAACATCAGTATCATCTTAAATAGGCATGCTATTCTAGATACAGTTAACTCTGAAGTCTTTAAAACTGTAGTATAACTTTTTTTACTAGTTTTCTGACATATTTATTCATTGTCCTGGCAAGGACTTGTCTATTCACATCCAAAATCTTAATTCTGGATTCATCCTGAATTTCCCTTAAGGATTTCATGTGCATCGAAAGAATGGTGCTATGTATTACTAGACTTAGCTTTAAAAACCTACTATTCCTTCTACTAGCTTGTTCATGTGGTGCTAAGAACACCAACAGAACCAGTGGCTTTGCTAAAAAGTCTGTTTCTGACTTAAATGTTAAAGGTGAGTCTTGCCAAGTCAGAAGTGTGTATGACAGGAGGTTTTTTCCTTAGTACCTGGGGTTTAAGTGATCAGATCAGGTTTACCAGAGCAGAAGTTTTGCTGTGCAAAATGGTGCGTGCAGGAGAAATTTCATGCACAGTGGTATGAATTTGCTTCCTCTTAAAATACTTCCACTTGTCCCCTGTGTTTAAATTACTCGTGTGGGCAAAAGAAGCATGCTAGCATCACTCAAGGTAATTCATCTTTTTAGTGTTGTAGGAGAATATAGGATATATGGAGCTATCCACACAATCATTTCAGATTGCTCTGGAGGAGCAGTGTGCTCAGGTCAAGGATTACAGTCGTACACCTCGGCAAGATTTCTTTATTAGAGCAAACTTGCATCTCGGGAAATGTTGGCTGAGAGGTTATTTTGGTTTGACAGAAGTCCTTTAATTCAAAGGATTATGTTGGTAGCTATGACTCTTGTTTTCCTGGATGCTCCCCTGTGGCCTGCTGACAGTGACATCCTTCCCTTTGTCTTATCAAATGCCTCTCTGCTTATATCTCAGCTGTCTGTGCATCTCTGCTTTCAAGCACTTCTGTAGCACTCGCAGTCAGCCTGCTCCCAACTTTGATAAAAAGAACATGTTTTTCAGTTCTCCAGTGGAAAATATCTTTGTCTGAGTCCACTTGCACATGTTTTGTATTATATTTTTTATTTAATCTTGACTCTTTTTTGTATCTGGTGATGTGATAATTAATGCTTTCTCTCACTGCCCTCTTAACTCCTTCCCAACTTACTTAGGAAGTCTCTTGTTCAGCAACAAGGAATGTTGAGACCATAATAGGTACTTTGAGAAATGTTAAAGCCCTTTTATGCTATTTTTTTACAACTGTTGGCCTTCTTCTGGCTGTATGTGATGATCTTAGTTGAAATTTTAAATTTAAAATTTTCATGGGTAGGGGACTTCTGCATCAGCCAGATAGAAATATTTGATGGCAGATAGATTACTAACAAACTGTGGCATCTCTGTGCAGTGGTGATGAGTTATTGTTCTTTCCCTAGAGGAAGTTTAGCAGAAATTAAAATAGTGTAAATAAACAGTGCTAGAGTGAAGGTGATTGTGTTAGCATGACTTTTCAGTCCTTTTTTCCCTTTGGAGCGTGTTTGGAAAGTGATTCCATGTGTTCTGTTTCTGTGTGTATATATATATATATAGATATAATGGTATTTTCTGTGTTACTATATTTCTTGTTTTCAGTTGCAGGGCAGGAGAGCAAAGGAAATGTCTCTATACCACAGTGAACACTGTGCAGTTCAGAAAGCATGTTTGGGTATTTTTTTAAGAAAAAAACTAAATTAACCTTAACTCTGCTTCAAAATGTGTGTATGAGTTGTCTGCTATTAAAAATAAATGAGCTTGTGAGATGGCGGAGGGTCTCCAGGGAGGTCTACAAGTATCAGGAATGGCCAGTGCTGCTTAAGTCTTTTTTGCTAATTGCAGTAGCACAGAAATAATAGCAAATGCTGTGACATTGGTGGTGTCGCACATTTCTATGTGGCATGGCACATTTTTGGTGCTTGTTTTCTGGACACTTGGGGATGTGTGAGGTGCTCTATGATGGCTTGGTATTTGACTTGCCTCATTAACTTCCTGCTTTTTAGGGGATCAGATTTTGCTGGCTTAGACTCGAGATGGTGTTAAAATCTGATCCAGGGGACATTAGCGGTGTTGAGCAGCCATCTGCCCACCATTCCTCCCATGAAAGGGACCCTCTCTTCTGCCAGAGCTTACTCTTTACATTTTTCTCCCCTCCCAACCCTGGCCTTTGCTCTGACGGTTGCTCTGCCAACAATCACAAGTTCAACTATAATTTGCTGCTAAATTATGTTAGTAACAAATATCCACTGCTTGTTGACTGTGTTTTGAATGTTTAATGATTCAGTTGCCAGACTGCAGAATCTTATGTCAGTGGCCTTAAAGCTTCCTTTGTCTGTGAGCCCCGGTTTAACAATGCCCTCTGGAGAACAGAGGTCTCATGTTCTCTGAAGCTCCCCTACACTATGCTGTGACTCAGGGAGGGTCAGTGGAGGAGAATCTCCAGGCTGGATGCTCTGGTCACAGTGCTCTTCCACAGCAATAACCGTTGCTGAGCGTGAAGAAGTTGGCAGTGATGAGTGGGATCTCTGTGTGGGATGTTCTAGCTGTGGTGTGCTGGAAAAGTGCAGATGGCAGAATTCTCTTACTCTGTCATCTTTCCCCAGGGCCTCTTGGGAGGAGAGAGCTGCAGTCTGGTTTAAGTGCTGAGGTAGCGTTTGGTTCCTGCCTTCCCTGGGAGCTGTGGTGTAAGGAAGGGAGTAACTGGTACCGCTGCACAGGGGCAGGTTGTAAATAGTTGTTCAGGGTCAATTTAAATTTAGGTGTGGATAACTTGCACTAAGGGACTGTAATCCCTTCTGTGCCCTGTTAAATAGGGAGTGCTGTAAAGCATTAGAACTGTGTGAAACACTTGTCAAATACAAGGAAAGAAACATTTTTGCTATGAAAAAGGAGGGTTTTTTAATTCCTCATAAGGGATAATTGCACTTGGCTGTCTACCAGTAAGCTTCCCCCATATATAGATTAGCTGTTTGTGCATCATTTGGGTCATTAAACAATCTCTGTAGGTACGGAGGGGTTGGTCCTTGAATCCTATTTCAGAAATCTCACAGCTGCTCTGTTTTAGGGAAATTCCAGGCAATTCAGGGATGTTAGTTAGAAATTATTAAAAAAAAATAGAGAGTTTGCGTTCTAATAGTAGAATGGAAGTAATTTATCTAAGGAAGGTACTGTATATGTTTGAGCTGTGATGGTGTGCACCTTCTTGCCTCGAATTCCATGTTCTGGGCTGACTTCTGAGGCTGCTTTAGCATAAGTGGAAGCTTTACATAGGTTCCCTGCATCCATTGCCATATTCAGTGGACATAAATACTTGAATGTACAGTATTGCAGCTTTATAGTTTGCTTTAGATTATGGCTTTTAAAGTTTTGTTCAGAATTTCCACTCCTAGGCCACTGATGTGGTGCTGTGCTCTCTTTCATCCTGCCAGACATCTGACACCTCTGTGGTGATCTGATCTTTGGGGGGGATGTCTTCCTTCTTTTAACAGGATGGTGTAAGAGAAGTGTGAATTCATCTTATCCCATGTGGATATAATGTGTATATCAGGAAACCTTATAAAACCATATGAAATCTTATATATCTGAAGTCTTCACTGGAGAGAGAGAGACATGGAAGAAGTCTCTGGTGAGATTTAACAAAATCTTATCTAGGCCTCAACCACATTTAATATTGCTGCTAAATAGATCTGAAGATACTGAAGATATCAGCGTTTGCTGGTGTAAAAGCTCTGTAGAGCTCTGGTAGATCAATATAGAGTAGGTACATTTTAAACAACTTGTGCAGTGCCCTGAAATTGCAAACACAGGTACAACAGGGCGCTGAAACTGTACTTACTGCAAAAGGGAATTTTCAGCAGGAGCTAGTGGGAAAGTTGAGATATACTGCCTGTGCTGGGAAACCTATGAATGTGTTAGTGAATACCTCTGCATTTTTAATAGTCATTAAATAGTTTATAACTGCCTAACTCTGCTGCAATTGTAATTACTAGGAGGAGAGTAAATTGAACAGACTAAGGCAGACAGAAAACTGCTTTTATACTTACTGTAAAAGCAAGGGACAGTAATTGTCATATAGCATTTGATGGAGCAGATCTGTGTGAAATGCCAGGTGAATGCCAGCTTTGTTTCTGTGCTGTCACTCAGTATGTGATTCTACAAGTACCGTTTAGTGAAATGTAATTATTTGCATGCACAGACCAAGAAGGTGTTTCTTTTAAAATCCAAACATAAGCAAAACTTAATCCTAGCACGAGCTCTGAGACAATGAATTTTAACTGCATAGAACTCCTACAGATTTGCTTTAAATTGCATTATTTTAAAATGAGTACTTACTTAAAAAAGATCTTAGGTAATACTATATTATTTTAATAAATGTAATTTATTTGTGATGTAGATGATACGGCTAGATGAAAGATGTTAAACTGGTAACTTTAACCAATAAATTTAAATATTTTAAGGGAAGATAGTTTAATCAACTATCTTAAAACCTCTCTCAGTGAAACTTCTTACCTTTTCAAGATGCTGAACTGTGGAGTCCAGTGTCAGCTGCTCCAATTTCAAAAATTTGGTAAAGCCAATAGTATTCCATAAAACTAATTTTTATATGCGTGTAGGTTTGTAAATGACTTCTGCTTTTAAGATACTCAAAACCACTGCATTTCTTAGCAAAATACAATTAATTGTTTGTCCAAGTGTTAATCCAAGACTGATTGTCTCAGATTTGTTTTCTCATGAAACTTAGGCTAAAATGTTACTGCATAGTATTCTAACCTGTATTCAACTTATGATTAAAAGAGATCTTTTAAAACAGGATCAGAATTGTCTTACAGGTTCACTTGAATTCAGGTGTGAAGGTGAATTTGCAAGCTAAATGCCCAACAGTATTTTTCCCATTAGACCTACTTGGAAAACCTGAAGTGCTAAAATTTTTCTGTTGAAGTTGAATATAATGTTAATATTTGCAATATCAGATTTTTATCATAGGTTATTCTGATGGATAACAATTTAATTTATGGTTAATGTTCTTGGGATAATCACGGAGTTTAAAGAAAACAACCGTTTGTCCTAAATTAGATGTCAGTGTTGTTTTGGGATTTTTATTCTTAAAAGTAATCTGAACCAAATTTAGAATTATATGTGTAGGGATAAATACAAGCGATACAGCTATCAGTTGATTTTCTTAGTCATTTGTTAGGCCCGTATTACATCCATGGAAAGCTTTTTGTATGCTTTGATATCTCATGGTTAATGTATATTAATTGTTTTTTAAGATAATATTTCAGAATCTAGGCCTGATTAACCTGAGTGTTAAATTGGCCCCATGGTATTGCCTGAGTGTCTCCACTGCTTGGCACATGGATGGAATGTTCTTGCATCCATTGGGCAAAGCACAGCTTGGGTTTGATTGGAAGTGTTAATGGGCAAAAGCAGTAGTTAGCCTGTATTTAAGAAGGAGTTTGAAAAGAAAGCAAGCTTTTTCTTACCCTAGTGCTGTTACTCAGCAGGTTTTCTCTCTCTGCTTGCAGATTGTGACTGAACTGGGTTTGGCAGGGTTAGGCTGTGGCAGCACAAGTGCCTGCAGCAGCCTGGTGTGGATGCGAGTGAGAGTGGTGCCAATCTGGTCTTAAGTCAGAGCTGCTCACCTTTGGAGCTGTGGCATTAGCAATGCTATCTTTCTTTTGAGAGCATGCTAAGAACAGTATCTTTTTGCTTTTGCTGTGGTTGCTTCTGTAGTGTTCAGGAAGAGGAGTAAGCCCCGGTGAGTGCAGGAGCAAGAAGTAAACTAGAAAAAGATTCTGTAAGGAAACAGGAAATGGAGGTTCAAGCAAGAGAAAAAGACTGAGCTGGGCAGTTTAGCTTGAAGACATCTACTTACGGTGTAGAAGTTGTAATAAGAGATGAAGATGAAGAAGGGGTTGGAGGGAAAGGAAACTACAACCAAGGAGCCCAAGAGTGAGACATGAAAGGTAGAGGCAAGGGTGAGGCAGATGAGGATTTTTTTAAAAGTCTAATTTTGTTTTCTTAAATTTGCATAGAAAGTGCTGGAGTGACTGTGCGTGAGCGACTGTGAATATTGGTCTTCCCTGTAATTCTGCTTTGTATACTGAGTGTAACTTTAAGAAAAGCTTGCATAGCCTTAAGTTGTATGGCAGTACCAAGAATGATGTGCTTTACAGAGATGGCTCCTGGTTTTAAAACTGACTTCTAGCTGTAGTGTTAAATGTGCTTCTACAGTGACAAATTTCGCAAATGCTGAATACTTCTCGCTTCTTTCAGGCGGGGCTTGAATCCACCCCACAGAGTGAAGTCGATTTCAATGACTACGTTCACACAACAGGAAATAGAATTTCTGCAGAAACACGGAAATGAAGTAAGTATTATTTGGAGAATAAAGTGGGTTTGGCACTTTAATACTAAAGTTGAAAACACTACTTAAAGAAATCTTAGGGGGTTTTGTTGTTTGTTGTTTTTTGTTGTTTTTTTGCAAAAGCTAGACAGAAGTCTTTTGAAGCCAACATCATTTGAAATGAGGCTTCTGAAGAGCTTGTTTCATTGGGTAGCAGATCATCATAAAGTTATTGCCCAGCCCAGACAGTCCACATTCACATGATCAGTATTTCTGAATTGGGTTTTCTTTTGCATTTGCATAAGGCAATATGCAGCCATCATTTTTTTTCCTGTAAGCTCAGAACTTGAAACTGACTGCAGCAGTGTTTCCTGAAAGAGTGTACTGGGACAAAAATAAATACCAAAATACAGCTTGTAGCTGTATTTGTTCACACTTGGTATCAGAAAGCCTTCTAGTAGTTTTAATAGCCCTTCTACTTAATAAAAATATATCCATATTGAATGTTACTGAGAGAGGAAGGAGAGGGAGAAATTGTTACCTAGTGTGTAGAAGTTCTAGCATACTGACTTTTTGTTCTTTTTAATAGAAACAAAAATTGGAGGTAAATGTTGGATTGGCTTTGTGGGAGTACACAGAGCACTTAAGCCCTGGATGTGGCTATTGCTGACTTCAGTTTGAGGATGAAGTTTGTGTTTTAATACCATGCTGTAGCTTTGAGGACTTTAAAGGCAGATTTTTGCCTCTGTTTGAACTAGATAAGGTGCCGCTTCACATTGATTGCATCTGTATCCTGTTCAGTAGAACTATTGATTGTAGGCTTGAGAGTGTTTTATTAATATGCTTTTGTGAAGCTTTGTGGGGGTAAATCCCATCATTCAGTAAAATGCTGATACTTAACTTTCTTAAAGTTGGTCCATTCATAACTGTCAGGTTGAAGAATGAAAACAGAAGTAGTAATTTTTTTTCCTGCCCTGGTAAACATGCATTATTTGATGAAATGACTGTTGGTGGATGATTCCTCTAGACAGAGCTAGAACAAGGCCTGAACTCTCCTAGACTTCATAAAATACTGTTGATGGCTTAGATTAGTTGGGTTTTTGAAACTGTAGAGCATTGCATATGTGTGTATATGTATAGAGCATATTGCTGACTTTGCATAGTGAAATTTAATAAATAATATTCTGTGGATTCACACAGAGTGTGTTGGAGGCTCTTTTCATAAGATTAGATTGTAAACTCCAGCTTTGCTTAAAGGTTCACAAAGTGTGAAGGAAAATGTGTGTTTGTAGCTCCCTCCCTGTATTTGTTTTAATTTCATTTTCTGCTGAACTTGCAGAGTCTAGAGAGTGCTATGAGTTTATTTTCAGTGATCTGGAACCTTAAGTGATTCCTTCTCAACTGACTAGTGTGGTTGTCTTTCTGATTATAGCCACGACTAGTCTGTTAATCATAATTAATTAGTTGATATATAATTTATTACTGACATTAAAAAAATTGGCGGACCTCTGCAGTGCTGTTCTGTTTCAAAAGAGAGGGTCTTTGCACTTGCAGTACTCTAATTAGACAATTGTAATAATTTTAAATGAGCTGCCTCGTAAATGAAGATGTCCTTCTGAGTTGAGTTTTAGGTTGTTGATTATTGCTTTAATTCAGTAGAACTGAATAGACACTTGTAAGTGCCTATGGTAGATTTAAGGAGTGCTCAAATACTGAACAGAAATTGTTTTAAACATGTTGGAAGGTTAAAACCTAGTTAAACATGTTTTCACTGTGTTTTACTTTATGTTGCATAGTTAAATAGACATTTTGCTTTCTCTTGTTGGTATTGGACTTTGGAATACTTATCTGCAGATAAGATAAGTATTGGACAGAGGAAATTCATCTGACCTCACAAAAGATTTTTTTTGCCTAGCTTGCTGTCCAGCGTAGGAGGCTCATGTGTGTATAGGAAGAAAGGAAATTTCCTAAAATAAGACTTTGGAATTGTCCAATGTTGTAATGTCAACAGTTAAAACAATTGTACACCGATAGAGATAAAAAGAAGCTCAGCTTTTTTGGCAATCTATCATGTTTAACTTCCAGTTTTTTTGTAACTTTTAAAATACTTTCACTCCAACTTTTTTGTTCTTGTCTTTCTCCAACATGGCCAAGGCCTCTGTGATAACCTTTTTTTGCTTCCAGATGAGTAGATCATGGTTGTACAATAGGGATCTTGTTCTGAATACAAAGGAAAATAGCAAGAAAACTTCCATGAGGTAAAGGTGCTGAGTTGTTCTTAGAGGAAGTAGTTTTCCACTCTCCTTCAAAGGGTATTTATAAGGTCAGTGTTTTGTGTGAGGTTGAAGTAATTAAAAAAAATGCAGACAACAAACAAAACCAAAAAACCCCAACCACTTAACCAAAGAAAAAAACCCAAAACACTTCCTAATATTTAAAATGCCTACTTTTCCCCAGTTGTTGTAAATGATTCCACACATGGGTAAAATATTCAGTTACTGAAAGGTTTCTGCAAATCAGCTGCTTCAGTGGGAGATAATTCAGAGCAGCTCTTCCTTAGGTGAGACCCCATCTTCTTCCCTGTACACATTCTAAGAGATGTCTTTCTTACACAGATAGCTTGAACGTTATTTTAAATGAGTTTTTACTGCTTCAAACAGTGTTTTAAATCCTTATACTGTATTAGAAATATATAGCAACACCTTTATTTTGGTGTTGCTTATTCATCTGGAGGTATAAAAGCTGTCCAGACTCCAGTTTTGCTGATGCTAGGATTAGGTCACTGCAGCGAGAATGGAGGCATCTTCCAGCTGACATTCCTCAAGTGCCTTCTGAAATCCCTTTGAAGGATAAAGACAGTTCTGACTCTACTGGGTAGGGTTTTTCATCTGCTTGCTCTCCTCATGAAGAGCAGTGTGACGTATTTTCACATTTTCTTGTTAGGGATAATGAGGAGAGAGTGCTATGGAGATGTCTGTCTGAATACTCATCCTCAAATGACAGTAGCACTGATTTGGCCTCTGATTCAGTTGTGCAGTGGTAGTAGGAAGTGAACTTGCTGTTTGAAGAAAGTGGTGGTGGTGCTAATCTTCTGTTGCCACTATAGCTGTGAATATTTATTCAGAAACTTTTCCCCTAAGATAAAGAATAGTATTATGAAGTGGTTACAGAGTTAATTTTTCTCCTACCCTTTTGAAAAACGACAGATATTTTATAACTTTTCCAAATAACCCATTCTAATATGCATATGGTTGAAGAAAAATATCTTGATGGTCTTGGATTTAGAAAATCTCTGTTACTCTGGGGCAAAGACCATGTTTACCTGAGCTAATAAGTAGAAGGTATGCTCAGCTGCTTGGAGTTGTTTTAATAGTGCTGACTTTTGGCTTGGTGCCAATTTTCCTGACTCTCAGTAGCACCTGTGCAAGTCTCTGTTTCTTGCACCCTTGCAGAACTGGCAGCAGTCTGATTCTGGTTCAGAGCTGGTGTTAGGCCAAACCAGAATGCTTCCCTAGAATCTCCTTCAGTGTGGAATGTGGCCTAGAAACCCTGAAGTGGAAGGAGCAGTCCTAAGCTGGAGCTGATGAGTGCTGACAGCAGGAGCTGTGCAGTCAGGTGTCCTTGGAGTACATTGCTGCTTCTGCTAATACGATACAGAGATACATGAGCTGATTGTGTGTAGAACAATGTCTTTGTTAGCAGGATTTACTGGCTTGACTCTGCTTATGAGACCATTATAACGTCTGGACCCAAACTGCCTGTGAAATCAGTACTCTGGCAGTATAAAATTCTTTTAACCTACAGAGATTAATGAATAATATTGACATCAGAAGTGCAGAATTACTAAGCAAAGCTATAACTTGCTTACATAAAGAAACTCTTTCCAAATCTTTCTTCTTGTAGGGTGTTACGTTTTGAAATACAGTTTTGTTTTGTGGTAATGTGCAGTTCTTTACACTGTCAGCATTACATTTGGTGCATAACTGGGGATATTTTATTGGCAGGAAGGGAAGAAGAAGAAATCTAATTTGGCATTTACCAGCCTCCTGAAAGGTATTATCTTGTTAGAGCTTTTTAAACTAGACTGACACTTGTAATCTTCCTATACAGTGGTATGTCTGGGTCTCAAGTAGTGTTGTAGGTCAAGTAGTGTGCTTTTTCCTAGTTGAAGTGCAACTTCTATCACCAGGAGCATGTGTCCTGTGAGAGCTTCTTCTTGCCTTGCTGCCTTCACCACATATACAAGAGCAGGAGGCTTAATGAGCAAGAACTTAACTCTGCTGGCCTGACTGAATTTTTATTATTCCTAACTAGCACAACTATGCTAACAGGAGTTTCCAGAGTGTGGTGGCTCAATGTGTTGTGTAAGCAGAAGGCCTTTGTCTCTCCTATATCCGCCTTCCCACACACACTGGAGATATCTATCAGTGAAATAGTTATGACATGGCAAAGCTTTATTTGGTAGTTGAAATATATAGCACTGGAATGGAAATAGATTTCAGATTCTCAGAGCTTCTGCAAAATGTGATGGATAGTGCTGATTCTTTTCTTAATTAGCAGTTTTTAGTGAACCTGTTCTTCCCCACTTGCCCAACTCTGTAAAAATGCACAGGGGGGGAAAAAAAAAACCCAAAACATGTCAACAAACCTAAAAGCAAAAAAAAAGATAAATTTTTGTGGCAAACAGGTAAGTATCTTTGAGCCCTGCTTGGAACTCCTGAAAGCATGAAATGTTACAGGAGGCTGGGTTTTATACCTTTCTGATTAACTTTGTTTTGTGATGTGCCAGATGTGCACTGGATGGGATGTATTCTTTGTTGCTTTCTGTCAAAGCTGAAAACAAAGGTAATTTCTCAAAGTGTCGGACTACAAATGTAAATAGTGTATGGAAAACCCAATGTATGGTAAATGATGTATGGGAAGAGCAGTTCTCCCTCTAATGGAATGCTGTGAGTTCAGATTCAGGGAAACCAGTTGTAGGAAGAGAAATATAGGTAAAGGCTTTATTGTAACATACAATATGCACTTGGCCCAATTTCTCCATTCAATGATATATTTACAGCAACTCACAGTTTCTGCCTTGCTACCTCCTGGGTTTTTATCTAGGTCAGGGTGAGTAGGTTGGTGCCGGTTGTGATTCTCCTTCCCTCTTTACTTCATGCTGTACTTGCTGATCTAATTCTGAACGTCCCAGTAGCTGGTTGCCAAGAGTCTAATGACATCCCTTGCAGGACTGGAGCTTGTTGGTAGAGGACAGGTACTGTCCTTCCCAAAGCGGTTGTAAAGAGTTTCTTAGGAACTTCAAGACAGCTGCTGAGTCTTGTTACCTACTTATTGTTACCTGACAAGATAAAACTTTGCTTTGTCTTGATTTTTTGCAGCCCCCAGAGTGTAGAAGGGGCAAAACTTCAAAGTATTTCTTCTGTCAACCCTTCAACAAAAAGTAGACTTTCAAATGCTGCATACGCTTAGTCATTCTGACTTCAGTGCTCTCCCTTTTTTTCCCCCTGCTCCGTTGGTGAACCAGTGGGACATGGACTAATTATACTTTTCAGGGACAGTGGACAATGATTATGGATTCTTGGATATGTTCCACTGTTTCTAGGGGCTTCCACATAACTCGAATGTTTACTCTTGGCTCCAGCTTGTCAAGCTCTTCTCTAAGCAGAGCATTTTGTTTGATAGAGCTGTGGTTATCAAAAGGAGGAATATAGCAAAGCTTCTGGTGAATAAACAGAGCTTTTGAGCAAAGGCTTATTTGTGTTGCTGTTGCAGAAAGAACAGTCTTAATACTAAATGGTTGAACCAGAGTATTCCCAAGGAGATGGTGCAATGTAGAAGGATTTTAGAAAGCTATAGAATGTTTAGCCCAATACCTTAATAATAGTGTTGTGTAATTGTGTGGTGAGTTGGGTTGATGTTTCATGTATTATCTAGAAAAGCAAAAGAATGAGTAATTCTGTTAAAATGGGGCTGAAGATGTGTCACACAACTTGAGCAGTAGCATTTTCTGAATGAGTCTGCAAGTGTGATTTATATATGGAGTAGTTGGAGGGGTGGTTTGAAATACATGCTCCTTGGGATATCAAATTCAAATTTCTCAAAGCATACGTTTTCAAAATAATCAAAAATTGAGAACAATTACTTCCTTGGATTCTTGTTCAGATTTTGAATTTGTTAAATAAGAAGAAAACTATGTTTGGTAGAGCAACTGCTTGCTTAAGGCTTGGATTTGTACAGGTTTATATGTCCATTAATGCCTTTTTGCAGTTCCTTCCTGCTCTCATGTCCTGCAAGTAATGCCCTGCAAGAGTCAGCACGCGCTGTGGATGACTGTGCTGAATAACTGCGGGAGTAACTGTGCTGTTCAGGTGTCGTGCCTAGGCAGCTGTCGGCCCGACAGAACATCGCACTGAAGCTTATGAGGAAGTGTTGGCAACTAAAGTTGCCAGGCTGATCTTTCTATACTTGGGGCTTTTCTTCTTCTTTTTTTTT
>VRYO01002781.1:15910493-16114082 GCA_009812075.1 Sialia sialis | reverse complement strand
TTTTTTCTTTCTTCTGCTATTGTAATGACTCTTTTGGTATGTGTCCAATTCAGATGGTGAATTAGTGGGGAGTAATCAGGGTACCAAAGGTATAAATGCTGAGTAATTGTTCACCACCACAAACAGCAAGTTGTATGGCATAAATTTCCCTGATATTTATCACAACAGTAACTTCTGAAACAAAAAATGTGATGGCCTGATCAGTAAAAATAAAACAAAAATTTAAATTTCTCACATCTAACTTGTTTCTTTGCACGAGATTCAGGACTGTTGGTGACTTCAAGAAAACACAGTTACATGATGTGAGTTCTATCTCTGGCAACAGTATTTTTTAAATTTTATTTTTCAGTTTTTGTTCTGTGGTATTGCACAGCTCTCTGCCATTTGTGGTTTTTTAGATGGCTGGAAATTGTCTTGTGGGTCACTTGAAGCATAATCAATGCAGTGTTGTGGATCCCTGTCAAGTCAGATGATAGTAGCAGAAGTATAGCTAGACAGAGCACACAGGTCACCAGCAAACAAGGGAAGACAACGAGCCTTTTATTGGGCTTTGAATGCCTGCTTGGAACGACTGCTGATGTTCAAAGCATTGTGTGCTACTTCAGACAGAAATATGTGCCCCTTTTCATGGTTTCTGGTGTGGTTCTAAAGCTTTATAAAATGTCTTTCTAAAGGACTTAAGCAGAATTGTGTAGGTTGGAGAAAAACTTTAAGATCATCAAGCCTAGCTGTAGTAGGAAGACAAAACAGCCCTTTTTTGGTATAAGCATGGTCTGAAATGCCCTTATGAGGATGTGATTTACTCTTCGTATTCCAGTCATTTTGTACACCCACTTAGTGTTATGGTTCCTTTCTATCATTCCCACTATCCAAATCCAAACTACTCTTACCTGTTGTGGGTGTCTGGTTTTGGTTTAAGATTTCTTCATATTTAAGAACTTTTAAGAAATTGTGCTTTCTCTGATAACTCTTTAGGTAAAGAAACCTAGGTGGAATTTAATTTGCATCCTGGTGCGGTGAATGTTTTATGTTGCATTCGTATAGCTCCTGCAGTCAGACTCTGGTACAATGAGAATATCTTGCTGAAGTGTGTGATTAAGTAGGTTCTTTGGCTTGGTGGTTGTCCATTAGTAAAAATGGTAGTAAAATTGGTTGCCCATTTAGTGAAACTGTTCTCTGTGCTACCAGCAACAGAAGAACACAGAGTGCCTGGCAGTTTGTTTAAATTAATTACGGTGGTGACTTAAGGCATATTTCACTTGTTACTTCCTTTTGTGGTTAGGTATTTAGAAGGAATTAGTTGCTCCAGGAAACTCTTTTGGAAGCCGGCTTTCTGAAGGTTTGCAGAAATTGCAGTTCAGTGGCAAGAGCTGATGCCTTTAAGAAGCTTGCATCATTTTAAATAACAGGTGTTTGTTTCAGCACAGTCCTCCTCCATTCCTGTTAGCATATTCATAGAACTGTATCTGCTATAGTTCTGTAGCTGGTAATGATCTGAAGTCACACAGCACCTTGTTTTCTGAGTCCTCACAGAAATCACTTGTAGTTATCATGATGGAGCTGCAGTGGGGCTTTTTGGTTTGGATTGTTTGTCGGGGGCTTTCTTTCATTTGTTTTGGGGTTTTTTTGTTTTGTTTTCTTTCCCCGTCAATTCAAATACTTAGGCACTTCAGGGTGAAAATGAAGCAGAAAACTGGGAAGGAGAAATGTACAAAACTGGGTTGTAGTTCGTTGCTGTGAGTTGATCTCCTCTAGGTTTCAGTGGTACCAGTGACATGGTAATTGTGGTGAGTTTCTTTCATCTAACTTGTTTTGAGTGGCAGGAGGAGGAGGAGTATATGGGTGGGGAAGGGGCCCTCCAATGTCATTTGCCAGCACACCTCAAGCTGGATGTAAACTGATTATCATAGTACAGCTCCAAGTGTTAGTGCTGGATGCAGAGTCAAGTAGGGGCTGTCGTAACATTTGTATTTCTGCTTGTCTGAAATTAAGCACTATTTTTCTTTTTTTTCAGTGTTTCCTGATGTTCTTTCCAATATTGAAATTGGGTTGGGAGGGGACCGTGTGGATTTGAGCACCACCAACTCCTGCTGCTAGAGATTCTGTAAATAGCCACAAGCAGGACTTCTCTTCCTCCTAGCAGTCATATGACTCCTGCTTGTATAGTTATACTCACAAATCTAAGTATGGAAATACTACTGCTGGCTCATCTCAGACTATTCACTGCAAGTTTAAAGCTACACACATAAATATTCTGATTTTATATTTTTTGTCACCAAAATATAGTAAAAGCTTGATACTGTTAAAACAGTGATTCTTGATATTAGCCTTTACTCTAAAACAGACTTGTGGCTTTTTTGACTAAGTTTGTCTTCTAAGTTTGTATGAAGAAGTATTAAACACATTTATTTAGCTTCATTTTATATATTACTACTAGACTGTAAGTGACTTAAATTTTTAGAACTCACATTAGTGTTGAACTTGACCCTTTTGTGGAATACAATTGCAGAATGAATGAAGAATTGCTGAGTTTATTAGAGGTAGAAACTACTGATCTTAGCTCTAAATTAGCTATATAAATCCTCATTTAAATCATTAGATCCATTTCCTGTTGTCTCTATCCAATAGATGATAATAATGTTGGTAATAAGAACTATTAGGTGTTGAATATGCAATTGGGCTATTTAGAACTGAAACATCAAGTATGAAATACGTAGTTAGGATGTCTACCTAATGTTTCTAATCCTGAGCAAACTTTGAAATGACCTATAAGATTTATTATGTTTGCTAGCTCATTTGGGGAAGATGCTGAAGTGAGAGTATCACAGCTTGTACCTTGATTTCAGAGCAGTCAGTTTTGCAGCTCTTGGTTGTTAGAGCCTGTGCTTCTCCTTAAGGTCACTGGGAACAATGTTGAAAACCTGACACTTGCAGGAATAGAAGGCATGTTTGTAGTAGGCATGCAAGAGGGATGGTCATGGCTATTTCAGAAAGGGTGTGGGAAGAAAGGGTATGCATCATAAAAACAAAGGTTTTTTTTGACTCTGCATCTCTGGAAAAAACCTTTTCTGAAAGGGCACTGTGATTTTTTGAGGGCAGCTAATGTATGGTGTTATTGTTTGGATGCATATTCAGGTTACTTGCAGAATAGTCTGAAGGACTTAAAACAATTCAAGTTAAAACTCCTACTCTTGTTCACTTTTGAGAACACCTTTCCTCTTGTTTTCAATTCCTCAGGAATTGAAACTTGAACATACTGAGAATTTTACAAGTGGTTCAAGTTTTGCTCACTCACAACTACAATTAGAAAATGAAATTGGAGCAGGAGTATTTTTACCCCTTATCTCATACCATCACTCAGATGTATATGGTGTTGTAGAAACTGTGTCATGGTAACAAAGGCTGTTGGAAAAACAGTTCTTCTACTCAAATAATAATTAAATGTATAAATACTGAACCTTTACATCCTTTAAAATCTTACCATTTGAGGCTTAGGGCATATGGAATCTATTGAAACAGTTTAAGCACTGTGAAGTCCAGTAAGGGAATGTGTAGAATTAGGTGAAGGAGAAGAATTGTAAAGATTACAAGTAGAAATCAGGTGCTTTGCATTTCATGCATACATTCTACAAATATTTTGTAAAAGGAGTGTTGGGATTGTGAAGTTGCATGCTGGGATCTGCTTGCCCTGCTGTGGCAGGCAACTTACAGGTATTTAGACTGGTAAGTGGTACACTAGTCAGTCGTTACAGCAGCTCAGTCTGGAATATAAAATATACAGCCACACACTTTAATGGTTTAATGTATTAACAATAATAAATTTAAATAGGTTTTAAGTTAAGGTATTTTCTCTGATCAATCTATCTTGACGTTTTGGTTTTTTTCATTAAGGTGTGCAAACAGATTTGGCTAGGCCTATTTGATGATAGATCATCAGCAATTCCAGACTTCAGGGATCCACAGAAAGTAAAGGAATTTCTACAGGAAAAATATGAAAAGAAAAGATGGTAAGATACCTTTACTATTATAAAGACTGTCCCTATAAATGAGAAGTGAAGATTTTGAGTGTGCACTTCAGACTAGATTACACAGGTCTGTAAAGTGAAATGATTTCTGAATTGTATTTAGAGCTCCTACAGGAAGCAGAAAAACTAAAGATGTTTCTCAGTGTTCGTATTGATGGAATGAAAATTGCTTAGGAGGATGTCAACAACACTGTAAAGTAACAGTTTTGCAGATTATTATTTCCCATCTAATTTATTAGTATGGGAAAGACATGTTTTGTATTGAATAAGTGCTAAAAATATTGATGACCTTATATTCTAGTCCATTTTATAAAAATCACTGGCATATTTAAAGAATGGGTACTTTATAAACTACTGATAGAATCTCTTGCTGGATTGGTGTTTCATAGCAAAGCTGGGGTCTGCCACTTCTCAACTTGGACTTACGAACTTCTCATGTGAAACTTGTAAAAACCATTACTCTTCTTGAATGTAGGTATGTTCCTCCAGAGCAAGCAAAGGTGGTGGCATCGGTCCATGCATCCATATCGGGGTCTTCTGCCAGTAGTACAAGCAGCACACCTGAGGTGAAGCCACTCAAATCTCTCCTGGGAGAGGCTGCGCCCGCACTGCACTTAAACAAGGGCACACCTAGCCAAGTGAGTAATGACTGAGGAGCACAGAACTGTTCTACACTCCTGGTTACTCCTTCAGTAGCACAAAAATTCTTGCAATAACAACTGCTGTGATCTGTAGGAGCTAATGTGATCACTGCATTTTGAATATTTTACTGACATACATACATATTTGCAGATCAGGTGCTAAATGAAGTTTGTGTCTATTGACCAAATTGATTTTTCAGTGGTTATTTTCACTTAGCAGAGTTTTCCAGTGTGATAGGATTAATTGATTGTCTTTTGCATAAGTACCTCTAAAGTTTGGACCTGATATGTTATATTTTAATCCTTTTTTCCCTTCGAAAATAAGAAAATGACTGATGCTGTTAACCATGAGATTACTGGTGAATATGTGGATGAAAGCGTGTCATATTTATTATTGCTTCCTGTGCATTCTGAAACTGTGCTAAGTGGCTTTCAGGGGAGTCTGTATGCTGTAATACAAAGCCAAACAACACTCTGTACTTAGATTTTCAGTGGGAAGACCATTTGTTTGAAAACCGCCATCAGGATTCAGGCAGCTCTTGAATGGACCTCTTCCAACTCAAACAGTAGAAAATTGCATCTTCAAGCCTTGCTATGAAATTATTTAATTTTTCTCCCCTTATACTGAATTCCAAAGATGTTTTTAGAATGTAGTAAACAACTGTTTTCCATCTTGGGAAATTAAATTTTATTGCTTGTATTTGTACAATATTCACAGTTTCAAATATAAAATTTAAAGTTGCCAGTGATATATTGCTATTTTATTCTGGATGCTATTAAGCTCTATAAGTCTGCTGCAGAGTTCCTTTAAAAGCCAGAGTAGTAGTGTAAGTTGTCTTCCTCATACTGTAGGAGGAAGGTGTGTGCTACATACAGCATCTTAAACTTCAGGAATAAATGTCTTGTTAAAGAAATAAGTTTAGACTAGCCTTCTTATATTTTGTAAATGTCAGTTTGGTAAAATATCACCTTTTTTACTAGCTAATTGAAATCTTGTTTGTAGTCTCCTGTTGTAGTTCGATCTCAAGGACAGCAGCAACAAGAAAAGAAACAATTTGACCTCCTCAGTGACCTTGGCTCAGATATCTTTGCTGCTGCTCCTTCTCAGTCCACTGCTACAGCGAATTTTGCTAATTTTGCACACTTCAACAGTCATACAGGTAGGTATTTGGACCACTGTATCTCTTTTAAATGTGGCTTTTGACTAAGCTTCATGAGGTGTATGTAATCTCAGTGCCTCAGGAATGTTGTATTACTCAAAGATCTTTCAGGTCTTTATAAAGAAAGATTGAAGACATAAAGACTGACAATTCTGCTTTTGGAAGTGGGAGTTGATATAGCTATTCCCTAGGATAGGTATGATTACACTGTTTCTGCCTACTACTAAACCTCAGGTTTCTTTGGGGGGAGAGAGGATGAGTAACAATGTTGGGAAAAGCTGATATTAGACCTTCAAGCTTCTTTCTGAAAATTATTAGGAAGAGCATTCATGAGGAGCAAACAGAGACTTTAGAGGAGTTTGAATGCATTGAAAATAATTGCCAATTTGTTAAAAGAAATACCAAGGCTTGCCCAGTTTCAAGGGTGATCTCCTCTTTTGTGTATGTGTCTGTTCAAAAGCTGAGTACTGCCCATGTGGGCAGTATTCTGTAGTTTCAGGAAGAATAAACAAGCCTTGAGCATATGTATTGACTGAGGAAAGGGGATAGGCCTTGAATTCTTAGAGGATGACTTCAGTAAAATATATTGAACCCTCAGGGTTTGGTTTTTTTTCCCAGCCGAAGACCAAGAGCCATAGAAGTGAATCCTAAAGACAAAGTTGGTTCTGTGGTCTCTGAAGTTTGTTGTTGCTAGCTTGCCTTGTAGCTGTGGGAAAGTACCTTTGCCTGCCTGGTCTGAATGGACTTTTCATCTAGTTGTTCTGAGAGAAAATGTGATGCTGCTAAGCCACCCAGAATAAGAAAGATTTCTTGCAAATCAGTTCTGAAACTCTAACAGCCAAGATGAAGTGTCATGAATGAGACTTAAGGCTCAGACCTGAGGAGCTGAGCAAAATACCAAGAATTTATCCAAATTAATGTTGTGAAGTACATGGCTGAATTCAGTAACGCTACAACAGCAATTGTTATTCTATGCATTCTGTAAAATCCTTAAAATTAGAATGTTAAGCATCATTTTGGAGGAATGTTTAACTGAGAGAACTTGTGCTGACTGGCCAATGCTGTATAGTGTTACGGAAAGAGCTGCAGATGGTTAATTCTTTCTAATAATTTCTGTCCAAACTTGTTGCTGAATGATTCTTTATTTATATACACTTAATTGTTCTTAGTGCTTTTTAGGAGATAAAAATTCCATTAAAGCAATATTTCAATACTATGTTCCAAATCTAGATAAAATTCCCCTGCATCTCTGCTGGGTAATTTTTAAAAGGATAAAAAGCTATAGGAACACTCCAGAATAAATATGATCTGAGGAGAGAGTCTGTTAATTTCTGGTCACAAACTAACCATTGTGGTCATTCCCATGACTTCTTACCATAAGTTTGAGCCCAAAGCAGTTTCAGGGTTAGTAAATCAGTTTCTAAAAGACAGAAACCTGGTTCTGAGTGTATGACAGCTGAACGTGTATTGCAAACTTGTTACCTGAGGGTGTTTTTTTGACTTGCTGTAGTAAAATGCTTGTAAAGCTTGTCTTGTGTGCAGTAAGTACAGTGTAGTGTTAGTGAAATGAATAACAAAATGTTACAGACTCTTCCTTTGGAACAAGGAGGGTTGATCAGTCTGCCAGCTTTGGCAAAAATGAGTTTGAAATGCTCATTAAGGAGCTGTATAAACATGTAATTTTTGTTAGCAATTACACATTGCAGTGGAGGATGGGAGAATTTGCACTTATTCCAGCACTAGTTTCTTGAAGTTTATGGTCTGATGTTCTTGTTTTAGGGCTTGGTTTTAGCTGTGTGTATAAAGGATGGACTTTCCCCCCTTCCTGTACACAATACTAACTAAAGAAATCACCAGCAAACTTAAGATGCTTCAGTATGATTTACTGAGTGCAGTAGCTGGTAGGAAAATATTAACCAACTTGTGCTGTAATCCATGAAGTGTAGGTGTAAATCTTGAAAATTATGCAGAAACTGCAATTTGTGATATATTTCTGCTTTCCAAGTTTTCTAATGTATTAAGCTGGTTCAGGATATTGTTGCTTATTGAAGGGGAAACATACTGACCTTATGTTTACTGTCTGAATTTATGAAGTTTTGTAATTTCTGCAAAATCGAGATTTTTTTTGAAGATGGTAATGACTGATTTGTCTGTAGTTTATAGATTGGTAATAGCAATAAGGATCAAAATTTTTGGCACATAGATTTCTTATAAACTTAGGGAATATATGACCTGCACAAAAGATTTTACAAAGGTGCAGTGACACAGCACAACTCTGTCACAGATAACATGGAAGAAGAGTCTTTATCTAGAAAAAGCAAAATGATACGAGAGTTATTTTGTTGGGTTTTTTGGGTTTTTTGGGGGTTTTTTTGGTTTTTTTTTAACTTTAGATATATGTGGATTTTGCTTTCATTTTTTTCTGTTTTGTAGTGTTTTATGCCTTTGTTGCATACCAGGTAGTGCAAACCTCACAGAAGAAACTGCAGATAGTGTAGGAGCAGCTGGTATTGCTGTGACTGGTGTTGTCATCCCTGGCTGTAGCCAGCTGGCTTTTGTACTGCCTGGATGTGTCAAGAGCAGCTGTAAATCTGTGGCAGTCTGCAATCCCCTGCAGTTCCTGAACTTACTTTGGGTTGTTCTTGGGTTTTTGTGTGGAGAACTGAATTGTGGAATTGGCAATCTGTGTTGTCCAGGTTCAGGAGCTTACAAGTCTTACCTGGTCTTCAACTTTGTGCCACGTTTACAAAGGTTGAAACTTTACTGTATAAAATAAAACAAGGTTAATATCAGAATGCTCTGTTGAAGAGACTTTACAGCAATACTGTTTGAACATGGCCTCACTTGAAAGTCATCCTTTGTGTGTCAGCTGATGCAGTAAAATGAAGTGTTTTGTAATGTAATAACTCCAGTTTTTAATTTGGACCCAAAAGATATTTATCTAAGATTCTTGACATAGCTTTCTGTTTTTTGTGAGTGGTTAAAATGAATAATCTCCTTCTTATTCTAGGAGTGACATTTAGGTACTTAATCCTCTTTGGTCAACTAAACATCAGCCTTTTGTCTGTCCAATTGATGCATTAGGATCAATGTATCCTAATTCTATCACTTCCATTTTTAGAGTAAATTCTTAATCTATTCCTATTAAAAAGCTACCGGTTTAAAAACCAAAACAGCTCATTTGGGATTTGGAGTCTGTAAAATGCTATTTGAACCAATACAGAGGGTACAATAGAAGTAATTTTTTCTGTTTGTGCCAATTTTTTGTACGTTTCAAAGGTGAAAATAACTTTCCCAAATTCTTGCTTTCAGTTTGATTTTTTTTTTCTCTCCTTGCTGACTCTCTGTTGTGGTGGGTTTGCCTGGCTCCAGGTGCCCACAGGGCTGTGTATTCACTCTCCCATCAGCAGGACTGGGGGAGAAGACAAAAAAGCTGATGAGTCAAGAGAAAGTAACTGGGCAAACTAGACTTAGTTTGACACTTAATAATACAGTAGCATAGTAAAATCATAAAACTAAACTCCCCCTTCATCCCTTCTTGTGAGGTGTAATTTAACTTCTGACCATTTTAGCTGCTCCTCATGAGGGGACTAGGGAATGGACATTGCAGTTAAGTTACAAGATTCCCTCTCTGTCCCTGCTTCTTCTTCATGCTGTTCCCCAGCTCCATTGAGGAGTCCCTCCCCTGCAGTGGGATATGGTCCTTCTCAAACTTCTTGGGCTGTGTGAGCCTTTTCCATGGGTGTCAGCTCTTTGAGAACTGTTCCAGCATGGGTCCTTTCCATGGGGTGCTGTCCTTCAGCCAGGATCACAGCTCCTGCCAGAAAACCTGCTCCAGTGGGGCCTCCTCCCCATTAGCCTCAGCTCCTGCCAGGAGCCTGCTCCAGCAGCAGCTTTCCATGAGCTGCAGCCTCCTCATGCCCTCCCTACCTGCTCTGGCATGGCTCTTCCAGAGGCTGCACTGTGAATCTGTTCCACCATGATCCTTCATGGGCTGCAGTGGGACAGCCTTCCTTACCACAGTCTTCTCCATGGGCCTGGACATCTCCCTCCCTCTTAGCAGACGACCTTGGTGTCTGCAGTGTTTTTTCTTGCATTTTCTTCAGTCCTCTCTGCCCACAGCTGCTGCACATTGGTTTTTAACCTATTTAAACACAGTGCCCAGCCAGCACTGCTGGTGGGCTTAGCTTTGTGCAGTGATGGGGCAGTCTTGGAGCTGCAGCAGTTGTGCAGCAACGGGGGCAGCTTCTGTTTTCTCCTCACAGGGACTACCCTGGCTGCTCCCTGCTGCCAAAACCATGCTCTGTAACCTCATGCACACGTTATCGAGTCCAGCCAAACCTCCCCCTCTCTCCCAGGGTACTTATGTTAGCAGCGTTGTGGAGTAAAGTATTTTGTCTTAAAATGTCTTTTAGTGTGTAAAACTGCAGTATGCATGCTTTTGAATAGAAATTAAGTGAAAGAATGCAACTTTTAATTAGCAGTATCAGACTATTAAGTTACAGTACTTCAGCAATTGGCGTAATTTACTCTCTCGGTATATACTTAATCTGCAAAACCTCTCCAGAATAAACAAATTCTAACCTAAAAATATAATGTATTGCCATCTGTTATTCCAGAAGGTGTTTTGTGAGCTTTCTTTAGATAGTAACTGAAATTACCTTTATAAAAAGGTTCGGTTTGCATTTGATTAAAAACATTTTTTCCTTTTTTGCTTGTAATACAGTTTAAGGGCTTCTGTGGAGCTTACCAGTTAGGCATGCAATTCCTGTTGAATCTATAGATGCTTGAATGTCCAGCTGGTCAAAATTAAATTAGTGTTAACTTCTATTTTCTCTTATATATGGCATGAAAGGAAGGTGAAAACTGAAATTCTGTTTGAAATTTCCTTGGATTTTATTTTGTTGCTACACTCTGTGAATGCTATCTTGTTACCATTGGTATTGATTTTCCATATTTCTGTACTCTGATTTATTTTTTTAAGGACTGAATTTTCCAGTTAAATGATTTTATAAACCTAGCCAAAACTGTTCAAGTTGTGCCAACCAAAATTCACCTGAGGAAGAAATACTTGGTATATGAGGAATTTGAATTGCCACTATGTTACAAGAATGCCTTCTAATTATTATTCACAAAGAAATATTTGGTTAGCCCACAAGTTCTAGTTTTGGAAACTAGGTGTTGTGTATTTTATGGCTGTTCTTTCCTGAGCAGCAGCACTGCGCACACTTAGGGTTAAGCTGAAGTGGATTCCGTTGGGTCATGCAGTTGTGAGTAGGAGCTTGTCTGAGAAGGACAGTAGTAGCATGAACTCTGAACAGCTCTGTGAAGGCGATCTATGAAAGCTTGTTCAAAGACAACTGTCAGTTGTAGAATAACATGTAATTTCCTTCATGTCAAAAGCAGCACATGATAGGACATAACCCTTGGAGGCTGTCATGACCATGAATTCAGTTAATACGTCTGTTTTTGTGTTTATTTCCCATATCCATTAACATGTTTTGTTCCTTTGCGATTTACAGCGCAGAACTCTGCCAATGCAGGTTTTGCAAACTTTGATGCATTTGGACAGTCTAGTGGCTCGAGTAATTTTGGAGGTTTCCCCACAGCAAGTCAGTCTCCTTTTCAGCCCCAAAATACAGGTAGAACTCCTAGCACTTTTGATTAATACTTAATTGAAATAATCCTTACCTTTATGTTGGAAGGTACCGAAGTTGAGTTTTTCTTGCATCTGCCTGCTTTAATGCGATCAAGCCATCTGAAGCTCTGGGGAAACTCAAAATGAATTCCTTGTGTTTGGTGTTGATTTTTTTTTTCCCCTAATGCTACTCAGAAGTCTGATTTATGGCACTGCGTTTGTTAGCTCTACACTTGAAATAACTACGAAAAGAATAAACTCTACTACTTTTAATAAGTATTGAATTGACTCTGTCTTCTAAGAGAAGCACTTCAGTAGATCCAAAAGGATGTCACAGTACCAAACAAGTGTGTGTCTATGCAGATGTATAGCATATGCACACACTCCAGTATGTTTGACTTCATGTGTAGAGCCTATTGCTAAAATTTATTTTGCTTTCCTTTAATTTGATCATGCTTTAGAACTTCTGCTTGAGTTTACACTTGCTGTTTGTCTAGATCTTTGGCTGACTGACTTTCTTTTCCTTTTTTTTTTTTTTTCTTTTGAGTGTGGTGTTGTTTTAAACTTTTTTTTCAAATTTTCTTTCTCCCTTCTTATGTTAACTTTAACCCACACACAATTTCTGGCTGTCCAGCGTTCAGAACGCTTTCATCTAGCTGCAGTTTTGGTGAATTTACTTCAGCTTTTCCTCTCCAGGCTGTACACAGTAAGTTCCACGCAGTGGAAAACTCAGCTTGCTTCATTTTATGCCATTGTAGTATAGCACTTCCATTCCTACTGTTGCATATGTTTCAACTTGTTGCTTATGCTTTTAGAAAGTTGTGTTTCTGTTTTAGAAAGTTTTGTAGTATGAGTGGAATCATCAGCCAACTGTTACAAAATGTGATACACCTAATAGAACAACAAATTTAAATTTAATTATGTGACCTGCCTAGATTAAATTGTCTGGACGATGAAGAGATGGAAGCTCATGGTGTCGTACTTGATCTGAAGTTCAGTTGTGTGGACCTATATGAGATTTCTAAAATTGATTTATGTATCTCTGATGTCAGTAAAGATTTATTATAAAAGAGATGTGTTGTGTCTTCCCCCAGCCTCTTTCCTGATTGGGTGCAGTCTAAAACAGGGAACCAAACTCTCTAAACCTGGGCATGAAATCATACAACTTTTGGATTTCCAGGCACTTTTTTTTTTTTGCTTAGGATGATGGCTGACATCTGAAATAACTAAACATTGAACCACTAAATAAATGTAGCTATTTGTTAGCCACATATGGAAGGGAAATTAAGCTTCTGTATTTTGAATATTAAAGACTAAGACAAATGCATCTTTTTATAGGAAGCTTTTATTATTGAAATTACTTTTAACAGCTAAAAATAGCATGTAGTTTTCATGATCAAACTATAACTGCGATTTAAAGTGTTGAAGTTTGGGGTGTTTATCCCTGATATGCAGTCCAAACAATATATTATACTTTATTTCTGATAGCCCATTGAACTTTGAAGGAAATGGGGAAAAGCCTTAAATGTGTAGGATGGGGCAGGCAAACATGTTGCCTCACACAAGCACAAAGAGAGGGTTATTGTGCCATCAGTTACAGTTGGAGAGACTTTTTAACTTTAGATCATTGATCATGTTTAACTTAATTTGTTACAGGTGGAAGTGCTGGATCAGTGAATGCTAATTTTGCTCACTTTGATAACTTCCCCAAATCCTCCAGTGCTGATTTTGGATCCTTCAGTGCTTCTCAGAGCAACGCCACAGGAACTGCAGCCAGTAAAGCTGCAGTGAATAAACTGAATCTTCAGTCAGCTGACAAATATGCAGCTCTTGCTAATTTAGATAATATCTTCAGTGCAGGGCAAGGTATTAAACTTTATTGTTTGCCATGGTTATTCTGTATGTGTATAGTTACCACAAGGATGACTGTGTTTGTCAAAGTACTGTAACTGTACTTCAAAATTTCCCTTCTCTAAGCGATCAGTAGAATTTTGTGTCTATGTACACTTGATGTACAAGATGTAAGTTTTAAGACATTGTTCCAAAAGGATGTCATTAGAAGACTGCTTGTAGGGAACCTATTTCACATCAGGGTGAATAATTCTAAATAAAAATATCTAAATAATCATTACTTCAATTATGAAAACTCAAATATATATTTTATATTTGTACTAAAACCTGTAATGGATGCTCTGGAATGGAGAGCTGCAGCTGTTGCAAAGAGCTGCCAGAGCAGCTTTCTTACCTCTCTGCTACAAAAACATCTGGCTTTAGATTTTCATAAAACAGTAGTAGTGATATTTGGATTCAGTTGATAGTAAATTAAGGAGAAAAAGCTAGTTATTCTGTTAGTCAAGTGTAGTTCTTGAATGGTGTGTTAAAACTTATATTCATTTGTACTACAGAGGTTTGTTCTGAAATGGATTTTTTTGCGGTTAGGTATTCTGTCAGTTTTCTAGTTGAGGATGAACGGATTATTTTTCTAGGAAAACAAAAGCTTTTTGGGGCTGCAGAGCACCTATAGAGGTAGGACATTTTTCTAATAGCTAATGGCTTGTTAAACACTTATCTCTATGCCCTAGTGCATATTTAATTTTTAAGTCTGCAAGCATCTGTGAATTTTCATTTAGTTCTCAATATCAGCAGGACAGAAAGTGAAACCATCTTCAGTATGTTTAACCTGCTTTCTTTCTAGGTGGGAGTGAGCAGGGAAGTGGCTTCAGCACAGCAGTGTCCTCAGCAGGCCCTGCACTGTCAGCCCCCAACCAGTCAAGTGCATCTTCAGACAAGTACGCGGCGCTGGCAGAGCTGGACAGCGTGTTCAGCTCCACGGCCACCTCCAGCAGCGCGTACACTGCCACCAGTAACGTCAGCAGGTATGGGACCAGGGCTGCTCAGTGCCACTCGGTGCCACGCTGCCTGCAGCAGCAGCACACACTAGCTCCAGGTCATTTCTCAAATCTGTTTGTTCTTGTCTAAATGGGGAAGCATTGAGTTTGGAGGTACTACTGAAACTGCATCTCTTGTTTTAAATAATGGCAGTACTGAGGGATAGCATACTCTAGGAATACTGTCAGTGGGCTGTTCTCTGCACCTTTGTAGTCATGACATGCTAAACCTGTTAGATAGTAGCACTTTGTTCTGCAGAGTACTTGCATGTATGCTCAAAACCTAGGATCATCCCTGAAAAAAGAAATCAGATATTTTTCATTTATATGGTGCTATCCATTTCTTCTTTAGATCACTGAAGTAACAAATACCAAATACCTGTTAGGGGCTTGGTATTGCAAGTGCCCCTAAGGCTTCTGCTTTGCAGCCTTTATGCTGTTTGCCTTAGCTCAGTATTCCTTCTCCTGCTGTTGATGGAAATGACTTTCCATTGCTCAGCACTAGTGAGAGTGTCGGACCCTGGCATCAGGGAGGCACATTGCAGTCTGCAAACTGCACATAAGTGTTCATCGCCTTTCTTTTACATGCCAGCAGTAACTGTAAATTGTGTTTAATTATTAAACAAGCAAGTCTGACTTCACTGAATGAATTGTACAAATTATTTCCAGCAATGCTTTTGGAACAGTACCTGTGGCTGCTACTGCACAGACACAGCCTGCATCTTCAAGTGTGCCTGCTCCATTTGGAGGTATGAAGTGTTAGACCCTGTGGGGACTGTAAGCAAGCAATCTACTAATTTTTGCTTGGTAATGCTCTACTTTGATACCACTAATGCTGAAGCTAATAAAGGTACTGATGAGAAAGTATTCCTGTAAAAAACCCCCACCTATATTTTTAATGTATCTTCTTATAAATTCCTGATTTTTCATCTAATTTTAGGTATTTATGTGTCTTTGTATAAAAGCTGTATAGACTTCATGTAAGTCAGATTGGCTGTTAGAGAAATGCTTACTTAATAGAATGTCTTTTGTCTTTCAGCAACACCTTCCACAAATCCATTTGTAGCTGCCCCTGTTGCCCCAGTGGCACCTTCAACAAATCCATTCCAGACCAATAGCCGAGGAGCAACAGGTTAGGAAAAAATACATTGAGTGTTTGAGAAATTTTCTTTAAAAAATTGCATTGATTATTTTTTCCCTGTATCTGTGTAATTTGTTTCTTAAAGATTTCTGTATTTGTCCCTAGTCTGTTTGACTTGTTGTATGTCTGCTCAGCGTTGAGGTGCAATTCTAGGATTTAAAATGGTAGCCATGAAAAATCTGTTTGAGCTCTACCTATTTGTAGTCTATGTATCACCAGCTGGATTCCTTCCAAGACTATAACCTTGGCTTTAGAGTGTACTTTTATAGCAGGTAGCCCTGAAATCAGGGATCTTGAAAGCCCTTCTTTTAAATTTTTCTTTATTTTGAAGTGTTGAAAGCTCTCAAAACCAAAGCACTGGAGCCAGAACCAGTAAAGAGAAGGCTCTTGGAATGTTAGCTGCTCACCAGTCCACTTACTCAGTACATTAGTGTCTGTTTTTTGAAGCATATGTTTAATCTTTGCATTAATTTTTTATATTAATTTTCTGTAGGAGGGTTCTGTAGAATCATAATTCCATGGGAAAAACTTCATCACTTTTTGAGAAAGCAAACTTTTACTTCTTTAAAACTATGAACTTGGATTTAGATGGCTGCTAGGTTATGCTGATTTTCCTCTCCAGAGCAACTGCTAAATTTTGACACTTATCTGTTAGCTGGACTTCAACAGAGTAAAATCTGTTGATGTGTGCATTTTGACATTGAGTTGTGGTTTGCTCAATGATTTAGGTAGACTGAGTTAAAAACAGATTTGATAAATTTGTGTCCTCTGCTGAAATTGTTTTCAGTCTCTTTTGCGATATTATGCAGCTGAACTTGTTCAGATATTTAATGCCCAAAATACCTTTTTATCTTTATTTTAATCCCATTCCTAAGTGGGCTGTTATGGATCATCATTAAGAATTTGTAGATACTTTTCTTTTAATATAGCACCTCTATCCTTCCACCTTCTATACAGCTGTCCCTGGCTTGCTAAGGTTCCAAACTTTTGGCAGCATCGTGATGTTCCATATTAGGTGACAGAGATAATATGTATAAGTAAAGATAGTCTTCAACCCCTTTCAGTGTAAGGTGTAAACTTATGGCTTGTCCTTTTATGTGTTCTTCCTGCATGAACTTTGCTATTTAGTACATGAGAGATCTGTTTTGTAGAGCTTATTTCTGATGGTTTTCTGATACTAATCTATTGCTGGTCATGCTATTGATGAACTGTTTGGTACATATACGTGTATTTATTTCTCTCTCTATATATATATAACTAAGAAATGACTGTTCAAGAGTGTATAAATGATCTGACATTGTCTGGTCTCTTTGTGGCTTCCATAAGGCCTCTCGGGAGCAATGCACTCTCACATATTTCCTCAGGCTCATTTTGGTAGGTGGCCACATTTGGTATCAAGTTTCTTGTGGCTAATTGTTCTTGGTTGTAAAAGCTTATTGCCAGCTATCTGGTTCTCTGCACGAAGAATTCTGGAAGACTTCTTAAAAATGGTGTGGGTGTGGGTATTTGGCAACTGGGCAGAGGGAGAGAAGAGCATGCATAGACATCCTGTCAAGCAACCAAAACAAAACCATTATCAATATCCTCCATGGTCACCCATATAGTGCTAATGAGTGACTGTTGACGTTTCTGCCAACAGTAGTTTGATGCCTTTTGGGATATCCCAAGTACCCTACTGATCTTGTTGTGCTTCTGTTTGCTGTTTTAGCTAAGTTTGCTGTCCAGTAGCTGCTCTGCTCACTGTACCTTGAAAACAGTGTTAGTACATTAGTTTTGCGTGTGCTTGTCAACAGTTTGTCTGTATAATGTCTTGCCCTTGAATACTTTTGGGGTAAATATTTCAACTGATAATTAAGCTATATTCATTAAATTTATCAGCTTTTTTAAGCAGTTGAGCTTGCATAAAACGTGGCTTGTAACATTTCAAAAGAGAAGGCCTGTTTAACTAGCATAGAATACCTGGTGTCTCTATTTGTACCAAAAATCTTCCTGTACACTTCTCTTTTCAAGAATAACTCCCAAAAGTCTGAATAATGGTTTTGTTACTATAGTTTTGCACCTAATGTGCTCCTGTTTATTTGCTGAAGGCATGGGAAAATGCTTATGAGCTGTGTGTTCTTTACTTGAAATATTCAGCAGAGAATCAGATGAAAAGTTTTGGGCTCTTTTTGTTTTAAGTTCTACCTGAACAGTAAGAGGGTTTACAACATGAACTTTGTGTGCAAATAAAGTGCATGGTGAGAATTTCCTTAAAGACATTAAAGATGGGATGAAAAAAAGGGATGCATGTATCCCTTGGATTTGGCTCTTGTTTTTTTTTTTTTTTTATTTACTTATAATGTCCTGTAGTGCAGCTTGAAGTAGGAAAATGCTTTCATGCTTTTCTCAGAAGGAGAAAAACAGAGGGGCTTAGGCTGCCTGAACCTGCTTGCTTCTTATGTGTACGAACTTCTACCAGAAAAACTGTGGGGGAAATATACAATAACACTGAGAATAAAAAATAATTTCCTCTTTGGAAAGTATATTTGAATGTGCTGGAGCTATTAAATTTTAAGTAACACATTTCGTAAGTGTAAAAGCAAACTACGCACCCAGTTGGTGGTGATCAAAGGGAGGGAATCAGTTCAGTGGCTGTAGAAGTTGAAACCAGCTTTTGTTCAGGCACAGAGGGCATTAGGAGACTTTTAACATGGCCTTATAGTGATTTGTTTAATGAAAAAAGTGATTTTTTTACAAATACTTGTGTGTCATTTTTTCCCTACCAGCAGCAACATTTGGTACTGCATCCATGAGCATGCCGGCAGGATTTGGAACTCCTGCCTCCTACAGTCTTCCTACTAGTTATAGTGGCAACTTCCAGCAGCCCACGTTCCCAGCCCAGGCAGCTTTCCCTCAACAGACTGCTTTTGCTCAGCAGCCAAATGGTAGGTCTGCCTGTTTTAGATAACCTTGTCTAAATCAGAAGCATGGAGAAAATGGTCTGTCTATAAGTTGGCAATAATGGGTGGATATTGATTTCTACATGAACTTGATAGTAATGTTGATGAAGTGTTCCCACACTGTTTTGGCTCTGTAACTGAGCCTTCTGACTTAGCTGTTTGCAATTGTGTAAAGATCAAACTGAAATTTTACCAAAATCTCATACTAAAATGGTAAGTATTCCAAAGCTTAAAGGGGTTTTAGGCAAGAAGAGCTATTTTGGGATGTCTGCAACACATTATTACTCTTTCTCTAATATCATAGAACACAGGCAAGAGAAAATTGGAAAGTATTTTCTCCCTGAATTTATATGATATCATAAGATTGAAAAAAGTGCATGTGTAGAAATTGGCGATTGATGAGTTATGAACAGTTGAAAACAAAGAGAACGCTCAGCCACAGTGTGTTTTGCACTTACATTCCTGATCATGTTTAAATAGGATCAGTCCTGCTGATTCTGTAGTTCAAACTTGCACTTAATTTTGGCTGGAAGCTGCAGCAAAGAACTGTTGAAATATTGTTATATTGTTTACTTGCATTAATTTTTTTTACTTTTATTTCCAAGGAGCAGGTTTTGCTACATTTGGGCAAGCAAAGCCTGTAGTAACTCCTTTTGGACAAGTTGCAGCTGTTGGAGTATCTAGTAACCCTTTTATGGTGAGTTATTGTCAATGTCAATGACTTCTGTATGTCCCAAGAAGAATAATCGGTAACACTTGATTTAGAGATACACAGAGGTTTCAGGGTTTTCTTGCTTTTAATAAGGGAAGGCAGCATGTGACTCTCTGAACTGCAGCTCACTATTCTGATGATAACCATTTGTAAGGATGTTCAGATCAAAGCAGAGGTACTTTCGTGCACATTCCCACAGTAGTATAATTCCAGAGAAGCAGCAAAAAGCAGATTGCAATATAAAACAGAAGTATTCCCCAGCAGGTTATTTTTTTGATATGTTCTGCATTTATGATTTACAATATGGGAAAAAAAATCTTAAATACTTGCCTTATTTTTCTTTGTTCCTTTTCCCCCAGGCTGGTGCACCAACAGGACAATTTCCAACAGGAAGCTCATCAACCAATCCTTTCTTATAGCCTTATAGACACTTTACCCAAAAGAACTCTTATGTGGTCACATAACATCTCTGCGCCTCTTGCACTGTTGTCTTGTTTCACTGATATTAGCTTTAAACACAAAAGAAGTCTTTAAGAAGTAAAAATAAAAGCCTGCATTGTGTACCTTTTAAAAATTTCAAAAGAAAAAAAACCCACCAGACACAAAAACAAGAGAACCAACCCCCCACCAGGTAATAACGTGCAAAACAGAGGGCTGTGGTAACATCCTTGAACCTGTGAAGTGGCAGGTAAAAAGTAGCGGTATCATGTGTATTAAAATTGGCTAATAAGTTATTGCAGATACCACACTCATTATGCTGCAGTACTGTACATATTTTTCTTAGAAAATAGCTATTTGTGCATATCAGTATTTGTAACTTTAACACATTGTTATGTGAAAAATGTTACTGGGGAATAGATCAGCCACTTTAAGGTGCTGTTGTATCTCTTGGAATGAATGAGCTGCATCATTTTAACCATTGGTATTGGAAGTCACGAAGTTAAACCGAAGGTTTGTTCATTTCTCAAAATGTTTTCCTTTCCTAAGAGCTCTTCTATTTATACATGCCTAAATCTCTAATGTTAGAGGGATACCTGTCTGCATAATAAAGCTGATCATGTTTTGCTACAGTTTGCAGGTGAAAAAATAAATATTAGAAAAAAAACTGTGTAGCATTATTTCTGTGCAGTAACATTTACTGGATGAAAATGTACGCACTGTGTCTTATACACAGATGAGGTGTCCAAAGCAGTGTGTTCAAAGGTGAGTTAAGCTTAAAATTTTCACATGCCTCACTTGGATGTGTTTCTTTGTGTCCTTGTGATGAAGGTTGTTGTTCTAGTTCAAGTGAAGTCCCACAGGAGAGTGTTGGGTGAAGTTTGGATTGTTTGCATAGAGAATCCATCATGAAGGACACTGGAAGCACTGTGAAGGGTAGATATTGGAGAGAAGGTTTGCAGCAAAAGACACCTTATTATGGGCAACTAATGACAGCTCTGAACAAGCCTTAGTTGTGATCAGAACAGAGTGTGTAACAGCAGGTCAAGGGACCACAGATGTAATAGCTCTCTCTTTATTAAAAAGTGATACATATCAGTAAGAGCTCCTGTGGAATATTAAATTTATCTCTTTTTTTTTAAAATTTACAGAAATATTTCCTGCCATACTAGAGTGAAATTTGTAGAGGGAAAATTGTCTGGCTTGTCTTCCTCTGTAACAGTGGTAAAATTCAAGAAAAATATAACTGCATCAAAGTAGTTGGTGTTTTAAACAGAGATAATTTTGCTAAAGTTCAAGTGTAATACTGGAGCTAAGCAAATAATGTAAGTATACTGTGAATACATAAACTAAAAGCTTAAAGGTTTCTGACCAGCTGGAGAATAAAATTTTAATTTTCAGGATAACAGGAATAAATAAGGTGAGATTGACTTTTTAAAAAAGGATGTGCAAGTCCATTTGAGATAAACACAAAAATTCTTCGAGGTAAGACACTTCACTTGTAATTGACTTTCTTGAATGTCAGATATGTTTTTCTAGGGTATCTGAAAGGTTTGACCTCTGCTTGTAAAAATATTTATGCTGATGCTTTTGACTTCTGTTACCTGCCTATGGGGGGATTTCTTTTTGTTTTTGTTTTTTAAACTTTGGAGATGCCAAGCAGGAGACAGCAGCTCATAAAACATGCTGCCTGTAAGTTTTCCATACTTAAATGTCTGGTTTTGTTCTGTTGATTTATTTAAAAAAGGCTTGAAGTCTTTCTATTTCTGATGGAGACTGCTGGCCAGTGTGGTGTACAGTTCAGTTCCCAACATCCTCTGGGGAATTCATTAAACAAATCCCCAGCCACTTGGGGTTTGCAGGGTATTAGTGACACCCTTACTCCCATCATTGTGTTTTAGCACAGTGTAAATAGTGTAACTCTTCCCTGTTCACCAACTTTGGCTGTTTTGGATAGTGAGAGGTAAATGCAGTAGAGAGTGGGGAACTGCAAGGGTTCAGCAGGGCTTATGGAATACTTAAAAATGCTTAGTGCAGAGAAGTGGACCAAATCAAAGAGATGTCTTTTCAGTTAGATGAAAAGAGTTATGAAAGAGCAACAGTTCTGTGCCCTCTTCACTTAGAGTGTTGTAAAGGGCAAGGGCTAATGAGTTCCGCATTTAGAGATTGTTCTATTCCAAATATTACTGATGAGATACTGAAACTGACTTAAGTATGCAAAGCATGTAGTTTTAGAATATGATGTAGAAGTAGTGGAATACCTTACTTTTCAAACTTGATGAAAGGTTTGCAGCTTTTAACTATACACAAGCACACCTCTGTGTTCACTGATTTTAGGTTTGTCAGATTCCAGATAAGCTGAAGACGTTGTATTGTTTTGAGTCTTCTGTGTTTTGAGCATAAACTGACACCATAGGTGTTTTGTTGATTAGATTTTAAAAATAGCTTTATTTTAAAAATGATTTTTTCACCCCTGATTTTAAATGCTTTTATCATGGAAGTTTCTGCAATTGTATCCACAGTTGTTCATGCAAGTGGCGTAGTTGCCTAAAAGCTGTTTTTGTGCTTTAGCATCAAAACACTTCACTTGAGGACTTTAGGCCCCTTATACAGAAATTAATATGGAGACCTACTAGGGTAGACTTAAATCCTAAAACATCAGCTGTTACAAGTGTAAGAATATGCTACACATGCAGGACCATCCTGAGTTCTGTAAGGCCGACACAATGTCCAGTTGAAAAAGTGTTAAGTTTTCCAAAGGCCTCTGTGACAAATTTTCTGGCATGTCATTGTCTGGTACAATTGCTTTAGATTACCTGGGCATGTCTGATGGTCTTCTGTCAGTAGCTAAATTGCCTTATACAGAAATACTCAGTTGGAGGTAAAGTTGCAGGGTTGTTGTGTGAGCTCCTCTGGTGAGAGATTCAGGCATCTGTATGTTCTTGTGCTCACCAAGTCTTAATAGAAGTTTGTATGTCAGATCACTAAACTTGAATTAGAAGATGGTTTGAGGAATATAATTAGAAGACTGTTTGAGGAATATTTGTATTAAACTCTTGGTGAAGAAAATAGACCAAATGCATTATCTTCTTGACAAAGCTGTCTGTGCAGTAGGCTCATAAACAGCCTGCTTCAACCTGGACCAGTTTTGCTTGATTGAATGTTACATTTCTCGTGATTTGTTGTCCAGATGATGGAGCCTTCTGCATTGTTGCTTGTAACCATTGCTTTTGTCTTGGTTGTTAAGGGGAAGTGCTTTCAGCAGCCACACTTGTATTTCTACATTTGATGGAAATTATGGTGTACATGCTTCTGATCAGGAAAATTCCGGTTATGACTGTAAAGTAGCTGCCATAAATGAGAAACTGGGAAATGGAGGTGGGGAAGGAAACAAGTTATTACCTAATAGCAAAACAGTGTCCCTCCATTGCTGCCTTCCCTTCCCTTCCCTGTCATCTGTGCCCACAATGACCCCATTTTGAAAGGGTTCAAGAAGTCTGGACTGCTTGACTTGACACTATAGAAATTCTGTGGTTGTAAAAGCGAGACAGTATGTTCTGTTATGTACTTCTCACCTCAGCAAGGGAGGACAGCTGTCCTGCACTTTGTCTCTTCTCTGGAAACATGAAAACTAGACTTAGACTCATTCAGTGTCTAAGTTTAAACTAATTTTAGAAATTTGATGGGGAATTGCAGTGAGCTAATTTTCAGAATTACACTAATTCTAAAGATGCGTCCACTGGAACTTAGATTAGCCACTTATGTAACTTAGATTTGCCATAGTAATAGTAATTGTCTTTTAGCTGGCTTCCTGCTTCTGGTTAGGGTATTTTGACTATAAACTTTAATTTAAAGAATATGCAGAGTAATAGGTGGTCACCTTTCCCCTCTGCTCTGTGAACATAGAATATTTTCCTCATCCCAGTATTGGGAGGCTTAGAGGACAAGCAGGTTGTAGTAGTTCAAGCCAGTTCACTTTAAATGAACCTTTTTCCAGGTGAATAACTTTCCTGAGCTTGCATGTCACCACAGGCTAATCTTGGACTAGAACCTGCTTTTGAAAGGAGAGCAGGAGAACTAAGCAGTGGGACTCTGTGACTTACCTGAGTGCTGATATCCAGTCCCAGACCTTTTGAATCTACTACAACAACAGTTAAAATCGTCTGAATCACCAGTGCAACAAAGTTGTTGAAGCCAAACATCAAAGCATAACGCTCCATGCTGAGGTTGACAGCAATCTGAAACCTGACAATGAATGCAGATTCACAAAACTCTGGAGAGCAAGCATGGGTGGGTTCACTTTACTTATGGGAGCAGTTTCATGTTCACAGTGCACTTTTCAAAGTACAAGGTCACTTCAGTTTTGGCTATTAAGCTTTAACAGCTTCATTTTGACAAAAAAATTCATGTTTTTTTTCTGGCTTTGTGACTTTTGTGTGTCTTTTTTACCCTTAAGTGAATATTTTTGCTAAACACCTGTTTATGTTCATTGGATCACTTTGAGAATACTCATTCATTGGTCATTGAACAGCCAAGTGCAGAAGCTACCTTGTTCTGACTTGGAGCGTACTGTTAAGTCATATAATTTTACTGTTTTATACTGGCTAGAAGCAATATAGGGTGCTGTCATAACCTGTCTAAATTTATATCTATGGGAAAGTCCAGTAAAACTTTGATAAATATAAATATTTGATGCTGATTTAAATCAGTTTAGGTAGAACAGTTGTGTGTTGTACTTACGTTGCTATTGTTATAAGGAGCATATAGCAAGCTTTAAATGCAAGGTAACCAGCATAACACGCCCAGATGTTGTCAGTGAAGTGCATAAGAAGCAGAGAGCCAGCATCCAGTGCAGAGAAAATTCCCAAAGCCAGTTCTCCAGAGAGATCCCAGTTTACTTTAACATACCCGACTGCCATGGATGTTGCTGAACCTAAAAATTGAAAAGTATTAATTAAAACATTGAAACATTTTCATTGAGAGCCATTGCATTACTGTCATTGGATTGTGCCAGGAGCTCTTCATCTTGGTCACAGTTGGCTTTGGTAATTGTGTGGATGATATTTCCTGTTAGGGGTATGGGAGTCTTCTATTAATTTGAATGTTTTCCTCCTTGCTTAGAATCTTCACTGACTGAAGTGCTCTGGGAAGGTCCTTGTGCCCAAGGCTGGAGGCAGCAGTGCACAATCTACTGTTTTAGACACTATGAGCAAAGAGAAAAACAATCACACCAAGCATTTTCTGCCAAAATATATATATAATGGGATTAGTTACTTTATGTGAAGTTCTTTATGGAAAGAAAATCTGTGGCACCTCATGCTTGGTTTTTTTTGTTGTTTTGATGGTTTTTTTTATGGAAACATATTCTCAGTTTCTGGTGAAAAGCCTTATGAGATGCATTTGTTAATGCCTTACTGGCCATCACATGTAGACATGTAGCGGACCCTTACACGAGTCTATTACAGTGTAGCAAACCCCATATTCTCAGGTGGGCTAGCATAAAAACTCAACTGTTTGCTGGTTGTATGTGCTCTTCATCACAATTCTAAAAATGGGAGCAAACCAATCCCTTTGGTCCATCCCTGCTGTGAACAGTGGTTTCCCAGTGCTGTGAGTGCCTTCTGTATTCCGAAATTTTGTCAAGTGCCAGAGGGCATAAGTGCAAGAAAGGCTTTGGGAACACTACTCAAAGCAGTAGTCAGAAGTTCTGGAGCAGCTTCAGTAAAATACTTTCATGCTGGTTGCAGAGAGGAAACATAAATTGAATTCCCTGTAGAAATGTGGGATACAGCTCCTGGAAGGTAGCAGGGGGGACAGTTGTGTAAATGGGAGCTCAGAAAGGAGGTTGTATTGGTGCTGCACAGGTATGTAAATGAAGTTTCACTTTATCCATATTCTTCTCACCTTTGGTTAAAGAGAAATTGAATTTGGGTGGACCAGGTAACTAGTGAGAGGCAGAATCGCTAAGATTGGAAGAGAGATTGAGATCATACGGCCCTGCTGAAAGCTGAGGCAGCTAAAGGAAGCTGCTCAGGATGCTGTCTAGGTTTTGACTCTAGGATGGGGAGTCCACATCTCTGGCGAACCTGTTCCTGTTTTAAATTGTGTTTGTTGAGACTTTTTTAAGAGCCCACTGTAAAAGTTTATAGTAAAATCATGCTCTGTGCACTGTTTATCTCGGTCTGCTTTAGTCCTCATAGGAGATGCAAAGGCATCAAACAAATTGCTGAAGAATCCCTCAGCACAGGAGGGGTTACAAGTACCTGCTAATGACTGCTTACCCAAAAAAGTTGCTATTGCTTCGACAGCTCCGTTGTACACTGCAGAGCTGTGGGAGGGGGCTCTCAAGTCCCACAGCACCTGCACATAATTCACCACCTGGTTAAAGCCGGCCGTGGCCAGAGCCCACCACAGGGACCAGTAGAGGAGTTTGCGGGAGCTGTAGCAATCCCTCAGGTCCCTGGCCAGCTGCAGCAGCACACTGAGCATGTGCCCCTGGCGCCTGGCATTCCCAGCCTGGGGCTGGGGGCTCTGGCCCCTGGCAGCAGGATCGGGGCTCCTTTGCTCCGGGCAGCTCGAGGGGCTGTGGGCAGTGTCCGCAGCCAGCCCTTTGTCAGGCGCGGGCAGAGGCTCAGGGGCATCTTTCCTGTGGAAGAACATGCTCCTCTGGGGCATGGGCAGGAAGAATGCGCACAGGAAGGCCACGGACACGGAAGCCAAGGTCATGGCGTTGAGGTAGAAGTAGGAGATGTTTGCGAAGGACACCAGCAGCTGTCCCAGCACGGCGGCCACGGTGGCTGCCACCAGAGTGACGCTCCTGCAGTAGCTGGTGACCCTCTGGTAGTGCTGGGTGCTGACCACACTGTAGATGTAGGCGTAATAGGCCACCTCGGTGGCTGTGACCATGCCGTAGAAGAATTCCACCACCTGCATGGCCACCACTCCATGTGCAAAGAGCAGCAGGAGCCATGTGACGATGAGGCTGGAGCCCTGCAGGAGCAGCACGGGCTTGTAGCGCACGTAGTCCGTGAGCAGGAACACTGGGAATAGGAGAGCCAGGTAGGAGTATGTCCAAACTGGCAGAATCTGGTTGGTAACCTAGAACAGGATAAAAGAGGAAGTGTTTAAAGAATTAAACAAAACAGCCCCAAACCTCCTAAATGTTTTTAATATCCTTTCGGATGTTTTTTGATGGTGTTAAAGCTGAAGTGACATAGTTGTGATAATAGGAAACATTGAATTGTGTGTACAGTGCAGGCTTAAACTGTTTTAAGTTGCTAGACTGACTTCACTATGTAAAGACCAAAGACAGTGATGCTGTGCTCCACTAAAGAAACAGATTGACTTAAAAAAACATTCCAATAAAGGCCTATGAAGAAGGCAAGTTTTGATGTGCAGGTATTTAAAGCAATTTTAACTTTGTGTCAGAGTTAAGTCTGTCTAGTTTCAAATCCTATTCCCTACAGTAGCTGAAAGTGAAGGCTTGCTTCAACTCTTTATGTGAGTCATTGTATGTCCTTCATCACCTCTTTCCCTTGTTGGTAAAGAAAAAGAAAAGCATGTGCCTCTTAGCTGCTACTAGGGTACTGCACCTTCTATGTTTTTTTCTGATTTAAAGTATGAGAAGTAAGGAAGTCTTTCAGTAAGTTTAAATTGGACTTCATATATAGATGCCCTGTGAAAAAATTGTTTCTCTTTTTTTCCAAAGCTGTTCTCAGTTTGGGCTGGAAGGTGCTGTTTGTGGTTGCCACTAAAGGTCAGTGCTTGCCTGGGCAGTTTGGGCACACCTGGGGTGGGTATCCCTCCTTTAGATGCACATCATAAAGTGACCTTTTTCTGTGACTCTAAGTTCCCTGTTTCTGGGAGGTCTTGCCCAGTAATTTTGGGGCCTGCTGAGGTATCCATTCCTGATCTCTTGTTCTCTACTTAAGCAATTAGACTAGAAAGGAACTGCATCAATTGCTGGAGAAATGCTTTTTACTTCTGAACAGGTACTGGAGTGAGTTGCATGGTGGACAGCAGGTTATTTCTTCTTTTGTTTCTCTGAACTTAGAATTACCTCATGGAATTAACTCACTGGAGATGAGTTTGGCTGAAAGAGATTATATGTGTACTATGCTTGTTTTTGAATAAAGGAATCTTGCTGAAATCAGAATTAAGGCATTCTATGATGCTGTTTCATTTATATAAGAAATAATGCTTTCCTTTGTGGCTAAAAAGTAATAATAAAAAGAGGGAGTGAAAAAAATCTCCCTAACAACCTAAACCACAAATACCTTTTTCCAGCAGAAACCTTGAGTTCACAGTGTGCTGGTAGATTCTGCCTTAACATTTGCTTCTGCATATCAGGAGTGACTGTTCTTCATATTAGCTGTATGTGGGTGTAGCAAGCTTGTGTTTTCTAATTATACTGTTAGCTCCATGACTCAGCCACGTGTTAACCCTGTCCCCTTTTCTTGGGAGGTGTACTCCTCAAGCAGCCAGTGCTGAACATAGGAGCATAGCAAGGAAACTCGCATTCATGCTTTTGTAAAAACCCAGTTTCTCCTAATGTGAACCTAACCTCCACAGATTAATGAATGCATGAAATACAGGCAATGTAGGAAATGAACTTTGCAGATCATAAGGGGAAGGCTACTTAGCTTTCTTATGTTTTGAAATCGATACTGTAATCAGTGTAATCAATTCCATGGTAAGTACAAATAAATGTCTCTTCTGGGATGGAGAAACTAGCCAACCTGACACTGCTAAAAAATATCAATGACCAAAGGGGTTTCAAAGTCCTAAGAATGTAGGAACTTCGAAGTTTAGACCTCCTGCCAAAGAGGTGACTCCTTACTCTTTTCCAGAAGCATCTTAAATATGGGTCTCTAGACAAAATATTCATACTTCATCTTCCCTTCAGTTACTGCTGTAAGGCCTAATGCTTTAAGCATTTTAGTTACTGCTGAAGAGAATATTTACATACCTCTTCTATTGTTAGGTTTTTGTCAGGTCCTGTCAGATAGGGGGTGAGAAAAGATTCTGATGGCCTCATTGTGGTGAAAAATCCATTTGCACAGATGATCACCGTGGGATAAATCCAGCTGTGGCTTACAGGTCCCTTCCAGCAATCCATAGTCTACCTAAACAAACAAACAAAACAAAAAAAAAAAGGTGGAGGAATAGATGTTCTTCACAGTTGGTAAAAATAATTTTTTAAGTTTACTTGTGACTAAACCTACACTCCCTGAAGCCATAACCACCAGTGAGGGCTATGGTGGTGGCATCCAGTGCAACTAGACTTTGGGGGACCTGTGCAGTGTGACAGCCAAGGGCTGCCTGCAGAGGTGTCTCAGATGTCTGGCTGGTATGCAGGTGTAGCCAAACCACTGATCTCAAGCTCTCCTGCACTGAGCTGCACACCTGGATCTCCTCTTAGGCAGAGATACCTCTCACAGTTACTCCTGAGGCTGAGATTCTTTGCTGCAACACATTCTTGGTAAGAGACTAACAGCGTGCTCAGCCTTGAAATCTTGACCAAGTCATATAATGAATTTACTGCATATGTTGCATAATCCTTTAGATGGATGCAGTTGACCAAATCTGGGACTAGGACTGGCTCTAAGCTGCACCCAGGCTCCTCTGAGAGGAGTTTAGAACACAATGACTTAGCTAGGGGGTCCCTCTGACAGTTTTACCTGATCCTGTCATCTCTGCAGTAACTTAAGCACACCTTCCTGTTGAGTCTTAAACCACTGTCACATTTACCACTGAACTTTGTTGTATTGATAAGGGGTATTGTTGCTTGTCTTGTGAGCGAAGCGCGTGGCTCCAGCTGTGCCATGTACCTAAGCCAATGTTCCCCTCACTGAACCTGCCTGGCATCATAGCTGCAGCTTGTAAATGAGCAACTGGGATCAAGGTGCATTAGCCTTGCTAAACTCTGTATTGTCTGTCAAAGGTTGTTCAATGTGATGTCCTTAAGGCTGAGTGGCTGTGCTGTAGCAGAAGAATAAAGTTCCATTACAGTCTAATTTCTGAAAAAACGAGTAGGTGAAGTGTGAGATAAAAGCTCACTCTGTGTGCTCAAGGTTTTTTGTGTTGATTTGCAGCCTGAGCACCCAGGACACAATGACCATGCAAGCGTTCTTGATGGCAATAAAAGCCATCAGGCAGCTCAACCCATTGCAACCTCAGTTTCTTCAGAATGCTTTAACACTCACTGTGTTTCTTGCACTCCAGTCATTGGAGAAGGTAAAGAAAGATGCAGAAACTATCTGCTCATGGTACTTGTTCAGATTTAGAATAGAGAGCTATTGAATTTCACTTTTGAAAGTGATGACCAAAAGGAAGAAGAGGCTTGTTTCTTCAGTGCAGTTGGCAGCAAAAAGAAGTCTAAAGAGATTTGGTTTTTAAAGTTTATTTTACTTGTTTTGTGTTAAAAAACTCAATTTCACTAATCCTGAAAACAAGTGAAACAGTGTTTTCAATCACAAGCAAATGAAAGCAAAGCACCAGCTGATGTTTAATCATGCTGCTACAAGCTGTGTATCTTAAATTGTTGATTTTCTCTCTATTGCAGGTACTTTTCAAAAGTCCTTCTACTTGCACTGTGAGATAGTATTCATTAAAACTTAGTATAGATTGTATGTTATAAAGACAGTATTTCTGTGACCTCAGAGGCATGTTAGAAAAAGCAGCCATAACCTTGTAACTTGATTTTTAAAATTGCCTCTGTCATCTTTCTCTTACAAATAACTGTAAATAAAATATAGTCTCTAGTATCTTTAACTCAAGACCTTATTTGCAGTGTGATAAAAATTAAGCCCTAGGCTCATCAGTAAAATCTGCATAAATCTTGTGTCACCTCCCAATGCACTGAGCAAGTGAGTAGCCAGCATGCTCCCAAATAACTCCCAAAATGATGAATTACCTGTCAAGGCTCTGGCTGTGGTGTATTTCCTGTGGATTCAGGTGCAGTTCTTCCTAGCATCACTTTGTCTTGCAGAGAAGTCAGAAACCACCCTATAGAGCTGGTGGTAGTCAGAGATTTCTGTAGCTTTTTTTCTAAAAAGTTCTTTCTAAACTTGATAAAATGTTATCAGAATTTAAATAATAATAATAAAAACAACTTGTCATAGCTGTTCTTTCTTGCAGAACTTGTCCATGAAGATTGCAGGGAAAGCATTCTTTACAGGTTTTGTCAGCAAACTGAGTTCTATTTTTAAGATAAAGCTATAAGACTCGAAGTAGCTAATGATTAATAAAACCTGTTGTGACAAGAAAGCACTAACTGCATTCTTTCTGTTAATAAGTACCTTTAAAAGCTCTGGTCTCTGATTTATGGAAAGACAGCACCAGTTTGGGCTCAGTGTCCCTGTCCCATGCATAGCACAGAGGCCCCTGGCTCATGGGGTCTGCTCTGACTGTCTGGCTTTGCTGGGCCTTTGGGAGGTAAGACATCAAATGCTTCCTACTATTAGTTGGCCAGGAATTACTTCTGTATAGGGGCAGATCTGTCATTTATGGACAAAAGGATAAAATTAAATTGGTAAATCTAGGTTCGAAACTGAAAAATGAACAGGCTCGCTTCAGAGAAATGCTGCTGCTTTGCTTTCCTTTACCCATTTTTTTTTTTTTTTTTTTTTGTCTGTACTGCCTGCATCTTCCAAGGCTCATCAGAGGCTGCAGTTCCCCCTGAAGCCTGTTGGTAGGACACGTATTGATCCTGGGAGCAGATGCTGAGGCCCTGGCAGGAGGGGTCCTTTGTGAGCTCAACAGAGCTTGCTGTGGTCCTGCAGGTATGGAGAGCTCCCTCAGTGCTCAAGTGTGTGCTGCAACCAGGCAGGCAAGTGCAGGGGAGCTGGGCCTGCCTCTGCCCTTCTTCCTCTTCCCTGGCCAAGGGCTTCTGAGGCAGGGAAAGAACCTCGGAAAGGGAAGATGCTGCTGGGCACGGGCTGAAAGGGGCTGCCAGCTCGTTTTCTCTGGTAGCCCACACAGTGCTTGGGCAATACCTGCGTGCTTTGCATACAAGCACACTATTCATTCCTTCCTTGTTTGCTCAAACTGGCCTTTATCAGCTTGGTGGACTGTATCTTCATGGAAGATTTGTGTCCAAACCCACCTAATGTTTCAAAGGTAATTAGTGGTGCATTTAAAAGGGGGTTGCAGCTAAGGGGAGGAATGTGCCCAGCTCTGGAGTTCCATATTTGCATGGAAACCTTTAATGTACTGGAAGACAGACAAACAATGCTAAAAGCTGCTAGGAGAGGTGGACATGTTGAAAATTTCCTTTTCCCACAGAACTAGACAGCCTGTGGTTCCAGCCTTCCTTGTAACCTGCCAAGTCTCAACTATTTCCAGGGTGTGTGTGTGCAGGTACACAAACACACAGGTACATGTGTACATCTAACTCTTTTAGAAACCTCTGATTGCTGGGTGAGTTCTGATTTGCAGCTGAAAACCCAGGATAACACAAGGCCCTGTCTTTCTCCTTTTACACTCCTAGGAGCTGCCTTCTTCTTCCCCTATTTTCCCCATAATGCTTCCTGCCAGCTTCCAACCTCAGAATCATTATTTTGGAGATTAGAGAGAATAGGAATGGATTCTTTTTTCTTTAAGGCTTTATCTGTTTTCTGAAGATCGTTTTCTCTAAAGCCACAAGCCAAATCCATTGTATTTGCTTGTTCCTTTGCTCTTCAGTGGCATCCTACACAGAGAGCAGTTAGCTCTAGCCAGAATGTAAGAATGGAGCTGGAAATATGAAGTTCCTCTTTTTAGTTTAAACACAAACTCTTGTTAACTTCTGATGTGGGACTGACAGTTCTAAACTGAATGCCTCAAAAGAATACTGCTACTCACAAGGATGAATTTAAAAAGTAGTCCTTGCTCTCCTGGATTCTGTCCCTGTTTCTTCAGGCAGGAGCATCATGCCCTCAGTTCTGCAGTAAGAAAAGAACTCTCACTAGAGACTACATCTCCCACTTTTATGACTGCGTTGGTTAAACTGTTCTGCTTAGAGCCAGTTTACAACAGACAATGTCCCCACAGTGCACAGGAGTAAACAAGAAGCCTAAAGAATTACCCAGGGTGATTTTGTCAGATCCTACTATTTCTTCTTTTGACTTGAAACAAATTGCTTCTGTCCTGCCTGTCCTCACCTCTGCGCCCTTTATCTTGCTGCAGTGTGTGACAGTGGTATGAAAAGCTGGTATGTCTGTACAAATGATAGCTTGTGTCTCTACAGGAAAAATATCATTCTGTAAATGCTAAGCGGTTTTTATTAGTTAGATGTAGATATTGGAAGCTAGAAACAAACAGCAGTACAGAAATAACTTCAGCATATGGATATAGCTCATATTAAATTAGACATTCGCTATGCAGGCTTATTTCTAGTCTCTTTTTTCTTCTCCTGGACCGTCTTTTGGACTAAATTAGCTGTAGGACTTGAAGCTTCTTGGCATACTGAGATGCTGATCCTGTCAAATTCTTGGTCAAGATCAGTGGCACTCAAAAGTACACATAATGCTCACTATTTGTTTCAGTTATAAATCTTGGATATTTCTGTTAATCTGGAATTTTCTTGTGTAGAATCAGCTATATTTCTCCACAAAGTCCTTCTTTGGTTTTAGTCTGTGCTACTTAAGCCCCTTCATATTATTTCTTTTCCTGCTGAGAGGAAGACAGTCCTGAATTTAATTTTACTGCAAGCACAAGCAAAGGAGTGGTGCTCTTGCATTTTGCTTGGATTCTGAAGTTATTCCTTCTCAGCAGAGGTTTCAGTGAAGTCAGTACAGAGTTTGTAGCTCTCAAATGTGGGCCAAGCAACAACTGTGACGTAGCAGTGCTGCAGTGAAGCTCCTGGGATGGGTTGTGCAAGCCCTGCTTTTTGCAGCCTGTGTGGGATGAGACAGGAGGAGCCTGTCCCCCATCTGCCTGTACTGGGTATGAAAGAATAGAATGATGCAAACATGATCTTTTCTTCCTTGGTTCAGAACAAAGGCTGTGCAAAGGAGAGTCAGACCTTCAGCCACTGCATCAGTAAATGTGACAGAAGCAGCTTTGGCAGCACCACATTGAGGAGCTACAATGAGCAAGGCAGGGTGAACTCTGCTCTCTGCCATTGTGCATGGGGAGATGCAGAGGTGGTTGCTCTGATTTTGTGTATAAATTACTGCCCTTAAGCTCTTTATACGCATGTAAATAAGAATCTAAAGCAACTTATCTTTTATTCTTGGCACAGTGCCATTCTGGAGAGCTCTCTGCTGGCATATGTTGTGCTGAAGTGCTGGAATGATTCAGCGTAGCTTTTCAGTGCTGAATTGAACGTTCTTCTTGCACTGCTCTTCCCTGCATGCTGCTTTTCTTCCCTGCTGGGAGCCCTGCTCCCAGGAGAAGCCCTTCTCCAGCCTGCCTGCCTCCTACAGCCGTGTCATGTAGCTTGTGACAATCTGCTCTCTTGACTCGTGCTCAGCCTGGTTCAGCTGCTCTGTGCAACGTCTCACTATTTTCCTTTGGCATTTGCATGAGACCAGCACACAAATGCTTCTGATCATGAAAATCCCATGTATGACTGCGAAGTAGCTGCCATAAATTAAAAACTGGGAGAGGAGGAAAAAAAGGCAGAACAATTAATGAAAAACACATTAGAGAAATGCTGCCTCTTCTGAAGATGACAGTCACTCTGATTTTTCTTGTGTTCTGGCAGTTTCTATACACTTGAGTTTTTTGCTTTGTGATTAAGCAAAAGCTCAGCTTTTCAAGTATACGGCAGATAATTGTGAAATGAAGAACTGTCCCTTTCTTCCATTCCTTATGTCTTTGAATAGACAGGGAGAGGGATGAGAACAGGATTTTTTTTCTGTAAGTGCATAATGTAGAAGTAGCTTTGTTACCCACATGGTCATGAATAATCTGCCTGAAGAGCCTGAGTTCATCCTTGTTTTGCTTTTGCACTTTTCAGTAACTGTCACCACAATGACTTCAATAAATTCACTGTGATTTTATATCAGTATTTCCAACAACAATGACAAGGCTATTTATGAAGTCCTACATATTCCTGTCTTTAATTTTAAAGATTTAATGCTTGATTCAATCTTTACTCTTTCAAAGTCACTTTTGCCTTCTCTGGCCAGAATGCAAATAGCTTTAAGTCTTCTTCAGACCTATCGGAGTAGAAAGCTGCCCCAGCTGAGAACCCATCTGAGAAAATGTAGAAGTCAGTAAGTTTCACTTGACTGAAGTTAGGGACATAGCTGTGAGATAGGATATCCCATCCCAAATGAAGTGCCCAAGCAATGGGCTGAAGACTCTATTGTACATGTTGAGAAACAGACCAACAGTTTGCTCCTGAGCTGGAATTCGATGTTACTTGAGCTGAAATAACTCACATAATCCAGACTGTGCCTCATAGTCCTGAGCTCCTGTTCTGCATCTGGCAAAACCAGTCTGAGCATTTGGGAAGAGAGGATGTTTTTCAGTGACCTATTAACTGGTTGGATAGCAGGGCCTGGTTAGTTATGTTCTGATGTATCTCCCTTTAAAAAGTCCCAGACCAGCATCTCTAACCCTAAATGCATTAGAAGTCAAAAAATAAGAATGATAACAAATAATGATGAACGATGATGAAGAATGACAAGGGAAGAACAAGATGTCTGGATTTCTATAAAAGAAAGATAATTAAGTTGTCCTTTGGCACAGGAATTTTGAAGATGGCTTGGCCGAGAAGTAAATAGCAAGTAAGAGTTACTGCACTTACCTGAGTCACTATATCCAGTCCCAGGCCTCTTGAATCTACAACAACTATTGTGAGAATGGTCTGAATCAGCAGGGCAATGAAGTTGTTGAATCCAAACATCAGGGCATAGCGTTCCATGCTCAGATTGACAGCGATCTGGAACCTAACGGGAAACTGGCGGGTCAGTCACTTCCCACTGGGAAAGCCACTGCTGTCAGTCGATGAAGAGAAAATGATTAGTGGAGATGGTGCATCAAGGACAGAGGAAATGCTGTTTCATTTGTTTATTTGTTTCCTTGCTTTCTCTAAAAAAATCAAAACGTTTGGAGTACCATAATGTATTTTAATGCTTTTTTGAACTGCATGGGCTGCTTTTCTAACCCCTGCTTTCAGACAATTGGGTAGAATGTCAGGTCTCTGTACCCTTCTCCTTTGTTCCTTCTCTGCCTGCACAGACTGTGCCAGACAGGCTGTAAAGAGTCCGTGGCTGGAAGCTTTCAGAGACCTGGCCAGGCAAAGCTGTGGCCTGCTGTGGCACTGGAAGCAGTTCTGCCCTGCCTGGCAGGTCACTGTGGGTATCTTCCAACCAACCTTTCTGTGGTGACGAGTCATGTTTTGCTTTGTGGTTTGACAGTGGAGGTAACATGCTGCTTATTTCTGTCAAGATCCTATAGATTTTTACTTGCAACAGCTTTTTTAAAAATAATCAGAACCTCTTTGCTTGCAATATATACCTGCAAACTTTCTGTACAAACAAAAGGATGTTATTCCTTAAGGATTCATTTTCAATGATTTTAGCTTGGGAGTTTTTTGCAAGATACTACTTTGTTGGGGATTTTTTAGAATATATTGAAATAGTCTCGGTGTAATTCACCATAATGCAGTGACAATCTATGAAAATGACAATTAAGAGATCACTTGGCTTCCTTCAAGATGGGAATAACCTTACCATGCATTATAATGTTAGCAGTTTTTTAAAATGCCATATGATTAATTTTGGAGTTTGACACAAAATGCAGCCAGTATTTTTGTTAATGAAATAGTGCAAGAAAATGGCTGCAGCAATAACATTTCATATTTATTACACAGGATAAAACATTTGTTATTAATATTATTTGTACTTGTCTAGTTCTGACAACAGAATAGCTTGGTCTCCCATGAGATCTCATTTGAGTTTATATGTCTGATGTTCCCTTTTTTTCCTTCTTTACATCTTAATATCATTAATGATTATATGTATAAAATAGGGGAACACTTTATGTGGAGTCCTTTTCTGCATTTATGCAGTTCATGGGATGCTAAGAGGTTTATCAGTAGGGGGTCTAAGCATAAGAAGATCCCAAAGGATGGCTGTCAAGGTGCGCTTGTCCCTATTGTGCACTTTGCATCTTTCATGCCAGGAAGGAAAAAAATGGCTTCCATATTTTTCTGTTACATTGCCTTTAGTAATAACATTACCTCGTACCTTGTTTAATTTCTTCTTAGGTAAATGCTTGATGTTCTTTTGACAATTTTTCTTCCTGTTTTTTTGGAAGAATGAAAACAACACAACCAGACATTTAAGTATCCTTACCTAAACAGTTATGTCTAGCATTAGGTCAGCTACCTCTGAGGAAAAGGATGCACAAAGCAAACTCAAAGTAGGATCAGTACTCTGTGCATAATGGCAGCATTGTGATGTTTTGTACTTACGTTGCAATTGTCAGAAGGAGCACATAGCATGCCTTGAAAATGAGATATCCAGCATAACATGCCCAGATGCTGGTTGAGAAGTGCATGAGAAACAGACAACCAGCATCTACTGCAGAGAAGAACCCTAAAGACAGTTCTCCAAAATGGTCCCAGTTAATCTTCATATATTGTACCAGGAAAGATGTTACTGAGCCTAGAAAAAGACAAAAAATATGAGTAAATATTGTATCTGTTCCACAGTCTGTATGTCCAAGCCTTGCCACACTCGCATGCCGAAAGGCAATGCTGAATAATGAAGTAGTCTGAATTTTGAAAGCATTTCTGATGACTTCTGCAGCTGTGTAGATGACTGGTCATCTTAAGACAACTGCATATATCAAGTCTATGCCATTCCATTCTTAGTGTTTTATTCCACTTCACAGGATAAACTGTAATGTAGAAGGATTCATTATTTAGATGTCTGTACACAGCATGTGTCTCTGGGGAGAGAATTAGGAACATGGTTTGGAGCACAAGAAAGAAATTATTTTCACCTTTTCCTAGCTCACTGCACAGCTAGGCTAGTAAGCCTTCTATTGTAATAGTTTAGCTCTATGCACCTCATAGAGGGGGTAAACTGTCAATAAAAGTGAGTTTTGAGGCATCAAGGAAGTATATCCAAGGAATGAGAAAGGATAGGATAGGTTTGCTTTTAGCTGACTTCCTAAAAGATGCATGTGTTGCAAAGATAAGCCATCTAAGCCATGTGACTGCTCATCTTAGGAGTCCCAGACAATTAAAAAACTTCTGTACTTATACACTGAGAAACAGGCAAGTCCATAAGAGAGAAGAAATTATCAGGGAGTAGATGAGAGGGCTTCTAGTTTATTATTCACTTGGTCTATTTAGTTGCGTACTGCAAGACTAGTATCTGTCAGGTGTGGTGCAGACGTGTTTATTTTTCCTCATAGAACACACCCCCACATCTTGTGCAAGTTCTTTACAACAGCACAATGTGAGGCAAGCAGGGTGGTATCCTCTGATGTTACCTTTTGATAACCTGCCTTTGCTAGTGTGGTACAAGCATCTGCTGCTGGCACAAAAGCAGAATGGTTCACATCAGTATTGTAAGGATTCATGGGGTCTTTTTTCCATGAAAATCTTTGTATCTTGCCATAACTAAAATTTTTTGTCTGGTGGCACAAGGGTATTTCACTAGAAAAATGTCTTAACTGAATGATTATGGTCTTTTTGTGTAAAATTTTATGGAAAACTTCTCCCATCTGTGTAAGCTGATAGCCTTGTTATGGGAACAGTGCAGTACTTGTTTTGGGGAAAAGAACACCCAATAGCCTCATCCAGAGAAACAGAGGTGCTTCTGAATGGAATTACCAGCTAGATGCAATGTCTGTGTGACTTGCATGCTTTAGGCATACTGGTAAGATAGTTATTTGTCTGGTACTAAAGAAAAACCAACATAACTCACATTTGAGTTATTGTACATCAAAGACCTAGGTCTGGACTGCACAGGGTGTGCACTGGCTCCCTGGAGCGCCTGCAATGGAATGGCACTTTGAAAGTTTACTCAAGTGAATCTTCAGAGGCTATCATTGTGATCAATGTTTAAACATTGACTTACTCAGAAACATCGCTATTGCTTCGACAGCTCCGTTGTACACTGCAGAGCTGTGGGAGGGGGCTCTCAAGTCCCACAGCACCTGCACATAATTCACCACCTGGTTAAAGCCGGCCGTGGCCAGAGCCCACCACAGGGACCAGTAGAGGAGTTTGCGGGAGCTGTAGCAATCCCTCAGGTCCCTGGCCAGCTGCAGCAGCACACTGAGCATGTGCCCCTGGTGCCTGGCATTCCCAGCCTGGGGCTGGGGGCTCTGGCCCCTGGCAGCAGGATCGGGGCTCCTTTGCTCCGGGCAGCTCGAGGGGCTGTGGGCAGTGTCCGCAGCCAGCCCTTTGTCAGGCGCGGGCAGAGGCTCAGGGGCATCTTTCCTGTGGAAGAACATGCTCCTCTGGGGCATGGGCAGGAAGAATGCGCACAGGAAGGCCACGGACACGGAAGCCAAGGTCATGGCGTTGAGGTAGAAGTAGGAGACGTTTGCGAAGGACACCAGCAGCTGTCCCAGCACGGCGGCCACGGTGGCTGCCACCAGAGTGACGCTCCTGCAGTAGCTAGTGACCCTCTGGTAGTGCTGGGTGCTGACCACACTGTAGATGTAGGCGTAATAGGCCACCTCGGTGGCTGTGACCATGCCGTAGAAGAATTCCACCACCTGCATGGCCACCACTCCATGTGCAAAGAGCAGCAGGAGCCATGTGACGATGAGGCTGGAGCCCTGCAGGAGCAGCACGGGCTTGTAGCGCACGTAGTCCGTGATCAGGAACACTGGGAATAGGAGAGCCAGGTAGGAGTATGTCCAAACTGGCAGAATCTGGTTGGTAACCTAGAACAGAAGAGGAAATATCAGTGCTTTTCTTGTTGAGGAAAAGAAGTTCATGCATTTTAAATGGTGTTGTAGAGGGAAGTTTTTTCTCTGAAGGAATTCATAAAATATATAACCACATTCAATCAGCACGGGACTGTTGGGTAGGCAAATGGATCTTGGATCCATTAAATGGATCTTTTATTTATGCAGTCTGCTGCAAACTGTAACCCGCCAGAACTGGTTAAAGTTGTTCTTTTTTATCTTTTAATATTAAAAAAAAAATTAAACAGTGTTCTCCCTTTTTATTTTCCTACTTCAATTAAAAGAAATCATAGAATAAAATCATACCTCATCTATGGTCAGGTTTTTATCTGGTCCTGTTAGATAGGGTGTTAGGAAAGGTTCTGATGGTTTCATCATGTAGAAGAATCCATAGACACAGAGGATCAGGGTGGGAAAAACCCAGGTGTTGGTTTTCTCTTGCTTCCAACAGCCCATGGCCTCTGCAGCAAAGCTGAGAAGAAAGTTTCTTAAATAATGATATTGCCCATGCAATTGTAAAGACATCTTCTAATTCATTTTTATTTTGTGATTTCTGATACCAAGGTGTGCTCTTTAGAGGCTGACAGTTCAAAATAATTTTTATTTATAATGTTAAAGTGAACAGCTATTCCTTCCATTTGTCTGCTGCTCTTTTTCTAGAAAATGCATAAAAATGAATTGAAAGATCCTTAACTGGGAGACAAACGACCCTGTCATTTCATCTGCACTGACCAAGATAAACACAGGAGAAGCCTTTCTAGATAGAAGTGGCTGAAGACAGCTGAGCACTGAGATTTCCCTTGACACTGTTACTGATCACAGCCAAGCACCTTGTTGAATGACAAGGATAACTATGGAGCCTAGCAGATGTGAGCTGCTAATAAATACAGAAAAGATGTCAAGCCAGACTCCCATCTGGAATTATCTGCGTGAGAAGTCCATTTTGGATACAGACATCTTATTTTCCATTTATAAAACTGGTCACAGAAGGTTAACAGTCCATGCTAAAATGAAATGAAGCAAATATTTTTGTTGTTGTGACGTGGTGAGATGATGGAATAAATTAAAATTTGCAACTCTGCTGGACAGAGCCCAAACAGAAGCCAAAATGGGTGTAATGGGGGCATGCAAAAGAAATAGGCAGTAAGCTAATATCAGTATTCATGTACGTATAGGCAATGTCAAGAATCTTAACGTGTGCAGTTTATATTTTGGAACCCTCTGCAGTTTGTGTACTGGCAAATGGGATTTCTATCACTCTGCTTTTGACTTACATGCTTCCTTCCTGATAACTCTTTCTTTTTTTAGGCAAAAGCTGAATCTTAAAAAAATCTTCAAAATTAAGTAGTAATTTTTCACAAACTTTTCACAAACAAAAGCTGAAAGGAGGTCTATTCAGCCCTACCCAGCCATGTCCTGATGAGTGCATCACTCCAAGTGGGATGGGCAGAGGATGCTTTTTTATAGGATGTGATATGTATATGGCAGTAGGCATTATCCATCTTCTTTTCTAACTTCATGTTATGACACCACATTTTACTGACAGCCTGAAGCACTGAGACATTGGTGCAGATCAAAGGGAATTTGAATTACTTCCTTTGCAGCATAAGGGCCGAAAGCATGGGCATGACAGGATTTCCAGCAGAAATGAGCCCAGCTCTGTGTCAGCTCTGCAGTGTGAACCACTAGATGGCAAGGTGATCCCAGCAAGGCAAAACGAGCTCGGCAGGGCTGTGAGACACTGTGTGCTGCAGGAAGGACGCATTTCTGCCCCTCTTTCCTCCTGGCTGTTGTAACATCTGTCTGCTGCAAACGTGGCTTTGGCAGGACCAGTTTGGGCCCTGCCCAGGATCATGCTCACTGAGTCACCATAACATCCCTGGCTCTCCTCTCACATCTTAATCATTAAAACCACACAGTACCCCGTGCCATGGGAATGCTTCCAGTAATTCTGAGAAAGACATCAGGAAGAGTGGGGTGGAGAGCATCTCTATGACTATCATGAGAAGCATTTGTACAAGGCAGCTCTGGGACGTAGCCAGGGCATGTTTTTCCCTCCCCAGCCTAGCTTCTCCACTCTGGTCTGTTTCAGTCTTGCCCTATTTGCTCATCCTCCAGCTGTGTGACACAGGGGCAGCAAGTCTCATGTAGCCTGTCAACATGTCCTACACCTTAGGAGATGAGTGTGGCAAGCTGCTGCCTCTGCAGGGCTCGCAGGGTGCTTGTGCTGCCCCTCAGATGCTGCCCAGGGATGGCAGAGCTTTGCCATCCTGTGCGGGGATTAATGGTTTCACCTGTACACAGAAGAACCTCAGGTGTGCCCTGGGACACTGTATCCCTACAGTGCCAGCACATGGACTCCTTAGGGTTTTGGGTTAGCCCTGTACCTCTAATCTGCAATTTTGTTCTTTGAAGTGCCAGTGTTAGGCTGGCAGGGAAAGTCAGGTGACAAGTTTCCCACTTGATACAAGGAGCTGTGCAGAAAAAAACCTGTCACTGGTGCTGAGCTGGGTAGGGCAGTGGGCTGAGGACTCTCAGGGGCAGCCCACTCTGCCTTGGGGAGTGGGAGATGGTGTCACCTCACCTGCCCTGGGATTTGTGTTTCACTCACACCCCAGCCCTTGGCCAGCAGTGACCTCCCTACAGCTCTGAAAGCTGCTGTACAAGCCCTCCTTTCTGCATTCATAACCACAAGCCTCTGACAACCAGAGCTCTGCCTTGGTGCTTGAGGGGGAAGGATCCAGTTTGTTCCCAGGTCAGTCATCCCACGTGGTCAATTTGTCTTTTATAAATCTATGGTTTTGTTCACTTTTGAAGAGATTTTAGGATGCCTTGGTGTTGTTCTGCAACAAAACAATCCTGTTTCTTTTTTCCTTCAGCAATTCTTGGTGTCAGAGCTGTCAGCTCTTCTACACACAGCCTAACACAGCCCCCCAGCTCCCCATTGGATTGTTCTCTTCTTTCCTCCCATTTTTCCTTGTCATTGCAGGATTTCATATTTCTAAAGTTCATATATAATCATACCTTCTGTGCAGGAGCTCTTCCTTTCTTACTTCCAAGATAAAAACCTCCTTCTAGTGTTCCCAATCTTACTTCTGGTTGTCCTGTGTGTATTGCAGCTACCGGACTCTGGGTCTTGTGCTTTTCCTGTTCCTCTGGTATTACAGCTTGCTCTGTCACCTCCTTTGGAATGGCTGGAAAGCCAGCCTCCAGCTGGCCCTCTTTCAGCATCCTTAAAGGAACAGCCAGACAATCCTGGCTTCTCTTTGCCCCAAGGCAGCAGTGAATCAAGACCCAAACTCCAGTTTAGTGCCTGACTGGTGCAAAATCAATAGAGGGAGTTCTGTTTGCAAAGAATTTTGGGTCTGTTTGACAGGGTGTGTGGCTTGGGAGCCATCTGTGCCTCAAACTGGCCTATATTAAAGAGGGAGCAGTAGCTGTGCATGGGTAGTTACAGAGGTGAGGGCGAGCACTGCTGTAAGGTTGGAATGCATTCACACCACTTACATGAGGTTTCAAACTATTCTGAAATATTTAAAAGGTAAAAAGAAAAATACCCTGCTCTGCTTCCTCTTGACTTATTTACTGGCAAATTTGTCAAGTCTTTTGCTTAGACAGGTTCTCACAGTGCTGCTGAAGATGGGGATAGCTGCTCTATAGCCAGCTTCAGAAGATTCTGCGGGATTCACAATAGCAGAGTTTACTCTGTGAAATGTACAGATTTTCACAAAAGGTATGTACACAAATCTAGATCCACTCCCACCCTGGTCCCACAGCATGTAGGTCTGGAGTGAGAGGAATGTAACAATTATTTTGGAATATGACTATTAGAGTATGAAAATTGGTAAATAACAGTGAATTATCCAGCCAGAGTAAGGCAGCATTTTGGTTCTAACACCGTAAAATGGAACAGTAACTTTATGTAGACGAATATGAAAAAGGTATGACATTCCTTGCTGGGTCAGAGGAGTGTCTCAGGTCAGCCCCCTTTGCCTTCACTCTTGGTCAGATTTTGCAGCCTTTGCCTTCTACCCCTCAACAGTCAATATTACAGGATTAGTGATGTTAGAGGGGCCATCCCTGCCTCTTGCCTTTGTAACTTGTTTGTTTGGCCTTTCACCATGAAACTGATGCCTTAAGTTTCAGCTTTCATATTTTCCAGATTCTGTACTGTATTAGTATGTAACTCTAAACTTTATATAAAGTGTCAGCAAGTTCTCTTCACAGTTCAGTTAGACAAAACAATCCTTTTCCAGCCTGAGAACCAAGGACTCCCTTGCAGCTTCGGGCTCAAAAAGTGTAAACAGCAGTGAATTGAGCAGAGCAGTCTGTGAGGATGGGACTGCATAACCTGAAGGTGTAATTGGAAAACTAACCCCAATATGGAAATGGACCAAAACTTATGAAAGTGTGAAAACTCGTGACCTGGAGTCCATCTTGGGTGTAGCCATGGCTGGGCTCTTGTACTGCCCAAGGTGTATCCTTTGAAGGCCTTTTTAATAAATACCTACTTTATTCCTTTAACACTGTCCAGCCTCTGCTCTAGGTAGCCTCTCACAGGTATCAAAACCATCTTCTCCTGCCTGGGATAGTGCTGTGCACTTATAGTCATAGAACATCTTGAACTGGCAGGGAGCCATAGGGATCATCATGTTAGCCTCCTTCCTCCTCACAGGACTATCCCAAACTGAACCATGTGACTCATGGTGCATCATCCAGACACTCCTCCAATGCTGGCAGCTTCTGTCACGTATGTGAAACTAATGCATGGAAGGAGTGTAATCATTCCTTTGGGCCCTTTTCCAGCCATCAGTCATTGTCTGACACTGATCCCAGAGCTATCTTGGTTCTGCCTGTTCTATTGACCCTGGAGCTATAGGAGTTGGCAGCCCCTCTGAGAGAACACTGAGTATACATTCATTGGGTTTTATTCTCACAGATTCTTGCTAAAATGAAGAGAATTCTTGAGGGAAACTATGTTATTTGGGGTTTGCATTGACTTACTGAAGAATTCAACTCAAATTTCTTGACACTGAGAAAAACTGCGAAATTCTGATTTTCCTGTAATATGATAATGAGAAAGAATGATTTAAGTAACTTCCAATCCTTGATGTTTGGTTTCTCTGCCTTCAGATCCTCTTTTATCCTTTATTATCTAGTCTTCAATCCATCTTGTCCCATTTCTTGTAGTTGAAATTTCATGCTTTTTCACTGATTCACTTTTGAATGCCAAATGGAAGACCATAAAACTGTGATGAGCAAGTTTTTGGTCAACTTCAGCCCTATACCAAAAGCTGTCTACAGTAGAGCTTGGTTGCTGAGTTTGAAGGGCTTTTCACAAAGTGTAGTCGGAGATGCAGAGGCAGTGTTCTGCTTGGAGGGTGGGTTGGGGGATCTGTTTCTAGTTGACATCCCAATTCTGTTCAGTTGGGAAAGGGAAGATTCTGAAAGAGTGGCGGAAAGGTGAGTTTTATGGTAGTAGTGTATCCTGAAGAGTTAATCAAATATGGTCTCTAATGAATCAAAGAGATAGAAAGTCCTGAGAGAGGAAGAAAGGCAGTAAAAGAACACGACTTCAAACCTTTGTCATCCTGATACTGTCTCCTGCCTCTCCTGCCTCTGCTGCCTCTTGGGCTCAATCCGGATATTACCTCTGGTGCTTCACAGGACGGCACCAAGGCTGAAGACTCGTGTTGGCAGCATGCGGTGTCTCTCTGTAAGTTTGGGCACTGACTTTCAGCTCACAAATTCACAACTTCACTTTTTGATTTATGGATGAGGTGATCTTTATCTTTTCTTATATACACCATTCTCACTTTGGCAACGAGCTGCTTTCTGCAGTTTGGTCCTGAATCCCATGGTGTGTGGGTGAGGGTTTCCATAACCTGCTTTTCAGCGGAATCTTGCCCTGGGTTCGTAAGTTGGCAAGACATTTACATCCTAGGCTCAGCTGCTTTCCATCTGAGACACAAAACTGAATATGCAAAGTTTAGTTTGGGATATTTAGCTAGAAGGTATTAAGGGATTACTCCGAGGGGTAGGTTAGGAAAGACATTCAACCAAACTAACGTTTAGGTACTTGTTTTAAATGTACACTTACAACTGCCTCCTTACTAAAAAGTAATGCTGTAAGGCTAGTTTTCACTATGCTTACCTGCTTACACTATCTTTACCTAAGGATAATGCCTACACCTTTTATCTATTCACTCTTCTTAACTCTTGTCACTGGAGTGCCCATTGCCACTGGCACTGTGCAGGGTAGTGGCTGCTGGCAGCAGTGCAGGAGCTGGAACAAACAGCTGTGCCATTAATCACCACTCTGTGACATTTTGAAGGGGTGGTAATTCTTTTTTCTTACAGGCAGCATTTTTGTGGTGAAATACTTGGGCACAAACAAGGCCTGGACCTCTTGTTATAATGTGCTTACCAACATGGTATGGGGCACATACAAGTCCCGTGATGAGTTTATAAAGACTGGTTGAACTACTTTGGCCTGCAGATCCATGATTTATGTCCCTTTTGCACACAGTGAAGCCTGGGCAAGTGCTGGTTTGAAGGGAGTGATTTACCCTCTTAATCTCCTTTAATTGGGCAGGGAAAGTTAAGTTGCATTACCTTTCTGCAATGTAAGTCTTGGCTGGTTTGTTTCCTTTTGGTGACAGTTTCATTGCTGAATTCATTGTAGGTGATCCCTGATGTAGTTGTAAGAGGCTGGGCAAGTTTTAAGAGCAAGGAGCATCCAATTACACTGGGTAATTGATCTTTTTGGAGGAGAGCATTGCCAAGGCTTTACAGGCAACCTTATTTGCATGGCAGTGACTTGCATTGCAGCTCTCTGATTTGCACTGTGCCTCTTGCAAAAATCTCTCAGAGACTTTGGGAAGTTTCCAAATTAAGGTGTTTCCTACCATCTGAGGACTGGGTTTGGCTGTCTGAGGACTGGGTTGATTGAACAAGCTTTTACCTTGTCACTCTTACTGGCACAAAGCACACTCTGCTCTCCCAGCTGAGGGGAGCAAAGCAGGGAGGTGTTGGAAGGTGGAGAAAATCTTCCAGTTGCATTCAATGAACGTAACAGAAGAACAGAAATACTTACAGAAGAACTGGTTATACCTTAAGTAGGTCCTTTAGGTTTCCTTATTTTTTTTTCCAGATCAATGGAGAACAGGAACTACTCCTTTGTCAGTGGAATTTTCTGAGGATTCTCCTTTCTAGTAAAATATTATGAGGTAATGAGCTGTAGGTTTGCAGCTGACTTTTGTGCAAGTCATGACTGTGGCTGGGTGCCCTGGACTCTGGGGTCTCTCTGTCCCCTACATTGTCTGTCAGCTCTTCTAATGGCATAGAAGCCATCAGTAGTTAAAGGAAGAACAGCAGTTTTTTTGTTTCTTAAGGAAGTGGGGAAAGATGATTCTGGTGAGAAAAAATGGTACATGGTAACAAACAATGAGCAAAAAAGCATTGCTTTTAGGAGATGATGAAGAATATAAAAGACTCCATTAAGCTTCACCTTTGGAATGTCTAACTACAGTTAGAAATATATGTATGTAGGATGCTTATCCCAGCACCAAAAAAACCCTCCCTATCTCCAAATTTGCTGCTTGATGATTGGCCTGGTGACTTTAACATCCTATTTGTATTTTTTTGTAATAATGCTATACAATCCAATTCAATACCCGTGGTTTAGTCTCTCTTGGATTGCATACTTTTAACATCTCCAGTTAATTAGCAAAATGGAAGTGATACATACGTCAAAGAAATCTCATCTGAATTGGTTAATACTTGTAGTGACTAATGCTCACTTAACTGTGGTTTGCCAAAGAGAAATGAGAAGAAAATCCTGAAGAGATTTCTAAGGCACTTTCCATGTTGAAAGATCACTTTCTAGGGCGTGTTCCCCTGCAGACTTATTCCACAGACCTCTCACTAGTGCCAGATATTTCGTGATGTCACAGAAGGATGTCCCGTTTCAGAGATGCAAATTTACAATTGCACAACCCGTGTGTGTAGAAGTTTCAGCCCAGCACCTCCTCTCTACATTTTTTTTTATCCTCAAGGTGCATCTCATTATAGACGTCATGGGAGACTTCGAATCATTGCAACAGCCCAAGTAGTGTAAAGTCGTGCTGGAAGAGCATTTGTCACATTTTCACAAGAGCTCATAACAAGCTGGCTGCTTCATTTAATGCTAAACCTCTAATGACAACTGGAACAGACTTAAAATAAGTCCACTGTGCTGCTAGTGTTTGCTTATATGTAAGAATTCTTGCACCTAAAATGTCCTGAGTTCTTCTAATGCCTTGTTTTCTTGCCAGCTCCAAAGAGTTATTAAAATCCTTAGGGGTTTTGTTTTTGTTAGGTTGTTTGGTTTTTTCATCAACAGTGTGTTAGGTTTTATCCCTTTCATGAAGAATTTTTTTTTTTAATGTAGTCCAAGTTTTTCTCCATGCGCCTACCCCTTCCTGTGAGATCTTTCAAAGGTAGAGTAGTTACAGTGTATGTGTTGTACCCGAGAGCTCTGGCCCTGGTTCCCATATCCCTCAATGTCCCAGGTCAGGTACAAACACAAATAGCAAAAGGACCAGTCTTTGATCTGAGGATGACTAAGCCTAATTACTTGAGATATTTTTGTAAAACACAGGTCACTTTGAAATAGCAGATTTCTGTCAAACCCAGATTGCTTGACTTAAAACATGGTTTTGAGCAGGCTGGAGTGGCTGGAAACAGCACCCTCCTCAAAGCCCTAGCCAAGAGCTCAACCAGCAGGGCACACTTGGGGCTGGCTGGGGTTGTCTGGGGTAGCAATAGGCAAGAGAGACTCTGAAAATGGGGACAAGCAAGACAATGCTTGAGGCAGCCAAGGCAACCCTGCAGAAAGAGAGGAACAATTACTCTGGCAGACGGCTTCCTTAACAGGAGCTAGGGCAAGGCTGTCCTTTCTAGGGCCTCCAAATGCGGCTTGCAGAATCAAGAGGCGATAACCAAGGTCCGGTGAAGAGGTATAGGAGGGTCAGAAAGTCAGTGATCTCAGTTGTGTTATGCAAAAGAACGAGCAAGAGTCAGGATGGAAGGGACGTAGTGGTGTGATTTCCTTGGGAAAAGAACAGCCCTATTGGAAAGAAGGAAGTCCAGGGCAGCTGGTTTGGGCAATTGTGGTTTAAAGCTGCTCGCAGGGAAGTCCCTATAACGTAACCTTGGAGTGCTGAAAAGCTGTGGTGATTGCAGCACTTGTCTTGAGAGGGCCTGTGTCCACAGCTGCTCTGCCAGGCTTCAGGACACAGCCACTCCACCATGTTTACTAGCAGCTACTTAGAACAATCGTGGCTGGCTTTTGTTTGGCAATCACAAATAAGCAGGTATTGCTGGGTGGTTTTAAGCTGGTCTTCCAGTAACATGACAAAACTCTGGCTGTGTTAATAATGTACTAAGGAATCACATGTTCTATATGTCAAGTATGATTTAGTAAAACCTTAGTGAGTTCTCTCAGTCAACTTAAAACTTAACCACTTCATGTTATTTTTTTTCCTCTTTTCCTTATAAGGTTTGGATTATTTGTTCTAGATCTTTCTGAGGAAGCAAACAGAACACAAAAATATCAGTTTCCCATTTTCTAAATAGTTCTCTCCTAATTTTATACAAAACCATGTTTTAATTTAATTAATGAACAGTTTCAGCCAACCTAAAACTGCGTTTTAATGAAAAATGTAAGTCAAGGATTTTTTTTGTCCCTACTTTTATTCTTGTCTTTTACTTTCAAGATTCAGAAAATGTCACATATTTCTCTTTCATAATTGCCAAGCATAGTATCTTTTTCTCCTCTTTCTGAATTAAATATTTTTAAAGTGCAAGTCCTCATTTTCTTAGTATTGGAAGGCATTTTCTTGTTCAGGCTGTGGTTTTTGGCTTCAGCAATTTTCCAAATCTTCTTTGGGATCTATGCATCTTGGGGAAATTCTCAGCCAAACTGAAGTAGTGGAGAAGCACTGGCTTGTGTAAGAAATGGTGAGGGTCAGACTCAGTTTCAGCATGGTTGTATGATCACTCTAGTGCTGAAAAGTTGCTGATAGCTTTTCTTGGTGAAGATTTTGGGATGATAAACACATCTCTGGCTAACATGTTCAACATCCTTGCATTACATTATTTAATCAATCACATTGCCACATTTTGTAATAAGGTGTTTTTTTTGTCTGCAAATGACTTGGTGGCCTCTGTCCCTTGCAGGAGACAGCATAAAATCCTGTCTAGTGATCCCTTCCTTTCTTCACACCTTTGTAGAAGTTTTTCAGAAGATCTGCACTTCTGGACTACTTTAAGGATCAGAAATGTATTATTAAAAATTAGTACAAACATGCTGTTGTGTTTATTATGTCTAAAGGCAAATACCAATTTAAACTGGAAGAGAAGCAGGGCTGTAACAAATCAAATGTAATGTAACTTAGAGACCAGTTTGGCAGACAGCTATTAGCTTATTTTAAAGTTTCCTCTTTTCACTACAAGGTGTGTTGACCCTGTCTGGATGCCAGGTGCCCACTAAAGCTGCTCTATCACTCTACTCCTCAGCTGGACAGAAGAGAGGTAAATAAGGAAAGGCTCAGAGATCAAAATAATGGCATGCAGAGATTACTCACCTATTGCCAACACAGGAAAAACAGATTCATTGAGGAAATTCATTACATTTTTTAGCAACCAAATCAAGGTAGGATAATGACAGGTAAGATCAATTCTTAAAACATCTTCCACCCACACCTCCCCTCTTCCTGGGCTTAACTTTACTCCTGATTTTCTATACCTCCTTCCCCAGCAGTTCAGGGGTATGAAAACGGAGGTTTCGGTCAGTTCATCACATGTAACCTCTGCTGCTCCTTCCTCCTCAGAGAGAGAACAACTCATACTGTCTCGTTCCTCCAGCATGGGCTCCTAGCTCCATGGGGCCACAGGTCCTGCCAGGATCCTGCTGCACTGTGGGCTTCCCAAGGGGTCACAGCCTCCCGTGGGCATCCCCCTGCTCTGACCTGGGCTCCCCGAGGGGCTGCAAGGCACAGCTGCCTCACCACAGCCTGCACTTTGGCCTGCAAGGGAATCTCTGCTCTGGCACCTGGAGCAGGTCCTGCCCCTCCTTCTGCACTGACCTTGGGATCTGCAGAGTGATTTCATATATCCATCCTACACATACTTATTCTTCTCTTGGGCTGCAGTTGCACTGGGATTCTTCCCCCACTGTCAGTGATGGGCTCAGCCTTGTCCACTGAGTCCTTCTTGGAGCCAGCTGGCATTGGCTCTGCCAGACATGGGAGAAGACTCCAGCAGAGAATCCACCACTGGCACCTACCCACTACCAAAACCCTGCCACACAAATCCAATGAAGACTGTTTTTTCATTTTTCTTTCCAGTTACAGGCTTTGCCATCACATTTGAGAGGACCATTTCAGTGAAAAGGTGGTTGGCTACCCCAAGGGACTGTAGACAGAGTAGAGTTAATTTTGCAGAGAGAAGTCTGTCCTCAGACAACTAGATTTTTAGCTTCTATATGTAGGTAGCAGAAGCAATCAGCAGTGCTGGGATTGCTGCCAGGATGTGCATGGCAGGTGTACCAGGTCTCCTCATAACCTGCACTTTCGATAGATGGGAAGTTAATTTCTCCCAACATATGTCTTGTCCATGATTACATCAAAGCAATGTCATTCAATGGTATTTCTAGATCTGTAACTTATGAAGTGCAACCTATAATTAGTGAAAATTGTCTTCTTCCTCAGATAACAATTTTGTCAGTCATGCAAGCAGTGAATTGCCTGAAATCACTGGATTGCATCACAGCCTCTAAAACTCCAGAGCTATTGAGCAAGTTACCTCTGGAACTTTTGTGTTTGGTACTTATTATGCATTTACTCATCAGAGATTATGCAATTACTAAATCCCCGTATTTGGCCATGTTCCTTTCAGCTACTGCTTTCTCATGCACTTTGTTTTATCAAAGGAGTCCTAAACTTTGGAAATTACAGAAGGGAATTTCCCCCATCTGGTTCTGTGTTTCCTGAATGATCAGCTGTATTGCTATAAGGCTTTATTTGCATCAATTCAGAAAAGGTACTAATATGCAATAAAACAATATCTCTTTGTGAGGATGAAACCATGGAAGCTGTTGTTAACTACCAGTTAATTAACAACTGTCAGTATGTTCCTCATCTTATTGTAGGGCACAGGTAAAGATACTGACAGTGTCTGACATTCAAGTTCTTTATTTTAATCTTTCATGTTAGACCTAAACCCATAAAAGGACAAAAATGGTTAACGATTATAAAATTCCTTCTCTCTCTTTCTCTTCAAAAGTCCATGAAGTATTTCAACCCCTGCATGGAAACCAGGTGGACTGCTCCTGTGCTTTTCTGTGATGGGGAGAATGATGTCGTAAGCCCACGCCCTCTCCCCTCACAATTTTTTTGTCCTGTATAGGAGTGTTTATCAAGGTTAAACTATTGAGTCCTCTTCAGCACTTCAGACTTTCAGCTGGTGTTTCTTTGAGTAAAAGTCCTTTGGGATATAAGAGAGGAAGTGTATTATCAGGATACAGGACTTGGTGACCAGAGAAAATTGTCTCTAGCTGTAGCTTTGCACATTATGTCTGAGAGCACTTTGACTCCCCAGCTCTCCTCTTTAACATCCCCAAACTGCTCAGAACTGTCAGTTCCCCAGTATTACTTGGGAAAAGGCTCAGCTTTCCCTGGTGCATTTCTTCTTCCACAGGTCTGACTGATAGCTCTGCAGCACTGGCACACAGGCTATCTCTGCCTCATCCTTTGTTATAAACACAGGAGGGGTTTGAGCCTGTGTTCTCTGGCTCCTGGAACAATGGGAGAGGAAGCTTAGGAGAGGATGAACCCTTTGTCAGTCTGTGTTTTGCTGCTCTGACTGCAGTTGTTGTGAAGGGATCTGAGGAGTGACAACAACGAGGGAGGGAAGCTGAGAAGCTTACAGGAATGTCAAGTCAGGAAACTAAAATAGGAAACAAACTGTTAAATGTGAAAAACCCAGAAGAAATAATGTAGGTTGATTGTGGCTCAGGGAAGGACCACATCCAGCTTAAATTTGACTGTTTGCAAGGGTATTCAAACTGAGCTTTTACCTCCCATCCTGAGCAACCTGTCCCAGTGTCTCACCCCCTTGCTATGGAGGGGCTCTTCCCCATGTCTGATGGGAATTTCCCTTTTCACAGCTTGTGGGTGATACTTCTCATGCTTTGGCTGTAGCCTCTGAGGGGACTCTGGGCACAGCCCTCCCCACACAGGCCCCAGGGCAGGGAAATGATGGCCTCCCTTGACCTGGTGTCCCCCTCAGTATGGCACCTGCAAGTGACGCAGGCACAGGTTTGGAGGTGCCACCCTGGGGGCTGGCAGCCTCACCTCCTGGCTGTGGGGCAGTCCCTGCCAGCCCACATAGCCCACCTTGGTCACACAGGTGCCAAAGGAAACCAGGTTGAAATTTGGTTGGGTCAGGGTGGATAACAATCACTGTCCCCTCATTCCCAGGGAGTAATGAAAAACACTTCCCTGGAACATATAAGCACCTCCTGTTTTTATATATTTTTTGCCTTCCGTTTGCATTCGGGGTTTGTGAAGGTAAAGACTGATAAGATACAGTTATGTGTCATATCACAATCAGTACAGCTTTCTTCAGATATTTGCATGAAACAGTTTTTTATTGTTTTAACTACTTTGTGCTAATAAACTGAAGGTACTTTGTACACACCAATTACAAACAAAATGACAGCACTTGAAATTGGGGTCCTCCTTGTTGCTGTTGTTCTAAGTCTTAACCTAATTTCCTAAATCAAACAAAACATGAGATAAAAGGAGCACTATGAACGTGAGTCCAGCTGTGATGACGAGGAACACTGCCAGCCACAGTCAGTTGTGGGAACCACTGGTGTGATGAGAACTGCTCGAGGGCAGGACTGTGGGGTGAGCACTGCCTGAGCAGTGTCATCATTCTGGTATCCAACCTGCTGCTACTTAGGTAGAAGGGTCAAAGCTCGGATGAGAAGATTCTGTCCAAGAAGCACTGAATGGAGAAGAAATAGAACTGTAGAGTCACAAGGACGACTTGAGGTGCAAGGCCACCTCCATCTGGATAAAGTATGGCCTAGTAAATGGCATACAAAACACCAGAGTTGGGTATAGGTGTAAATAGATTTGGGATCCATGAAATCTGTATGTAAAAGAAAAAGCTACCATACTAGCCAGCTAGTTTGAGGCATTGCCCAATGCTGACAGATAACCTTTAAAGCAGCACAGAGATAGCTGCATACTGAGAGCATTGATCTTTTTGTAATCTTTTGTGGCATTTCACTATGATCCATAGAACAGTTACAAAAAGCTGCATCCATTAGGGCATGGGTTCTTTATTGCCTCCTCCCCATCCTTAGGTCAACAGCTGTCGCTCTGCAGAGAAACATGTCCAATATATGTGATGCCATGCACACTGCAAGGTTCCTCACGTATATCTCAGCCACAGGAAATTCCCTCAATTCTCGCTATTAATTTCTCTGGATAACGATCTGTTCCAGAGTTGCAGATGTTTCCATTTCTATGAAGAAACAATAGGAACTCACCCTTGGAGAGAGGTACTGGCATTCTGTGAAGGATAGAAGGCATGTGATTATGTACTATCTGTGACAGTCCATGAGCTCTACCTTAAGAGAAGCCACTTAAGGCTCAGGTTACTCTGTAAGCACCTGGAGCTGGCAGCAGCTCCTCTGTACACTGGCTGGCCAGGACATGGCCTGCAGCCATCACAGTAGTTTCACACAGATCCCTATGGGAAAGTGCCATCCTTGAGTAGCAGCAAAACAATGTACTTGGAGTGGTGACAGAGCCTCTCCCTGGTGGTTTCTCTAGAGCTGTGCAAGGCAATTTTAAGATTGCACGTACTTTTGTTGAATGATCAGGAGTCACAATACTCTGGTAGAGTTTGGGAAAGCAACAACTAAATAAACCCATTTCCATGAATACTCAATGGGTATTCAGCGGGTATTGCCCATGTGTCCTTGCCAATATTGCAGTCCAGAGCTCGGAGAGCAGCAATTTGGAAAGCCCGATGTTGCTATGCTGGCCAACCAAGAATATTCATGTGTACTTTGGTGTTGGTGCAGCTTGTGGCCCAGCTCCTGTGAGTTTGCCACACAAATGAATCTGGCTGGCTCAGCCCACCTCCCTCTGCCCCCAGGTTGGTTTATTAAATTTGAGCAGAGCAGTCATATAGTTTCCGTAGGTAACAAAAGTAACCTACATTTGACTTTCCTCATTTCACAACCCACACTCCTACCCCTAAAACTACATATGCTTCAGCCACAGAACCATTACCTCATAGCCTTATATTTCCTTTTCTGAATCTTTTATGTGACTTTAAAAAAAACAGAAACTATTCCCCAGTGCACTGTTATCTCCGGCTGTAGTACCCGGAAGGAGTGCTGGGGCCAAATCGGGCACGATGGAATTTGCTGTGGGGAAACCCGCTGATGACAGTGGAACCCGCCCATGTGTGAATTCCAGGCTCCTGGCCTGGCACCCTTTATAAGCAGGTGGAGGTGCTGCAGGGCTGGCAGGAGCAGCAGGCAGCAGCCAGGCACTGACTGGAGCACAGCTGTGTGTGCAGAGGGAATGACTGGCGGCAGCAGCAAGAGCATGGTCCTGCTTTCCCTGCTGGGGCTCCTGGCACTGCTCCTTTGGGGCTCCTCAGAAGGTGAGTGACCTCAGCTGTTCCCTCTGCCAAGGGCTCCTGGTGCTGCTCACAGGCTGGGCTGGAAGGGAATTGTTTCAGCAGAATATGCTGTCACATCTCCCTCTTTTGTCACAAGGGAGCTGGATGGCTGGGGTTGAACACTGAGTGCCCTAAACAGCAGGGCAGCATGGGCCAAATGGGGTTTATTTACTTTGTGTTTATTTACTTTTGTTGTCCTTCATCCCAGCACAAAGCAACCAGGATTGCTGCCTGTCCTACACCAAAGTGCGTCTGCCTCGGTGGGTCCTGAAGGGTTACACTGAACAGCTCTCCAGTGAGGTCTGTGACATCCATGCCATCATGTAAGTTACTCTCTGAACTTCCACTGTTTTTTCTCATGTGTTAACCTTGGGATGTCTGTTTGGGCTAAAACAAGGATTTGAATGTTATAAGCATGATTTTTCCTGCCCTTTCAAAAAGTTAAATTAACTGAATAAATTGTATATCACACCTGTAAGCAAAACACATAACCTCTAGTTGATAGGGACTGCTAACCCAAGGGACAGTCATACAATGTAAATAATAAATCTGACTCTTTAGGAATCAGCTGTGCAAACAAAGACAGGTTTTGTCTCCAGCTAAGGGACAGTCTGGCTAACACAGAGTGCTCCCTTGCCAAAACCTCTAAACAGACACATAAGTGACAAGACTTCTAATTCACAGGGATCAGATTCTTTTCATAAAAGGTTTTTGGCCTACATGTTGATCTGTCACCTTAGCTTGACAGCAGCTATTCTCCTTGATTTTACATTTTTTTTTTCTGACATCCAGCAAAGGTCTTTGCCTAAACACATCAAATAAATTGAACAAAATTTTACAGTGCAAAAAATGATCCCTAAGACTGAAGTAGCTATTACATTTAACTTTCTTTTTCTTCATATAATATTGGAAGAATTGGAAGCATTCCATGTATAATTGGTGTTTACAAAAGCAGTTTTCATTGGTCATTATAGAGAGTAACTGTACTCTCTACAGCAATTATTGGCAGGGATTTCTGATTTTATCATTATTTCTTTTCCAGTTTCCACACTGCCAGTGGGCTGAAGGCTTGTGTAAATCCTAAGGAAGCCTGGGTGAAGAAACATCTCCTTTACCTGAGGTAGGAACTGAAAGTTCTGATTAACACTAGGCTGATTAAAACAGGGCATGTACGAAAGCCTGTCTCTTACATCTCTTGAATGCCATTTTTGACAGCATTGGCCGACACATTTGTCTTTCCATCTCCTGTCAGACATAGCTACTCTTTCTGGTGTCTTCTCAGGGACAGTCATGGCACGCTTCTTCTACCTGAGCTGTTCTCTCAGGAAAGAAGAGAAACCTGTAATTGAGGTCATTATTTATGCATGTTCTCTCTTCCTTTGAACAGCCACAAGCTCAGGAGGATGTCAGCCTGACGTGGTTTCCAGCAAGGAGCTGAGTGCAGCTCCATGGCTGAAGAGCCCTGGGCTGAGGCTCTCAGCTGAGATGATTTGTGCCCTGTTGTGTGCTCACTCCACTCCCACTCTGGCTTCTTTGGAACCGATGAACTTCTTGAGTTGATTCATACTGCTTGAGCTAAACATGTTGTTAAAGTTTCTATTTTTACAAAATGTGTATGTTACTGATAGAACATGAGTACTGTTTAGTAAGGTCTACCTTGAGCTGTTGTACAGAGTGTGAATTTTATTAAGTTTATTGCACTTTGTTTTTGTTTTCTTAAGCATGTGTAAAGCGGGTTATTTATTCTGTTTATTTTGTTATTGTCTTGTACCAAAATGTTTCCTTTAAGCTGTACTTAGCATTATAATACCTCCTGAACTATGGTTAAACATGTTTGTAGAAAAAAACGGTAATTGGAGATTAAAAAAATGAATGTTAAAATCAGCACTCTCTAGCATGATATGTTTATTTCTTTTTAATTGAAAATGTGACTTGCCCTTGAAATTAATTCCTTTTTTAAGAGCCTCCAGCTGAAACAATTGCACAGGTGTGTGTAAACACCTGTTAAAGCCACTTCCACATTGCTCACTTTGTTTGCCCTAGGGGTAGCTATGATCTTCCTTCCTCACCCTGAGACAGCTGCTATATATCAAGTTTTTATCTGGCATGAAGACTTAGCTTCATCTTAATCAGACTTGAGAGAACTCCCTTTGCCAGTTTCCTTATTTATTCAGGAGGAATCTTGCACATTGCTACTGGGTAAGCTTCTACCTTATCCAGCAGGGAGGATTAATTGAAGTAACACAGTCTTCTCTCAACTTAAAGGGTTTTCTCTAGAGGAGAAACTTACAGTGCTTTCCTCCCCTTTTTGTGTTTGCCTATGGTATCCTATAGCTTCCAGCATGAGGTTTTCCTGATGCAGGAGCTCTTGATGGAGGTCAGGAATGCCAAAAATAATCAGACATCGTGGAAGAGATTTCTGCAGGTGGGCTGGGGAAGATTGTTCAGCTTTTTATGCACTATTACATTGAAATCCCATGTGGACTTCAGGGATGTGACCACATAGGGCATGCAGGTGAAGTCCTCTCACTGTCAGCACCAGAGTCTTATTGGCAAAATTTATACCTTGCCCTTTAGTCACAGAAATACAAGCACTAATTTTAATCTTATTTAAACTTAAATGAAAAGTACTTTTGGTGCCCTTGGGAGAGGAGCTGAGAGATACTGGCTTTTTAAAATGTTGTTCATGAGTGTAAGGCTGTTATTTTCTGGTTTCAACACCTGTTACTACTTGAAAAATGTCCTTGTGGCTCCACAAATCTGGGAACTGTGAGTTCCCTGTGGCTAAAGCTTTCAAGGATCAAGGTATCTAAAGGATCAAAATTAATTAGCTTTAATTTCCTTTAGGTGGATTCCTGTTATTGAGAACATAATGTATTCTCCGGGGAGAAGTAATTACCAGCTTGTTGCCTGGGCATTCCCCTAACTTCTGGGCAGAAGTGCAGAGCTCTGTCTCATTCCTGCCAGCACTGCTATGGGCTGTTCGGGCTCAAAGAGTTCATAGGCTAAATCAGGTACCAAAAAATGGTACAGACACAGTGAACGGGTTAAAAGTGCTGGAGGGTGAGGTTCCCCAGGCCTACCCTGGGAACTGGTGTTAGCAACCAGAGCTGTAAAGAACTTGGTGCAGAAAAGCCTGGAGTTCAATGGTTGAATTCAAAGCAAGGGAGAAAAAATAAGGAAGTGGAATTCTGTGAGTGGCTCTTTACTCCCAGTTCAGGCCTCTTTGAAGTTTTGCTTTGGTCCTTCACTCACCTTCCGCTGGTCATCCATACTTCCATTGCTACAAAACCCCACATGCTCCATCCACAGAGCTATGACTTGAGGGATTTCTTTTTAGTTCCTCTTATTCTGGTTGAATTTTTTTTGTAACCCCTTGGGAAGAAAAAAGGTACTGAAAATATTGGTTTCTATGCTCAATATCAGAAATTGCTAAGGTCATAGTGTTACTGGTTGGGAAAGTCTGTGCAGGAATAGCAAGTCCCTCCATGCCTTCCTGAGGACACAAACAGGTATTATAACTGGGCGCTGTGACTCCAAAATCATCAGATCAGAAACACATTTTTGTATGTGACCTTAAGTGGTCAGTTAGAAGTTTTGATAGCTCTGTAAATCATGACCCTTTCTAGAAAAACCTGAATCCTGATTACTTTGGTGGCACTGTTCTGCATGCGAGTTTATTTTCTTGTAAAATGCTTTTTATTATAGCTTGGATATTTGGGAAATTGATGTGAGAGTTTTCCCTTCAAACTCTGAGCACTTAATACTTCAGTTTCAAAGTGTCCTGCTTTCTCTGCATTGAAACCAGTTCTCAGTGATTCTTGTGCTGGCTGCAGTATTGTTATTGAATCCTATTTGTGTCTATTCTTTCTGTGTACTTTTCGGGTTTTGTTTTGGTTATTTTGGTTTCTTTTTTAATTTTTTTATAAGGTTTTTTTGCCTTTTAAATTTTTTTTTTTTTTTTACCATAAAGCAATCTCACACCTTTCAGAACTGCAGCCTTTTGTTGTGTTAGGATCTTTGACAGAAAAATTTCTATCCTCATATGGAATCATAATTAGATTTACAAATTTCTACATTTTAAAAAATCACACTCAAGCACAAAACAATGAAATAACTTAGCATTGATTAGTCAGGGATTTTTGTAGGGAATAGAAAATCTTCTGATGATTTAATTTTGCTGTTAAAATATAAAACCTGCCACATTTCATCTGCTGGAGAAGTATTAACAAGTTATTTATCGCACTTCTCTTCAGTTGATGGTAGCTTCCATTAGCTGAAGACTGTTTTATTTGTTACTTGTCTCCCAGTTTTTCCACCAAAAGGGGAAAATCACAAAATGGGGGTTGTAAAGCCCCTGCAAATCCAATGGACAAATGGGTGAATGGCCTTGTCCTGCAGTGTCCAGCTTCCAAGTATATCTGAAACCCAAGTTTTCCTGAGTGTGCTTGGCGCCAGTGACACTTTCTGACCCTCCACAGAGATGTGCATAATTGGTCACTTACTTGCAACAAGCCCACGTGCAGTCTAACTTCACACCTGATGAACTGGAATACACCATTCAGCTGCAATTCTGTTGAGAATTGAATCGGGGAACTCAGAAACCGCAAAGAGCTTTAAGCTCATGACACTGTCACTTGGTTCTAATGGCATCCACCCAGCTGGACAAACATCGAAACAAAAGAAATGGATCCATTGTAACAAACCTTCTGTATGCTGAGTTCAGCTGTGTTACACCCTGGCAGTCTTGCTCCAAATATCAGGCTACAGGCAACATCCTTTGCCAAAAAATGAATCATAAAAGAAGCTTTTAGTCTTCAGAACAAACCCACTGCATTGTGTATGCTAAGTGTACTAAGCAATTCTAGCTCTATGACTGTACATAAATGAAAACTATGATTTATGTTCCCAGGATCTTGTGGTTGCTCTATTCTGGGAGGTGTCAACCTTTACTGAGCAGTGTTGCAGTCCTAAGGCTGTAAAGACTTTTGAATTGCTGTGTTTATTCTTTGTGTTGTCAGGTGCAGACAGCTTCCAGCCAAAGCCCTCCTAGAGCTGCTGGTGTTAGAACATTTAAATGTGATATACAATAGCTGCAATCCTGTGGCTGCTATTATCTGTAGCTGCATTAGCCATAGAGTACTGCTCATAGACCTACCACTGCAAATAAACCCAGGCACTCATTTAATAGTGTTTTAGCTTTTTTGAATTTCTAGCATTATTAAAAAATCATGCAATACAAAATATATATCAGATGTAAAAGCAGCAGATGAAATTTAGAATATTGTATGGGTAAAAAGCAAATATGCCACAGGAAAAGTAGAGACTAAAATACTGTTTTTAGTTTTTGTTTTTAAATTTACAACAGCATTTCTATAGTTTTGCTTCCATTACTTCATTTATATCCCCAAAATAAAGTACAGTAATTTCACAATTATAAGCTGCACCTGATTATAAGCCGCACATCCAGGTAGCCGGGTAGAGCACGAGATTTGTCCATATATAAGCCGCACCTGAACATAAGCCGCACTTTTTTTAAAAAAAAAGCGAGGATCCATGTGTAACAAAATAGTAACAGAATGGCGCCAGGGCGGGGTTTGGTGTCAGGTGCTCAAGTTGCAAACAGTTTTCATAGACCAGCGAAGCCTTTAAAGGCAGCCCCAGGTGCCCTCCCCAGCTGGCTCTCACTTCCAGGTTGGCATTTGGCTGGGATTTGTCCATAAATAAGCCGCACCTGATGATTAGCCGCACTACTGGGGTAGGCTGGATTCTCCAATGAAAAAGGTGTGGCTTATAATCGTGAAATTACTGTAATAATTTTACTTGTATGTACCTGCATTTGCAGTTCCATGTTCCTGAAATTTTCCTACTCCCTAACTTTAAACTGAAAACTCTCCTAATTTTTTTACACTCTCTTTGTATCAAGGAGAAAATTTATAATCCGGGTTGAAACTTCCCGAAAAAATAGATATTCACTAGATAGTGTCCACAAACGGAATGTGCTGGATGAACTCACAACTCATGTCCTGTATGGGAGGGATTTTATTCACCATTGTGGCCACACAGCTGATGTACAAAAGTGAGGAGAAAGAGATTGCTCATGGCACTTAGTCCTAGTCTGTACTGCCAGCAAAGGGATATGAGCATCCAAGGAGCAAGAGCTACCCCTATTTTCAGAAGTGGTGCCCGATGCAAGTGGGAGTTGACTTTGTACAGGAAGCTGTTCTACAGATAAAATGTCGTATCACAGGTTCTCTTAAATATGGTTCCTTCCCAATTCTTAATATTCATGAGATGCAATCAACTCAGGTTCATAAATATATAATTAATTACCACACATAGATTTAAAAACCCAACCCCTTGATTAAATTTGTTTGTATCCAGTGGCATTTCAGCATACCAGGTTTTCATGATACTCCTTTTTCTGAAGTATCTTGATTTACTTAACAATCTAAGCCTTATAATGATTATATTTTCTAGCCCTCAAATTAACCCAGACAAAACACTGGAAAACAAATGATGAAGAACATCTCAACAGTTTTTCACATCCAAGCTAGTTGTATGATGTTTCAACACCTGAATAATGTTTTTGTGTAGCAGCCGTTGTAGTGAAATTTAACGGGAAGGTCATTGTTGCGTTTCTTTCAGTGAACACTACTTTTAGTTATCAGAAATTATGATATTGAGCCCTTTTTGCAGTGAAAAAAATGGCTGTTCTAGCTGAGGCTGAAGATATGTATGTTCTTTCTACCTATTCTGTTTATAGGGATTTTTTCCTCCTTGAATTCTTTACAGCTGGAGAGGGATGGAATGGCTCATGGCCTTTAGAGACAGCTCAGCATACCCAGGCTCGCATCAGCTGTCTCTGTGTCACAGTGCTGTTTTCTAAAACAAAGTGGCTTTCGTGACTTATATTTTCCAGTTCTATTGTAGACTTACTAGAAATCTTGTTATTTATCAGGAGTTTTTGCTGCCTCCTGACTCATGGTTTGACCCAGTTGTGCATTATGTTTGTGCAGAAGAGCTCCTGTTTTCCTCACTGGGTGCATCTGGCAAACTCACTGACTGCAGAACGCTTGCGTTATTACCTGACACCATCAGCTTCACCGTCTCGATGGGATGATGTGGAGCTCAACCTAAAGGTCTTCAGCCCCCATGGTCTGGGCCATGGAAAGAAACATTAAAGTCATTTCTGAGTTCTCAGAAGCGGTAAGATAAATATATCTCATTGGGGTTTTTGCACTGAGGATTTTTTTATTGTCAGGTCAACTCATAAACTTGGCAAGGTTAAGAGGAAAGTCATAAAAAGTAGACAGCAAGGAAAAATTTGTTTCAGCTAAGTGAAAATTTGATTGAAGCAAGTAAGGATGTATGGAATTCCCTGACTGCATGGCATATGTAAGCAGTTTGTCAGAGATGGCAAATGGAAGAGTAAGGAAGAGAAGTACTGTTGCTTTCTGCCACTTATTATCTCACTGTAGGTGAACATCACATGCAACTATTTGTGCGAACACCTTCTTGGTAAATTGCAACTAGTAATTTTAATTTTAGAGTTTTGAATTAATGAAAACTGCCATGCAAAGAGGAAAAACAATTCTTGGGAAAGAGAAGACTGTTCTACAACGCACTGTCACTTCTTTCTCCTAGAACAGCTCTTACCTAGCAAAAGGCAAACCCCCAGAACATAATGTCCCTCATATAAGTAATAGTTTTAACATTTTTCATGGCTGTGATGTTGTGATTAGCATTGGAAATAACAGAGCAGAAGTGAGAAGGAGCTTTAGCAATGCACTGAGTCTGTTTGGGTAAGAGGAAGCAGAATATGCCAGAAGAAAACAGCCTTGGAAAAAATCATGTAAATCCCTTTAATTCACCAAGTAGAAACAAGGAACTATCAGAGAACTGTCCTGCATTCTACAGACCGGAACAACTATTAGAAAGGACACAAAACTCCCCTTAGTGAAAATTCATTTCACCCACTACTGCATAACAGAAATGGGAAGTGGCTTTCTACATCTTTCCTTCAACTCAGACTACTCTTGGGCTGGCCTTTCTGATTGAGTTCAGCATACCACAGGCTGACCTACTTCAGAACAAGTGGGTCATGATGCAACTTTAAACCAGAAAGCCTAAACCCCACTCTTCTATGCAAATGTGTTTGAGTCAGAAACACTTCCTTCATCTTATCCTTAGGATGGTACATTGTCTCAAGGGAGGATTTTTCAGAACCTATGTTGGGAAGAAGAACCCAAGGCTCTTCAAAGGAAGTCCTTTGTTGTAACTGCACTGATTTTGCTTCATATTGTCTGACAGAGTTCCTTTTAGCACTGTAATAAATCTACACTGAAGCCTTTCAAAGCCTCTTGAACACAGACCAATGATTTTTATAGTATCTTAACTTTCTGCCTCTTCTGGAAGCTGCTGGCATAAGCAAAAATGCATAGGGAGCAACTGATATATAAATTATCTTTCCAAGCTGATATCATCAATACTTTTGATCTCTGTAGATAAAAGCTGATTATCTCATCCTGGATGTCTCAGCATTTAATTTTTCTTTCCAGTGTAGATTTTTTTGAACTCCCTACAGTGTACATTCTTTGAAGCTGGCCTTTCATGACTCAGAGGCTGTGTGTGCTCCTTAAACATTTTAAAAAAAGTAGCAGGGCAACAATTTTGCCCCAGTGGTCTGAAAATATTCCTTCTAAAAGTATGCACTAGTTACTTCTTTCCATGAACTTGAAGAATAGTTACATTTCTTCTTAACAGTCAAGGTTTAATGGTATGGACAGGACCTCAGTCTGCTGTATCATCAGAACCCCTGTTATCTAGTGTCTGAGTAACAACGGAATAACAAGTCCTTCCATTCACTCCCTCCCCACAGTTTTCCCCTTTTCTGCATAATAGCCTCTTCAGGTACTCCTACCTCTGCTACAGCTTCTGGTTCTGTTTTGTCAGAAGGACACACTGCTGTCACTGTACATGTATTTTGCACCCAGGATTGTCCTGGGTAGCACTGTGGGAAAAGCTTGGTCTGGGCAGTTTTAGCTCCCTGTCCCCACTCAGGTCAGCAGTTTTTTTAGTGACTGTGCAGGAGTGCAGCAAACGAGCCAACACAGCAGTGCCTCTCCGGGTCAGCCTGGAGAGCAGGCACAGGGCTTAGAGGGATCGACTTCTGCTGTGCCTCTGCTGCTCCCTAATCCTGTGCTTACAGAAGCAAGGAAAGAGGTGACAGCTGAGGCCTGATTTATCATCTTTCAGTGTCATTATCACATCCTAGTAACAGGTAATGACAAATTGTAAAGTGTCCATGTTCAGATGAAGATTTTGAGTACGAAAGTGATGGGAAAACATACTGATCAACAGGTACTAACGTCATGGAGCCTTGCAGCCTTTCCACTTCCCTCCCATTTTGACTGTTTTGCTTAATATGGCTGAAACAATTAAATGCAATACTTTGAGTTGGTGCTAAGTAATACTGAAGGTACCAGAAAAGCTGCATGAATCTCTGTTTATGATGAACAAATTAAGTTTTAAGGTAAGAAGCAGTGTCCATGCAACGGTTGTTTGTTTGTGTCATTTAAGTTCAAAGAACAGAAAAAGATTTATATTTTGAATTTATAATCTGGATGGATAAGAATTATGCTAAACAAATACGAAAAGTTGTAAGAAGCTGGAGACCACCAAGATTTGGGGTTGTTCAAAAAGTTATTTTTGAATAGGGTTGAATAGGGTTGGTTCAAGTAAGTCAATTTAGTTGCAAAGCTGTTTGGATTGTTTTCAATAAAAATATTTCTTATCTGCCTCAAGACTTTCCATATACAAACAAGACAAAAGACTTAAAATAAACAGATGGGAATGAAAAACTCAGAGATCACTTTGTCCCTCAGCCATGTCCTGAAGTAAGTCTGGAATTGGCCATTGTATTTTATTTCCTGGCTTTCAAAAAACCAAAGGACTGTTTCAAAGTGAAGCTGTAGGGAGCCTTATGGGTGGTTCTGGAAGTTGTGTATTGTTAAACACTGAGTGGGACTGTCTTGTATTGATCCGTTGTCAACAATGTGGACTATGAGATCAGCCAAATGAGAATGTGTTTACTGCTTCCCCCTATTGATGCTCTACAGTCATTTCAGCATAAAGCTTGACTCAAATTTTTTGTGCTATTAATGCATTACTTTGTAATGATTCCATGTTGGTTATCTCTTTTCAATTACATTTTTTCTTCACTTTTTGATGAAATGCACATCCCAAGGCAGTGAAACTGATGCAGGGTCTGGAGCACAAGCCCGTGAGGAGCAGCTGAGGGAGCTAGGGGTGTTTTTCGGGGGACAAGGAGGCTGGGGGGACATTATCACCTCCAGCCCCCTGAAAGGAGAGTGTAGCGAGTGTAACAAGTGACAGGACGACAGGAAACGGCCTCAAGTTGTGCCAGGGGATGCTCTAGATTGGATATTACCTGCTGCTGGGGGAATTGGTGGAACCAGCATTCCTGGCAGCGTTCTAAAGGCCTGTGGCCCTTGGGAACATGGTTTGGTGGTGAACACGACAGTGCTGGTTTAAGGCCTTTTCCAGCCTTAATGATTCTATGATTCTAAACTGTATTTTCATGGTTGTGCTTCAATCCTGAGTATCTATTTTAAAATTTTAAACTTATTAGGTTTTTATTTTTTTTAAAAAATTTATTTATATTTGCCCTCTTTCCTTAGTAAGTATCAATTCACTTTCCAAAAAGCTTTCATACATTTGCTACGCCGTTACTAATGGCTCTTTGGCACTCCGAACGTGATACATTTGTTTAGCGCACTCCGTTCTACATCCGCTTCTCTGCTGTGGGTGCGCAGCCCTGGCAGCTGAGCACGGCCGGTGCAGCGCCAGCAGCGGAGCAGCGACACCGCGCTCCCCGCGCTCCGCCATGGCGGGCCCGGCGCCGCGCCTGCGCCCCAGGCCGTTGCCGTGGCTGCGGGCGGACGCGCGGGGCCCGGGCGGCGGCGATGGCGCTGAGGCGGCTCCTGCTGCGCTACTTCCCGCCGGGTGCGGAGCGGGGCGGCCGCGGGGTCCGGGTGCTGCCGGGGCTGTGCCGGGGCTGCGGGGTGCGTGGCAGGGCCCTGCGGGTGCGCGGACCGCCCAGCTCGGCGGGTCCCCTCAGCCCGGCAGGCTCTATGGCCGGGGGCTCCATGGCGCACCGGCTGCGGCGGAGGTGCGGGTGCTTGCCTGGCTGCTTGGCTGAGAGGTTCTAATTAGTGACTTAATGCAAAGTCAAGGCAGTCGTACTCGCATCTCAGTAAGGAGTTTAAAAAAGTCAACAGTGACTGTAGGTGACGCGGGAAAAAAAGTGTTTGTGTTTGGAAATGGCTGTTTAGTAAAAAGAGTTGCCACTCTCTACAGCTACCCGAAAGTTGGCTGGAGCTGGGTGAGGGTCGGTGTCTTCTGCCGGGCAGCCAGTGAGAGGATGAGGACACAGTCCTGCTGTGCCAGGGGAGGTGTAGATCGGATATTAGGAGGAAATTCTTCACAGAAACAGTGATCAGACCTTGGAAAGAGCTGCCCAGGGAGGTGGTGGGGTCACCATCACTGAGGTGTTTAAGGACTGGCATTCATGCCAAGGTTTGGTTGACAAGGTGGTGTTCACTCATGGGTTGGACTTAATGATCTCTGAGACCTTCTCCAACCTAATTGATACTTTTAAAATTATTTTTAAAATCTCATTTTTTTGTCCTTGACTTATGAATTTTCTGAGTGGAGCCATGCTTTGAAAAGCAGTGCTGGGAGACTGTCATGGTTTATCCTGGACTCAGGTGGCTCAATGAAATTTCAGAAGTGAAACAAGCTGGAGATGGCCAGCTCAGGAAGTGTACTGGAAAAAGGGATTTTCCTTTCAAATTAAGTGCTTTTCCTAGGAACTTTGTAAAATGCAGAATGACACAGGCATTAATCTAAATTACCTTTTCCCACAGACAACCAAGGGGCAGGTGAGCCCTTTATCAGCTGTTTCAAAACAGGAAGCAATGTGGTTAAACATTTTAATACTCTAGCTCAGTGGAAATTGCAGAGGTGCCAGAGCAAACCTGGAAATATAGAGTGTGTTATGATTTTTGATACATTACTGCACTCAAGCCTTTGCAAACACTAGAATAAATATAACAAGTTTTGTACAACATGTTTTTCAGGCTTCTTGGAACACAAACTACAGCAAGTCATCTTCAGGACAGCTTCTTTAAGATTATTGCTGATGAAATGATGCAAAAAAATTGTTCATTTCCAGAATAGAAAAAACTCAGAAATGGTATTGTTTAATATATTTTTTTCATATAAGCACATCAGAGTTGTTCATCACCATGCTTACTCTCAGTGGGAACAGCTAACATCCTTCCAGCTCCAAGAACTGGAGTTGGGTCTCCTGAAGTCAGTGGAGCTATAAAAGTGGAAGGGTTGCTGCCTACAGCATGTGCTATAAAATTCCAGAAGTCTAATCATGACCTGTTTATCACTTGTTTTTAAAGGAATTATTCTGGAATACGTAGAAGGTGGTGAGTCAAAGACCAGATCAATAGATCTACTTGATCTTAGACCTGAGTAAGTATGATGTCACTTTAGACAGCAGCACTCTCTACCTTTTTATAGCATGTTAATGTCAACCCTATTTGACTGTATTAGACATAATTGAGATCAGCTATTATGTAGAGCCTACTTGCTCTACTCTAGTAGGAAGGGCTTCAGAAAAATAACAAAGTGCACCATTGAATAAAGTTGCCAAATCCATGGACTTTAGTAGGCAGAAAGACATGAAGTAATATGATTGTCTTAATACCAGCATTGGTATGGAAGAGGCCTTGCATGTAGAGCCACGTCAGTAGACAGTGTAAGCTGGACATGCAGGATGAAAAATCCCAATTCAAAAATTACTGAGTTTTGTCCACCTGGGACTGTCCAGTATAGTGCTGTGGGTAAAACCTGTCAAGTCTCTTTGTGAAAGAAATTGTCTGGTGATACTGAACAGGAGTATAAACACTAAGAAGATACTAATTTAAGGGATGTAGTGGCTCCCATTTGGAAGACTGATGCAGAAAATCCACTTTAGACTTGAATAATTCCTATACTAACAGAAATGCTTGGCTTTCTTGCAAAACTGATTTTAAGAGTGATTTGTGATTGTGATTTGGCCGCTGGGTATTGTCAACCCTCAGTTTCCATGGACAGACAGAAATCAGTAGTTACCTGATGACATGGAAAGACAACCCAGTTCCACAGACCAGCTGTGACCCCCTTGTAGGGGCTCCAGGGACATCAGTGGACCATGTGGTAGTTACTGTCACAACTAGGAGTTGTACAAACAGCCATAGATTTCTGAAGCTACAGACAGATAAATTTAAGACTTTTCCATATGTAATTTATCGTGTTACTACTTCATGGGCAATTTGTTTGGAATTTATAAAATTCCAGTTTAATTCAGGTATTTAAACTGACATTTTGGGACACACGTCTCCCATGCCTGATACTCCATGGAAATAATTTGGAAAGATAAATTCCTTGCCAAGCTACAATTTTTAAAAGTTGAATTTTACTGTAAGAGAGGGAAGGAAGTATGAAAACCAAGAAAGATTTATCCTTATTTCTTTAGGTCTTTACAAAATGAGATAAATGCATAACGTTTAATTGCTTACTTCAGTTTCTCTGCAAGTAAATAATATTCTTGGGTTCAAATTCATAATTATTGCCAGAGGATGGAATGTGGTGGGCTTGTATTTGGGGTATTTCTTGAATTTGTTTTCATTTTTTTTCTCATAATTAGCACAGATGTTACAGCCTTAGTAGAAGAAATGCAAAAAGGAGAACCTCTCATTACAGCTTCCTGCTTGGAACATGTCATACATCTAGTACAAAGATTGCAGGAGAAGCTAGGGGAAAAACAGAATCACAAATTCTCTCTTTTTAAGGTCAGAGGCATCTTTAAAATAATTTGGGGCATTTGGGGAGTTTAAGTTGAGATACTGCGAGTATGTTTTTACTGCTGTGTGTTGTGTTCTGTGACTGATTTCTTGGCATATTTCAATTCTCTCTGCACCTTTAGAGCAACTGAGTTTGACCTGGAATTTCTGCCAGGAATTCCCCCCAAAAGGCTGAGAGATTCAACTGTTCCTAGACATTGTTTGCACAGTCTTATGCACTAGGGCGTGTTTTGGATGGAGAAAAGTCAACTTTTACTTATCTAATAAGTCTGTGGGCCAGCAACACCCATAGTTACATTTAAACAAAACCTGTACATAGACCCCAAGTAAACAGCTGTTGGGAAAGGACCAAAGTATTTTCATACATGTGTCTGCTTGTTCTTCATTTGATTAAAATTGTGGGATTTATGCTATTATTTTATGGGGTTTTATGCTACATGCAGTTGTCATTACAAATCCTGGTTTTCATTACTTTCTGTCATTACTATTATCTTTGAATATTGATATATTGATCTTTGGCTTACAGACCGCACTTGAAATATTATTTTTAAGAAAATAGGATTTTTAAGAACAATGATTACAGAGACAGTTCAGAGCTCCAAATCCAGGACTGAGTCTGTCAGGGGAGAATAGATTTAATTGCATTTAATTGTGCAAATGAAACTTTCTTCCAGAGATTGCATCTGACATAGTTAAACGTTGTATCTTTATTGTGTCAGCAGATGGCAATGTGTGGCTGTTAAGCAATGTTGGTCAGTGCCACGGTGCTTATTGTTACCTTAAATTAAAAGAGAAAAACAAGTTTTGTGTTGGCTTGTTCAGCTAAAAAACCCCTTACATGTGTCTACATATCACTTTGGTTCTTTTGACCAACAGTACTCATCTGGGAGAATTCTGCAAAGATATATGTATTTAACCTTCAACACAGACCTGTGTAGCAAGGCATCCTAAATTTAAAAAGTTTCTCTTCCAAGTTAGGCTATTAACTGAGATAATGCGTTGCTTTTCAAAAGCTTTAGAATAGTTTGTTCATCACAGAGACTGACAAATCTTCAAATGCTTGTTCAAACTTGAGTGTAAATAATGTTATTTGTTCATTGTTGGATCTAGTGCTGTGTCTGAGCTTCTGTATTTGGAAATAATAGAAACAGGCAAATCCAATCAGTGCTGGCTTATTTCCTTCACTCGAGTGGTTAGAAGTATGTGAAAAGAACTTTTTTGATGTTTCAGTTTCATATAAGGCTTCCAAACGAAACACGAGTACAGGTTCTTCTGAGATACTAATAAAATATAAGAGATGGGTGGGAGTGAGATTTTTTTCCCTTAAAAAATGTTCCATGTGTGCATTGTTTGGGAATGAATGGTTTTTATTCCATTTTTTTTTGCACTGGAGTGTAATCTGAAACAAGTATATAAACTCATCTTTTTGTTATTTCCAGTAATTGTGGTGGTGGTGTGCTAGGCACCCTACAGAGAAGTGAGGTTTTATAGCACCTCTCAGGTTTTAAACTATTCCATGGCATGGGATGCTGTAGTGATTTGCAGATTTTTATCTTAGGTAGAGCTGTAGCAGATTTTGCAGAACTGAGGTATATTTTTTCTAGTATCGCCTTGGGATTTGATTATGGTATCATTTGCACAGGCAATTCCTGCTGGCTCAGAGTTCTGTGCATGAAGCAACTGCAGCACTGGGCATTGGAAGAACAGAATTAGTCTCATAATCCAAAATTACATAAAACCCATTTTGTTTTCCTTCCTTTTTTCATAATTTCAAAATAGTTTTGTTGTTCAGAGCCGCCTGAATGTAGTCCTAAAAATGTTATGGGTGAAATTTCCATAAATTTCCATAATTATTGATTCTTACATGCAGATGGATATTGTGGCTCTTTTTAAAAAACACAATATTTTTGTCATTTTTTCATCTTGATTGCTCATTCCTACTTCTGTAGCTGAAAGTACAACTTGTGTTGCTTTCTCTAGAGAGCAGAAATTGCTGTTTCTGTAACATAAAATGCATTTTCTGTTTCTCTCTCCCTTTCAGTCCTTCACTTATCAATTGTTATTTCCATTTTGATGAGTCTGTACTCTTCATAGTAGAAGATCTATGAGCCTTTCTCATTTTCATTTTGGAGACAGGCAGCTTGGAAAACTTCAGATAAGAAAAAGAAGTTGAAGCTCTGGTAATGTCAGTGATTGAATCTCTCTGTTCATAAACAGTTTCTTCTTCATTCTTACACTACAGAAAAGAACTAGGGAACCACTGGGGTATTTATAACATCCCTTTACTTCATTTTCAGCAATTGCTGTGATTTCCCAGTTTATGATTTTATTGTGCTTTAGACTTGAGGAGAGGGCAGCTTGTAATAGGTGAAAATTGTTCAAGTGCAAACCATGTTTTACAGCGGCCAATTTATTCAAACACCAACCAGATTGGTTTTTTGGGTCTTTTTAAAGTATCATGGCGTGATGTCTTCCACTGCAGTATCTGAAACTATTTTCACCTCTGTTTAATAAACCTTAGTATGTTATTATGGCCATGGCTCATTCCTATACTGTCTTATTAAAGCACCTTAGAAACAAAGTTAGAAAACAGTGCCCTCCATAATCTAAAAAACACATGCAAAAAATGAAATTCTGTCTTGGAATTTTGCCTTGCTGAGTATCTTTGTCATCATCTTATCATGACCTCATAGGACAGAGCTGTAGCTTAAATCTCTTCTCCCTGTTTTGTATAACAAAGTCGAGTGCCAGCTGGAAGCATCCCATACCCTAGAAGTCTCAAATTTAACTGGTTTTCTTGGTTCACTAGGTGAGGCTGTAGATTAGTTGGGATTTCTTTCATCAGTCATCTCACAGTCATGGTCTTCTCTTTTGTTTTGCCTATTCAGCTCTGGTCTAGAGTTGCTTTGCAGGTCCCAGAGAAGATGAAGAAAATGCAAAAATGAGAGGAAAAAAATCATTCAAGTAAATTATAAAATTGAAATCAATATGATTTAATATCTTCAGTGATCACCTGATTATTAATGTGGGATTTTTTCTTCTCTAACAGGAGGAGGAGAAAAAAAAATTTAATTTGTTGACTATTTAGAGCCATTTTGTTTATTTTGTTAGCATGTTTTTCCTTTCACTGCCCTCGTTTCTATTTCAGGTTCTTAGAACACACATATTGCCTCTCACTAATGTCGCATTTAACAAATCTGGTTCCCGGTAAGTTGCTTTCAAAGTCAAAGTACATAACCATTAATTGAAGTTTTGTACTTGTAAATTAAATGTTAAGGAAACTTCAGTGCTGTTACTTTGCTGCAAAAGGAATTCAGCTCTGCTACTTAGGAGCAGCTTCAGGCATAATTGGGGATTATATTTCAGGCCTCTGGGAAAACCAATGGGAGATGCAAAAAAGTAGCAGGTGAGATTCAATCAATGTAATTTTTTTCTTCTACAGCCATAGTCTGTTGACAATTACCATATTACATATTATGGCAATAAACTAAATATTGCTAAATGCTGAATGAGTCTTTGACATAAACTCATTTGGGAGTTTCACTGTAGTGAAAGTGTAGCTTTCATGTTAATTGATTTCACTGTGGACATATGCCTTATAATTTTTTCCTTCATGTCTTCAAAGCAAAAGCGTGCTTTCTGGTTGAAATACTATAAAGGTGTTTTTATGAATAAGATGTTAAAAAGAAAGAAGAAAAGGAACCTTTATAGTCGTAAATCTGTATTTTTGAATGAGATTTAACTAAAATATAACTAAAAAAAGTCTAGCTAACTAAAATCTGTGGAAATAAATAATTTGGCTGTGCATTGGGATATTTGCTGTATTCAGATGTGAATTTCTCTTTGCTTTAGCTTCATCACTGGAAGCTATGATAGAACCTGCAAACTGTGGGATACAGCATCGGGAGAAGAGCTGCGTTCTCTGGAGGGACACAGAAACGTTGTCTATGCAGTAGCTTTCAATAACCCCTATGGGTAAATAAATTTCTTCTGAGATTCTTCATAATTACTATTGATGTTATTTGCAAATACTCTAAAAAATAGACTATTTCAAATTGAAAGAGTTCACCTTCTGAATTTGTAGAGTTCAGGTATAACTAATCACTGTAGGATGACACTGTCATTATTTGTATAAGAGATCCATTCAAACATGTTTTCTGCTGTCATTTTTAAAAATTAAATTTAGACATTCTAACCACAAATTTAATTAGGTATTCAGTCTTGAAAAAAATATAAATGAGTTAGTTGAATAAATTGAAACACAGTTTATTTCATTAGTATCTACATGACCAGATTGCGTTCTGTATGTTTATCATACTCTTCTGCCTCCATGTAGTTGTATGTTATGTGAGATAGAAGTTATGACAATCTGTGTGGCTTCACTTAAGGAGAAAGAAGTGGATTTCTTCATTTGCCATTACCAATTCAATATTATTTAGGACATGATTTAGAAATGTCACAGCTTTTGAGTAATTTTTGTAAAATCCACAAGGTGCTGCTGTGTGAACGTCAGACACTAATTTTTGCACCTTTTATTTTCTCCAGTCATTGTTTGCCCTAGGCTGAAACTGCCAGCAGTCAGATGAAGGGAATTACATGTTAGCTACTGAAGTTTCATTGTCATTTGCTTCCTGAGGAAGCTGTCATGTCTGAGAAAACCATCTTTTCTGTAAAGTAAAATAAATTAATTCCCATTTTTATGTTGAATCACATTACTGTCAGATATCCTATTTATCAATTGAACAGTGCACAATTAACATCAAGAAATAAATGTTAAAAGATTTGTTCTTACACTATTTGCTCATACATACTTCATCTCTTTCTTCTATATGAAAACTTAGGCACTGCTGTGTCAATGTTTTATATTCTGATGTTATACTTTAGGAAAGTATTTAATGAAGTTTATTTATGTAGCTTGGTGAAACTAATGACAAAAATCTGTGCAAAGATCAATAACCAGACTGTAACATAAAAGTGGAGAAGCAACATGCAGCAAGACAAAACCTGATGAGAACTTTGAACTACTTTTGTATTAAAAATTTGATAAAAAACCTTTTTCTTCTGCTACTCTAGGTTTTGGTACAGTGGCCCTTGGTACATTTTCTAGAGGCTTCACTTTAGTCTTGCTCTAACTGCAGATGGTCACAACTCTTCCACTGACTTCAGTGGGAGCAGAGTTCAACTTCTGAAATTTAGGTGAACTGCATTTATGATTGTTGATCAACAGGTGTTATCTGATGAAATGATATAATTTCTTAATAAATCTGTAAGTGCAGCACAACATCATCCCTAAAGCAGGTCAGTCATGACTAATGAACGCTCCTGTGCTAAGAGATAGGCACAGTAGCTCTCTTAGAAACTCACTGTGTCTGCTAATTTTTTTGCCTTGCTGTGACCTGTGTTAGTGAAATCCTGCTGCAGGATCTTATAGTGTGGCAGTGAGCACTAAAGAGCATGGGAGCTTCCAAGGCTGGATGATTGCTTCTCTGGAGTCAGAGGGTTTTTCTACATAAAAATGATATTATTTTTTTTTAAATTTAGTGATAAGATTGCCACTGGATCTTTTGATAAAACCTGCAAACTGTGGAGTACAGAAACAGGAGAATGTTACCATACATTCAGAGGACATAGTGCAGAAATAGTGAGTAGTGATGGATGTTTCTTATTCCTTTATGTTTCCTCACACGATCGTTGATGACTGTGAGTTCCAGCTCCCTGTAAGCTCCCACTGGAAGGCACAGTTATTGTGGCACATCTATTCATACATCCAGGTCTTGTTAACATTTCTGCACTGCAAGGGAATATAGTGTGACAGTACTTGAGATAGAATAAACCCTCATACAGAGTTTGAAATCATATTTTTATTTTTACTTTGTTCCTATTTCCCTTGCTTGCTAAATGTTAAAACATTGAAAATAGCATAGCAATTGGAATTTTCAGTTTATTGTACATACTTTTTGTTTGATTACATAGCACATGTTTTTCTAGCTATCTTACATTTCTTCTCATATTTGCAGAACTAAATACACAAGAATATCATTGCATGTGTTGTTGTCTTTCACACAGAGATCTGAACTTCATGTACAGATTGGAGCTGTAGAGAAATGAATTTCTGAAATGTAAAGTGTGTTAACTGGTAATATGTGGGATGCTGAAATGTCAAAGATCTGTGAAATTAAAGCAGTTTAAGCTTAAAAATGCTTGGTTTCCTCTCTCATGCACTAGAACCCCATCAACAAGAAGGTACCTCGATTCAGTTTAAAAATCTGGCCAAAGACATTAAAACTCTGAATTTCAATGATGAGTGGGGTTTTTTGGGACTTTTAAAAATAGCTATACAATCACTGTCCAAAGAAATATTAGTGAATACTGTTTCTGAAAAAAAAAAAAATTAATTGTAAGAAGCCTTAACTAGAGAAAAAAAAATGGTGGTTTACCATATTGGAATTTGGGGTTTGTTTCAGTGTGTTTTTGATTCTCTGGGTACTCTGAGTTACCCCTTATAATGGAGAACGTTTGCTTATTGAGAAAAGCTGCAGTGATTTTGCATCCACAAATCAGTCAAGTAAATGCTTAAAGGCCTCTCCATTTTTTCTGACTTCTTAGGGGTTAGATTAGACCCAGAGTGTCATGAGTTGTGCTGACAAATAATTAGAAGATAATTGCCAGCAGGAAATGATGTGTTTCTCTGAATCAGACCTGTTTCTGAAAGGCCATTATTGCATCTGATACATTGCTGGCAAAAGCATGCCTGTAGTTACTTAGGATGAAAAAACTGAGCTGCTCTTTTCCTTTTTTAATGGCACCTGATATTCTTTATTTGCAGAGCAATCACACTGAATAATTACAGAGAATGGGAGGATGACTACATGATTTTTTTAATGTGAAAAATGAATTGAAGTAGTTGTTGAGCTTTGTTCTTGCTTTTTTTTTAAAAATACGATGTTGTGGCAATGCCCTTGGCAAACAACATTCGTAATGACACCTGGTGGGGTAAGAGTACAGAGACTCTTTGTGGGTTCACAGAACTGTTTGGATGATCTCTGCCCTAATCTCATCAAGTAACAGAGAAAACCTACCAAAAGATAGTGCTAGGGAGGACTGTCAGACTGGACAGTAATTGGAGGATTTCAAAGAGAATTTTGAAATAAAGAAAATAAAGCATGTGCTTGCAAGGAGTCTACTTGGTTTGAGTACTTATCCAGAATTGTGTGGTAAGGATTTGTTGCTGTTCTACTGAGCTGTTGGAAAAATTCTGCAAGTTTTCTGTATGCCATAAAATATTATCAGACATTTGTTTTATTTAAAAATATTAATCCTAATCCTTGCTTTACTATTTTTTAGTAAATATATATAAATGGACTCCTTTAAACTTTTTCTATCCGATGTTTCTTGCTACAGGTATGTTTATCATTTAATCCTCAGAGCACACTGTTGGCAACTGGAAGCATGGATACCACTGCCAAGTTATGGGATCTAGAGAAAGGAGAAGAAGTAGCCACTTTAAATGTATGTTTGCATTCCCTGTGTTTTTCAGAGGTGTTCCTTGCTGTCTTGGTTTTCCAGCTGAGATAAATAACAGTGTAACCATTATAACTGTTTCAAACCTTGCAGTTTCTTTTACCAGCCGTTTCATAACAGAATAACAAAACCTGAAGGGAATGAGAAAGATGTGGTATTTTATGAGTCCTATTTATCAAAGGACACATTTTCTCATTGCAGTGACATTACTGCCATAGATTAAAATCCCTTCCATCACTTGTTAAAACCTGCTGCTCTGGTGTCAGTTGTGACCTCCTCTGTATGGAGGAGGTACCCATGAGCCATCCAGTTACCTGTAGATTGCCATCTCTCTTTGCTCTGCATGACTCGCTGGCGTTCCCCAGGGTCAGATTGGCCTCTGCTGCTTCAATGCATTTCTCTCACATAAATCCTAAGTCATATGTAGGGAAGCTTCCTGCTTTAGTGGTGTGCCTGAGTTTTTGCAGTTGTTGGGAGATTGACTATTCCACCGTCAGGTAGATCGTTTTGTCAAAATTGTGATATACTGGACAAGACAGTAAATAAAATAGTGATGAATGATGGAAGGACTATGCTGCTGAAAAAAGACTACATATTATACTATATTAGTGAAAAAGTAATAATTTGTATTCTCATACTCCTTTAAAAAATTCTCTCAGGGTCACTCAGCAGAAATTATTGCTCTGTCTTTCAATACCACTGGAGACAGGATCATCACTGGCTCTTTTGATCATACAGTTGCGGTATGGGATGTTGGCACTGGCAGGTACTAAAGCACTAATAACTATAATTTTACTTTGCTTGATTTTGTGACAAATTAAATAGAAAATGTTGAGCTGCACCTTACAGAGCTTGTATTTCATTTAGAGTCTATATTCCTTCGTCTTGTAATTTGTTACTCCTCTTTGTTCTTTTGAAAAGGAATGCTGCTCATGAAATACTTTTGTATGTATTCTTTGTTTTAAATTTCTATCTTATGAGCACTAAAGAGGCAGAAAGGATGGACAGATTCTGTGCTTGTTCCTGATGAATTCTCCAAACAGGAATATATTTTATCAACATGGAAACTCATGATTTGCAAGATATCTAGGATTTCTAGACTGTTTAAGTAGAAAGTATATTTTATGTTATAGAAAATCATTCTGGTTATGTTATCTTTAAAAACTATAGAATGTGTATTTTTCCTTCTCACAATCCTTTGTCAATTTAAATTTAAAATATGTTCTCCTTTGACTGTAGAGAACAAAGCTCTTGATTAAAAAGCCAACAAATAATAATGCAACAGGTAAATATGAACTTGTATAATGATGCTGACAAATCCACTTGTTTTTGCAGTGCGAAACTCAGTGTAAGTTAAATAATAAAATGATCACCCTTATTACTGACAAAGAAATTTATGAAAATAACCATTCTATTTTGTTTACAAGGGTTGTACTTTTTTTGTGAGAGCAAGGGGAATATCTCTGATATTTATATATAAAAGGAGAGCGTGTGTATAGAGGTATCTTGAGATAATAGATAATATACATCAAAGTGAGACTAAATGTGTGATTTATAAGTAGTGTACACATACTGTATCATTTAAGATTTGATCCTTTGAATTCAACTTCTTTCAGCCTGATGTTCTTGCAAGTATTTTTGTTTGAAAACAACCTTTTCCAGCTTATTGTCTGAGTCTACAGAGAAATCAAAATCTGGGGATTTTCATGTTGCTTTTTTTTTCTGTGCAATCAATATGGACTTGACATCAGGAATATGAAGGAGAAGATTCTCATTGGCAGCTCTGGTGATTAGCTAGTGGCAATAGAATTGTTCCAAGGCCAGCAGTCAGCCTTTCAGATGGCACTTGGGCATGAATACATTTAGGAATAATGGAAAGTTGCAGTCAGAAGGACTGCAAGTGAGCAAATCATAATTTGCTGTCGAGAGGTTCAGGTAGATTTGCAAAAGTCTTGTAGGTGAGATTTTGTGTGCTTTCTTTTCACCATGTGAATTACATGAGGTGTACAGCTTTCCAAATTTGAGTTTCTTCTGATTTTGCTGGCTGACCCTGCTGAGCACATGTGTTCCTGAGTTTTATTCTGTGTAGCTGCCCTGAACTGCCTTGAGGGAAGTTGAGGGATAAGTCATCTGAACGAAGTTCGAGATTTTCTTCATAAAATACTATGATTAAAAAGAAAAAAAAGAGTGAAGGGAGAAATACACTTTTGTAATCCCCATCTGTATTCCATGGCAGATGCAGTCTGTTGTAGTTCACTTAAGGTGTTTGCAGAGCTTCATTTGGCAAATCAACAGCCTGGTCCTGTATCTTGGGTCAGAGAACTGGACACCAGCATGCTGAGAGAGCAGTTTCCCATTTGCAATTATAGTCAAATAGTATAGCATCCATAGATCACATTTCACTTGGAAGCTGAAGGCTTAGGAAATACTGTCATGGCTAAAGCTGATTGCTTTTAATAAATAACTTAAATGGATTTTTTTTTATAGCACTTCATAAGCCTCTCTCGTGTGTTCTTTCTGTGTATCTGATAATGGTTTCTGCGAGATGTTCTCCACATTGTTATTTATTCTGTTTATTGATCAGATTTTTATGTCAAAGCTTGACATAAAAATATACTGCCTTTTTTGTAACGTGGAAGTTTAAGCTCTCAGATTTTAAATTAAAACTTTTTTCTAGATATTACTAGGTATTACAGTAACAGCAATCTTGATGGCCAAATAATTTGTTTATAAACTTAAGTTTTCCTCAGTTATCTGCTTGATTATTTTTGATTTTACTGTAAAAAAATCTACATAATTACAACAGTGTAGACCTCACAGTGTTAGAAATCAAAAGGAGTAGTTCTGTAAAATGCTAAGAACATAATCAAGTTTCTGTTATTATAAACAAATAGCAAAATCAAATGCTCAGGAAATTTTCTTTGCTGTTCATTTAGCACATATATTAATTTAGCTACCCTTATATATCTTGTGCAATGAATAAAAACATTTCAGTCACTTAAACTCATTAAGTTGTTTTTCTAGTCTATTTTATCTGTTATTTACAGTCTGCTTCTATTAATGATGCAGTGATATTAGCATTGTGATGATAACTCAATTTGCTAATCCTTTAATGCATATATATCTCAATCTTTTTTAGGCTTTGTTGCCTTATAGGTCATTAATTAATAGGAAGTAGTGTTGGCTAATTGTAACCTCTTACTCAGATAAAGCTGGAGAATTTAATGGGACCTGTATTGCCAGTCTTGTGCAACAAGACATTCAGGATTAATGAGGATTAGAAATCATCACTTGGGCTGTCATTTGCCTGTTATGTGGGAACATGCTCGCATTAAGTACCTGATTAACTTCCATTTGATCTTCAGTGGATTTTGTAAAAGGTTTAGATTATATGGAGTTTTAAAGATGTACTGTTTACAGTTCATTGAAGTAGGATAATGGGAGAGTAATGTGGAAAAACCTGCTGTATATGCTTAGCATGTAGATGAATGCAAGGAATCTGTAGCTGGTACTGAAAATCATTGCATGTCGCTGGAAATACGTTCACTAAAATATTTTTGAAAGAGAAGGGAGGAATTTTCTATTTTATTCCTTACTGCCTGTTTTTGCCAAAGATAGAAATGGAATTGATGTGGTACTAGAATCCTAAATGAACTGCACCACTCCATTTAATTGCTTAAACGGTGAAGACTTGACACCTTAACTGTACCATTTTCTAAACTTATAATTTACATGTGTATATAAAAATACACACTATAAATGTAAATGATTATCTTCAATTTTTTTTGATAGGTTGTTACATACTTTAATAGGCCACCGAGGAGAGATTAGTAGTGCCCAGTTCAACTGGGACTGTTCTCTCATTGTCACTGGATCAATGGACAAAACATGCATGGTAAGCTGGTTCAGTAGGTAGTGCATACAGCTACTTGACATATAAAATGTATCTTTGTAAAATTGAGATGCATTATTTTAAAGTAGAACATATAAAGAATTGGAGGATTTACAACTAAATGTAAAACCTATACTCTTATTTATTTCAGTGAAGTCTAGTTAAATCTTGTTTAATCAATGCACTGAACTAAAAAATGTATAGGACTTCATTAAACTAATTAAAGAGTGACTCATTATTGATTTGTATTCAGCTTTCATGTTATTACATGTCAGACATCAGGAAGGGCCTCTACTAGCTGCTTTCTCAATCAGCTAGATGTCTATAAAGCAAATTAGCGCAAAGCAGCAATGCAGTGCTGTTTGTGTGTGCAGCTGTGGAATGCAGTGACAGGGACACACATAGCCACGCTGGCAGGGCACAGCAAGGAGGTGCTGGACGTGTGCTTTGACTACGCCGGGCAGCGCATTGCAACGGCCTCTGCTGATGGTGAGTGAGGGGCTGCCACTGCAGGGGGAGCTGCAAGTGCAGCGTCAAACGCTTTGTCCTTTCCCTTTGGCTCTGCTTTCAGTGTAGCTTGATGAAGAGGAGGACTTGATTCAGAACTACAGATCAAGCAATGTGTGTTGCGTTACAGAAATTGGGCGTTAAACTTTAAAAGTTTTCTCTAGTGACAAAGTTCTTATTTTCATACTTCAGTACTTCAACTCATACTTCATACTTCAACTCAATATGTTCACCTCAACCCTTTAACTTCAAACTTGGAAGGAAATATTTCACATGTAGCTGGAAATACATTTTAAATGTGTACGTAAGTAGCTTTGCAAGGGTTTGATTTGGTGGCTCAGATGTAGGATTAAATGAAAAATGTACAGTAATTTCACACTGATAAGCCGCACCTATTTCACTGAAGAATCGAGCCAATCCCGGAAGTGCAGCTAATCACCAGGTGCGATTTATTCATGGACTAATTCCAGAGAATTGCCAACCCGAAAGTGCGAGCCGCAGGGGGAGCAGGTGTTCCCTGCCCCTCAGCAGCTGTGCGGGGGGACAGGGCAGCCACGACTGGCCGCAGGTGGCAGGAGTGGAGCTGGGGAGCGAGCGGGCAGGACAGGGAGCATCCCCTCTGCCACAGGAAATGAAAAGAAAAAAGAAAAAATTGTGGCTTATCACCCGGTGCGGCTTATTTATGGACAAATTCCGTGGACTTTCCAACAACCTGGAAGTGTGGCTTATAACCAGGTGTGGCTTATAAGTGTGAAATTACTGTAGTTGGAATTTTACTGGTGGATTTGCTAGCAGGCTTTTCTAATGCACAGCAAGAGAATACACAATAAAGCGGTAGTGAAAGAAGCAATTTTGTTACCGGTCTGCGGAAGTTTTGCATATTTATTATTTTTCTAGGAATCACAATAAATAGTTTTCTGTATTCACTTGCTCAGTTATTTAGATTATACTTCATAATGACAACACTGTATTAGTTTTAGATATACAATTCTGAGAGCAGGATAGCAGACTGGATGGGGAGGACTATTTGGATCTATTTTCCTGTACTTGCTACGTTAAGACAAAAGACAACATAAAAAGTTCCCTGATATTTAATCAAGATCTTATTAAATATAATGAATAGATTATTAAATAAAATTAATATTGGAAATATAAAGAAAGGTTCCTAAATATATTGTATATGCATTCTGAAATAACTGGCTTCAGTAATCTGTGTTCTATGTGGACCTTTACATTCATACTTTAGGAATTTTCCAGGAGAATCCATTTCTGGTCAGGAAAGGAAGTCAATCTTTTCCAACCAGATTGCAGATTCTTTTTAATATACTTTACCCTTGGAGAAAGCTCTGTGAAGTTTGCCTTCTATTTCTTCCAAAATTAATCCTGAGGATGAGTTCCTTCTGACCTTATTGAAATGTTCTTATTGAAATGGGTGCTTAAGCATAACAATCACATGTAGCTCCTACTGCAACAGGGTCAGCAAGAGTCTATAATGCAGGAACAAAACAGTGCATTGCAAAGCTGGAAGGGCATGAAGATGAAATTTCAAAGGTAAGTTGTGTGTGTGGTTTGCACCTTCTTAAATTTGACTATATGTGACAGACATCCAATCCACCAGTTATTTCATGATGCAGGAATACTGTTAATCCTCATACCGCCTTCTTTAATATTAAGAATGTTAGGTCTGGCTGAGAAGTTCACTGTACTAAAAGAACATTCCTTTTGGTTAAGGGCTATCAGACAATGTTTAATAGTTCCCCCTTCTGAGCTAAGACAGTACTGCGTGTGCTACTCCTGAGGGTTCTAAGAGCCGCCTCTCTGTTATTGTCATGTCATTAGATTGATTCCTTAGAATGGTGGCAGCTCCTTAAGTCCATCCCTCCAAGGGGTGGATACCTGGCTTTGTTGCCATTGAAATGACCGGTTGTCCTTAGCTCTTTCCTTTTCCTCAAGCAGTTTATCAGTTGGGTCTGCATACTCATTTGGTGAGGAACAGGGGAGCAGAGAGGGAGATGCTCTCTAAGTGTTCTTTCAGTGTGCTCATTGTTAACAGAGCTCCTGTCTGACCTGGCCTCTGTACTTGTGTTACTCTGCCATTGAAGTCCCACATTCTCTGGCAGAATACGCACCAGGTTTTTAATCACTTGTTGACCTTTTAAGGCTGTTGCCTCTAAGGCTTTTACCTTCACCCCTTCATTCCTTGCTTCTACCAGATGTGCTTCTCTTTACTCTTTATCATTTCTCTGTATCCTGGATTTATGGAATGGAACAGAAACAACATATTTTTGTGGAGAAATACATGGAGAATCTTATTTTCAAAAGTGCATAAGGGATTTGGAAATACAAAGTCTCTTTCAAGAATCGGTTGTGAGGAGTGTGCTTATGTGCTTTGCTTATCTGGCTCAATTTTGAACACCAGGGTTCTGTTCCAAATGCATTTAGTTGCTTCCAACATGATACGTATTTTTCAAACTTTGTTATTTATTGCTTGCAGCTTTTCATTATTCTTTCAAATAGATAATCTCCCTTGCTTCCAAGCTAGTGTGCTATGTTTGTGCTGCTTTTTTGATGTATTTTGACATTGAAATACTAATATTTTCAATCTAGGATGGTTCTTAATGAACAAAACTTAAATGCTTTTGTTCTATTGATTTGTCCATATAATAATTTTGCTGAGAGAATAGTAAGATCAGAAGGATTGGTCTTTCTTCAGTTACTGAAGTCACTGCAGTATCTCACACTCAGTGTAGCCCACTGACAGTCTGAAGCCCTGCTGTCAAGAGAGTGGGTTAGAGACAGCTTCACTCAGGGCCTTAGTACCAGCATCATTTCAGTGCTGGAGGAGAGAATCTGCTCCTCTGGGAGCATGTGGGAAAGGCCATTTATTTCTGCAGATATTCTATGGAGATGTGACCACTTAGGAATGTTATTACTTGGAAGTTGGATTTCTGGGGAGCAGACGTTTTGCCCTCAGTGATTAAGCAATTTTGAATTACATAATAAACTAGAGTGGTCCCGGTTAGTGCTCAAAAAGTGTACCTGATTATCTGGAAATCCATGCACTTACAGCAGTGAATGTTTAACAAATATGAAGACTTACTATAAGATTGATTTTTCCCAGTGCAGCTTCTGATATTATTATGATATTCTGGTATTTAATGTAGAACTCTATAAAATATGCATAAATTTTACATTGGAGTAATTACAACATTTAAATAAAGCTGCTACTTTTGCTACCAATTCTGATTTTTGTGCTTGCTATTTGGAAATTATGATCCTGTAGTAAGGTCATGGTATATAAGGCCTTTGTAAATACACAAAGTTTTCAGAAGTTCGCCAGCATGACTCTAGTGGAATAGTACCCTTGATTTTAACTTAAAAACTGGATGCAAGAATTGCTGCTTTCTATTTTCATCTTTCAATGACTTTGGTATGCTTCTTTCTCTAGGCATATTGACTTGCTAAGTAACATAAAGTCATTTCTGTATTTTTTAAAGGTGTGTTTCAACCCTAAAGGCAATTGCATACTAACAGCCAGTTCTGATAAAACAGCTCGGCTCTGGGATGCTGCTACTGGACACTGCCTTCAGATATTAGAGGGTCATGCTGATGAGATCTTCTCCTGTGCTTTTAACTACAAAGGTGATACAATCATTACAGGTAACTAATATATTCTGGATTTCTTTCCTTTTTTTTTAAGAGACATCTGAAATCTTGCTACAGCAAAACAAAAATAGTCTGAAAACTTTCCTGGGGCCAAATGCAGGTACCAGCAATGGCTTACAATATAGTCAAGAAAATCTGTAACTTCACTTTAGAACTGAGATTTATGGCCATGAACAAATTTGTGCAAAGGCATAGGCACGCCCTCCCATCTCTCCAGTGGGCACACACCAGCACCAGAGCAGTGACTAAGTCATTTTCTCACAATGCATTGCTATGAAGGAGGTGTGGATAAACAAAGACAAAGGTTTCTAAACGGGAGGACACCTTTTGTGTATTTGGTACTGAACTCTGATCAGGTTTCCTTCATTTCAGTCACGTATGCAGGATGATCTCAGCTAAAAATACTGCCCCATGTCTGCTGCCTGTTGCTTGTTGTGGAGAAAAAAATATTTATGGATTCACTCTTGGGTACACTGTTGATGTAGATATTAACAAAAATGGAGAGACTGTGCAACAGACCTAAATAATTCCTTTACAATGTGTGTTTATTACTAGGAAGCAAGGATAACTCCTGTAGAATCTGGCACTGACAAGAAAAGGAAGGATCCAGTTTAATGTGTGCCTGCCTGCTTTGTGAGTTTCAGATTCAATAAACTCAGCCTTTCAGCTCTGTTTTCTTTTACTCCCTTTGTTCACCTTCTGTTGAAGTAGAAGAGTTATCTAAATTTGATAAGTTTGAGTTAGAAATGGCGTTGCAGAACTGCAGAAGTTGGAAGGGACCACTGGAGATCACATAGTACAGGAGCCTGCCCTGCTCAGAGCCCTGTCATCCAAGCAGGCTGCCCAGGACTGATGTGGATTTGAGTATCTCCAAGACTCTACAGTTTCTCTACATAACCTGCTTAGTATTTGATTGCGTGCATAGTAAAGAAGAGAAGCGGGGTTTTTTCCCTCTTAAATGGAATAGTTCCTTACACTTCAATTAATGCATTTTGTCTCTTCACTGAGTAGCACTGAGAAGAATCTTGTTATTTCAGTCACCAGAGAGAAATCATGATTAGTGAGAAGGAATGCATAGGATAGCTCAATTTCTTTATGTGTAATTTTTAACTTGTAACTTTTTAAATAAAAAAACAATAGAGCATTATAGTAATCTCAGTTGTTAAAGGAGTGTTGGTATGCACTTGCTTTGAGGACTTTTGTATTCATTTTTTCTGTGTGTGTAATAAAATACTGAATAAAAATGCTAGTTTTGCTTTTTGTAATATAATGTCTCATTCATATTTCTGGAGAAAACCAGCAGCCATTTACAATCTGCCTTGCTATTAGCTCTTGCATGCATGCTGTAGTTAAATTGCCTTCTCATATTGGCCCACTTCTTTCCATTCAATCCATTCCTTTCTACTTAGTCCTCATTGTCCTATTTTGAACTGAGCTAATAAAAATAAAAATCAGTGATGACTTAAACTTGGAATCCTGGCCCAGCATGAAGAAATTCTGCTTACCAAAGGTCGGAAGCCAAGAATCCTGACATAAACTAATAAGTGGATGAGAAACTCCTGCAAGTTATTTTCAAGTGTACAATGAGCTTTTCGCTAGGCTTACCTCCCTCAGAAATTGTCAATAAGTTTCACCTGTGCAGAGCTGGCTCCTCTTCCTGAGAGTACCTGGAAGTGCAGTTGCTCTTTGCAGGCAAAGTGAAGGAGCAGAAGACTCATCTCCTCCAGCAGACTTGAAAGAAGGATGAAGAGGCAAAGAGGAAGAAAGTAAGTGTGCAGCAGAGAATGAACTTGGATATATTTAGTTTATAATCTCTATCTCTGTGTTGTGGAATTCTAAATGTTAAATTTAGTAGGAAGTTGATGTGTTGTGAAAACCTCTGAGTGCTTGCCAGCACCCTTGTGTGTAAATGAAGAAACAAAAGTGCCTGTCATCACTTGGCAGATTTCCTGGTTGTTTCAAGGACTGCTGTGCTGTGGGAGAAGTGAGCAGAGAGTTGCAGATCGTTTAAAATGAACTTTCACCAGTTGGCTAAGTGGCTGACACAAATATCTCTGTAATGCCTGTGGTGTTTCCTGTGTTTTTGTGCAAAACCTTTAGATGTCAAAAACGTATCTCAGTAAGTTGGAATTGAAAGGGCCAGAAAGGGCAGTGCTGTTATGTGTTGGTTTAGAATTGCTCAATGTCCCAAGAATGATAGGCACCTGTGACCTGGGAGATTTCCAGCTGACAAAAATGGAGGAAAATTACTTCAATGAGATGTATGCAACTACTGCTACATAATTAAAAACTGAAATTCGACTTGCTGTGAACTATCACAAAGTAGAAAATATTCTTTGGACTGTGATTAGGAACTAGATTCTCTGCCCAACCCCTTAATGATTTTGTTTGGTTTTCTTCCTGTTGCCTCTTCATTTATGTTTTTTTTTTTCCTATATTATGCTAGTGAATCAGATGTCTGTAATAGCTTTGGCTTCAAGCTCTCATCCTATTTTTGCAAGAAATTGTGAGTTGAGGTTTCATACAGTAAGCATTGGACTGGCAGGCCATCTGGGTTCTATTTCTGATTTTTCCTTGATTGAGTGTGTAGAACTGCTTTTCAGGCTAAGTTATTTAAATTTCTGGCTCATATATGAAATATTTTCACATCTGGAGTGGTTCACAGCACTGCTGGAAAGGGTGCTGGCTTGGTGCCTTCCAAGAGCTTCAGTAGTAGTCTAGATACTCTGTGAATGCTTTGATGTTAGGTTCTCTGCACCTTGGTCTACCCGTATGTCAATTTAATAAATTATAGAGATACACATTAGAAATGTATCACATAAATGTATGGTCCTGGACCCATTCTGTGGGTCTGGCAACAGCTTTATCCCTTTCTCTGATTCCACTTTAGTCCCTTAGGCAAAATGGTGAATGTGTATGTTCTAGCTCTATTACCTGGCACTTTTAAAATCTGCATGCCTTTTGCTATCCAAGTGCTACTTTAGTCACTGTGTGGTTGGAGTGAGAGGTATCCTTCAACATGACCCTGAAATGCTGACAAACTTGACTTCCTGTGACTGTATTGTAAAGGGTTACCTCAGGAGAGCCCTGAAGTGCTTTAGTAAGGCTTGTCATTGTAGAAATCATATTTCTTGTATTCTTTGTCCTTTAGACCTTTGAAATCCTTTCAGGATAAGCCTTTGTTCTGTTTTTCTGGGAAAGAAGTTTGTGTCATAGAACTGCTCTAGGACAGAACATACATTTCACAAGGATGGGGATTTCCATGTAAGCACACGATGTGTACTTGGATTTGTGATATCTGAGATTCAAATTCTTCCCGAATAGGTGATGACAGTAATACTCACGCCCACTCATGTTTTAAAGGTGGCATTTTGTGTGAATTCGTTTTTGTCTCCTTCAGTGGGATCACTCACATTTCCTGGGTAGTTAGTGAAAGGATGTAGAAATATATCGTGCTCCTATTTTCCAGTTTGCTGCACTTTACTGTCTAATTCTCAGCTGAAGCTGGGAGGAGAATGCAGCCAGCCCTGTCTTCACTGCAAATTGTTTTAATTAGTTTGATAGTCCAGCTGTCTAATATAACTGTCCTGCTAAATGCTACACAGCAGCAAGTTGCCTTCTGAGGGCTTGTTCCTTGTGATGACTGGGTTCAGAGTGGGTTGGGAAAACTGAAATAGTGGTGTTATAAGTTTGCTCATATGTGGTGAAGGCTTAGGAATGGCTTTGACTCAAGTTCTTAAATTGGCTCATATGGATGTGCTCTCCTTCTGAGCTGCAATTTGTTTTGTTTAAGTAGGTTATGTGGGTTCTTTATTTCAATAGACTGGTAAGTTTTTCCCTGTTATTTTGAAAAACTCAGAATTCACAGTGACATTCCTATGCTTGTCTGTCATGGAGCTCTGCATGAAACAGGGCAAGAGCAACTGTAAAACTGGCCTCTGAATTTATCTGACTTATACATCTGCTGAATTTAACAAGAGACTATTTTCATCACAGACTATAAATGGTTAATTCACTTGAAGACAATAGAAATATTCAGAGGTATGAAGAAAATTGAGGTACAGTTTTTCAGCTTCTAGTAACCTCAACATTGCACAAACACAACAACATTAAAAATGAAGTTTTTAACTATCTAATTCATATACAGTATAATTGCTTTTTGAAGAGAAGCATTATGTGGGTGGTGGAATCAACCCTGGGTGGCAATGCACCTTCCCCTGAAGCCACCTCCAGGAAGGGGAGCACTGCAGCTGTGGCTGCTGCACCCGTGGGAGTCTCTGAGGGCAAGGGCATCTCCTGCAAGAACTCTCCAGCTCCCACCTGAACCTGGGTCTTGCATCTTCTCATTTGGTAACTTCTCATCTCTTTTTGTTTGCTTTGAATCTGGCTCAAATTATTTTAATTTGTTGTATCCTAGTTTTTATCAAGAAATATAGTGAGCAACCACCCCTGATGTTGTTAAAAACCTGCATCATGTTCATATAGATGGAGATTTTTACTTATGACTGTAAGTTGTTCTCACTTAGGTGTGTTTAATACTCACTTTTAAAAATTGAACAATATTAAGAATGGACAAGTGCTTTTCTGATTTAGTCAGTGAAGTGATGGTTTCCTTCTCTGCATAGCAGTAGAAATATCTGTGGTATCTAGGCAATATTGCAGTAAATGCCCCTGTGAACTTACACATGGAAAGGAAACTCCTGGACTTCTGTCTCCCCACCTTCCTGCTCACTTTTGCAGGTACTGAAAGCAGCCAGTGAGCACTAGTAGAGGTTTGTACATTGGGAGTTATTCTGGGCAATCAGGCTATAATTTCTCTTTATTTTATTGTGATACTAAGAGTGTTATGCTTAGCCTTTTATCTCTTAAATGAATTGTGGAACCTGAGTAGCTTTGGCACTGAGGTAAAACCTGGACCTTGCTCTGGCTTGTTTTGACCAGAGCTGTGGATCAGATTTGTCATTGAGAAGCAGAGTTTGAAAAGCTCCAGGAATGGCAGGCAAATATTTAATAGGTCAAAAAGTCCATAGCTCATTTGTGAACCTTTTAGGAAGGCAAAGATGACACACATTATAACATAAATTTATTTCTGAATAAATTGCAACATTAAGAACTACTGTACAGAGAAACTGCATCACACTGTTACAACTCTGTCATGATATTTGTGCTTTGTAAACATTTATTCTATCACAACAAAAAAAATTGTATACTGTCAACTAACTATTTGGTTTAAAAATAAATACACTTCCCCATTTATTAACTCAAACAAAGCACTTTAAGTCTATAATTCTTGGTGCTTTTCATTAGCTCTCAGCCTCAGAAATGCTGAGCACTCAGAGTTGCCACTTATGTTAGTGGGAGTTGCAGATGCTCAGCAGTTCTCAGGGGCTGGCCCAGTGACTCCAGTTATGTTCAGTGTTTGCAATAAGTTGACCAATTTATTTTGAGTGTAAAGCGACCTCTCCTGTTCGGTTTATACTGCAGAGTAGATTGAGAATTACTCATGTTATTTAACGTTCCACGTAAGATTTTGATTCACTAACAATTTGCATTTTGTAACAAATGAGTGATGCAATCATGCAAGTTTTGTAATGGTTTTAAAGATAAAACTGAGAATATGGCTCTTTTTAATAAATTATTTAAAACTACTTCAAAATTTTCAAAAATATTTAGTGCAAAAGGATAGGGTTTTTTTCCAAGAAATATTACAGAAGCATATACTATTTTATGGAAAATAAAACTTCTCTTAAATATTTTTTTTTTGGGAAAAGCAGGCAATAGGTATTCTATTCCACTATTTAGGTAGAAGAGATGAAAAGTATTTTCAAAATAACAAAATGCAGAAGAGCTGTGATGTCACAAGTTGTTTTTACCCTTAAAATCACCCAGTCTCTTTGGCAGAGTCAAGAGAATGTATTACTAAGTGCATGATACCAACAGATCATCTCAACAGGACAATAGCAGAGTATATCTTATCAAACAATAATAGAAATGTTATAGGAATGTGAACTCTCACATATAGTCCAAACAGTTATCTTCAAAATGAACACATATATCTGCTGAAATTTTAACAAACATTTTGCTTTCTTGTAAGTTACAAAAATTAACATTGAGATTTTTAGGACAAGATGGTGCTCTTTTTAGATATGCATTTCTTCACTTCATTAACAATTTATTCAATTACACTAAAATTAAAATAGTACTTTTTCACTGCTTTTAACTGGTATGTAGAATGTTACATAGTGCTTTCAGCAGAAGCACTTCAGGTAACCATTGTCCTATCATGATTCCCTTTTGACAGGCAGGGACACTGAGGCACAGAGGTGAAATGACTTGCCCAAGGACACAGGGCTGGGGCAGGACAGGCTTGAGAGCTGCTGCCCTGGCTGACAGAGCTGCGTGCAGGAATCCAGCAGGTGTAGCTGTACTGAACTGCACTGCTTCCAGGGAAAAGGAATCAACTTTTTAAGGAAAGTAACTGAGAGACTGGATTTTATTTCTTTGGGAAGGTTGCAGGAATCAGGAACAGCTATGGAAGAGAAATAAGCACATAGGAAGAAACTAAAATGTGTTTTCAGCAGCTTTTCATTGTGTTGTCTAACTGCAAAGGTGTTAAGTGTTCAAAAGCTTTTACCCCTTAGCGGATTATGGGAATTTCAAAAACCCAAAAATACTTCTTATCTAGCGACAAGGTGTCTCTAGGCATTCTGAAACACATTTTTCTTCTAACAGTTAAACTGTACAAATATCAGTGTTTTTTTAAAACTGAATGTTAGGGTACTATCTCATTTTACCCTAACCAAATTGATGAAAATTGAATGTATTAGATAATTAAGCCTTTACTGTGTAGTTCATTAATTCAAAAGGCTAAAAATCCATCCCCTCGTAATACAGTGCATCCTATAACACAACATGTCTAGAGTCCCTCATGACACAGAAAGACAGAATAAATTCAGGTTCACTTTGCCCCTGGGTCAGTTGTGGCACAGAGTTGTGCTGTTCTTGTAGAGTTTGTACATCTTTGCACACTTTATTCGGTGATGTTCAGAAATCAGAGCGTTACACAAACCACTGCTTATTGAAACTGGAATAAAACAGAAAAGCTGAACCAGGGAACCACGTTAACCCAACTCAAGCAGCCAGTCAAACAGGCTGGGTGTGCTCCCTCTGCTCTCCTCGCTGAGCTTGCAGTACTGCACCACAGCTTGGAAGATGTCCCCCACTTTCCAGGACTTCCGCTGAACTAACTGCACCACATCTAGAAACTGAATAAAAAAAAACCACAATGAAATACACGTGGGATTTGATGAACATTTTCTATGGTTTTGTGGGATGTATACACACAAACTCTTGTTGGCCCACCCTTTGTAAATGCACAGCTGTAGGAGGGAGTGGACACCATTCAGTACACAGCAACATCAACATTCTTGCTGTTTTTAAAAACTTCATTTCTCAAGTTCCATAGGTCCCCAAAGACTGATGAGGTCTCTTGATATTTTCCAAATTAACTACTTCTGTCAATTATTTCTTATTTATTGCAATGAAAGTAAAAACAGACAAAGTCAGTTTGATAAAGGATCACTATTTGCCATGTTATCAACATCTCACTGTCAAAATAATGGGAGTGTGATTATTCATCTTAATTTTTTTTTTTTTTATGTTACCATACCTATATTTAATTTATGTTTTATTTTCTGCATTTCCATTTATACATCCCTTAGTATTTTAAATATTGAAATAGTACTGGTGAGAGGGAATTCTGTGTAAAATTTTGTCACATGAAGACATTTATCACAGTTGTGTTTTAAACATAGTATCCGTATTTGACCTTTTTAAAAAAAATTTCCAGAGAAAGCAGAGTTTAAATATATGTTTTTAAGCAGCTTAAAAAAAATCCTGAGTTTTGTCCACTTGTTACTTAATAACGGGCTTCACGGGGTCATCCATCTGGTCCCTTTTTCTTTTGAAGCACATAAATGAAAATCAAAGCTTTTCACTTCTTTGAATTTCACAATAATTAGTTTGGTCCTTCTGTTTCTAGTTTTAAAGCACAAAAGAAAAGATTGTGTCTCTAGTTAGTGTAACTGTTTGCTATTTACATACTGCAGCCTAAACTTTTAATATGTATTTTAATGATACTTAATAGGCACGTGATTTCCATGAATGCTGCTGTAGGCAGGATGTGCTTCATTATTCTCTAGTGTATTTTTGCAATTGAATTAACTGTTTGCCAAAGCACATGGGCAAAGCTGACAGCTGTTTCTTTAATTAGATGCAATTTGGACTGTTGCTGTTGAATGCATTTTAAATTATGTTTATGATTCCCAAATGCATGTACTCAAGAAAATCAAACAATATCTCTGCTACTCAAAATGATCTTCCCATAAGAGACCAAAATACTGATTTGTAATACTTTCTTCATTAATTGACTTTAAATACTAACAAGTTTTTAAGTCTTAAAGCTTAAGCTCTCTTGCTGATCTTGGAAATGGGTCTCAGTCTTTCCTGAGATGCTGCGGTTGGTTTTGGTGGAGTCTACAAAGGAGCATCAGCTGATCATTCAGGAATAGAAAGAGTTTGCACTTTTGTGGCTGTTTTGGACTTCAGTGCTGCTCCTGGCTCTGGCTTGCACTAACACCTCAGGAGGTTTCTCAGTGATCTGTGTCTGTCCACTCTCCCTGGAATGAGACTTCTGCTCTCACAAGCTGTATCCCCAGCTGGAGCAATTTCTAAGCAGCCAGGCACAAGTTCACACTGACCTGAGGCTGCTGTAATTGGTGTTACAGCAAGGCAGAACCAGCATAAGGACTGAAAATCTTGAGTCCAAACAATGTCTCACATTATAGTGACCAAGTAGCAGAACATTTTTACACACACGCAAATGCTTTTTATTTTTAAACCTTTGTACTTAAACTTCATATAAACCATGTGCAGCCTTTCAAATGCAGCCCCATAAAGGACTCTGTTAATTCTGCCTTGGGCACTAGTATTTATTGCATCACTGATATGAAAAGAGAACAGATTTCTCAAAGCATGCTATAGAGACTTTGGAGAAGGTCTCCTGGTGACATTTTCTTATGCCATAGACAATCTACTACATATTTCACATACCTTAAGTTCTGACACACCTGTCCTTTCATTCCTTTCTCTCACAAACAGCAGTGTTGCCATCTTGCAGTAATGAAGATATTTTTGCATCTGCTTTTAAGCTCAATAACTTCAATAAACCGTAACTGCTACAATTATGTAGACATTATTAGTATGCCCGATTCTGTAAACACTACCTTTTCAATTCTGTTTTCCTGAGATTTCTTGAAATAGATAGTTGGAATTCCAAGTTCAGAAGCAGCTATCCACTGCAGGGTGGCTCGCAACTCCATGTCAGGGCACTCTGGTTCCAGATCAAAGTTTATCACGAGGAGGTCCTTTTGACAGTTGGCTGTTCCCACTGAAAGCTCAGAAGTACTTTCTGGAAAAATAATCCCACCAGTTACTGTGCCATTACCTGTGTTATCTTCAATCTGTATGTTTTAATTGATATGGTTCAACTTACCTTCGGTGTTTTCTGTCTGTTCTTTAAGGAAAACCTTTTCTTCTACTAATTCACTTAGAAACAAACAACAATAAAGCTTATTAGTCATACTTAGGAACAGTCTACAACATTGCTTCATGATGAATAAACCTCTCCCTCAATGCAAGACCTAGAAAACTGCAAGAGAAAGGTTACATAGGATGAAACAATAAAATGCTGAGTATATTTAATTATTTAATCTGTGAATCAGGAAACACTGTATTGCAGCATTTTTCTGTAGCACGATGAAGTACTAGCATTAATTATGTCATGTGTTATGTTTCACAGGATCTGTGTATCTTTACAGTTCACATAATGACAAGCAAACGACATTATGGTAAGACACAGCAAGTCTCATAACCTGGGTGGAAATGCTGAATTTCCAATGTCTGTATTTTGCTGTGACAATTTTCTGGCATGTTCAGGATGCGATGTATAGTCTGCATGTTTGTGCAGTGGGTGTGCCCTGGCTGCATAATAACATTCACCAGCTGGCAGGTTGTACCAGGATCTTTAGGCAGGATATCCTTGCACATCTCTTGATAATTAAATTGTGTGTTCAGTACAAAAATTCCCAGAAACAACAGGTGAGATGTACTGTGGGCCAAATTATTATTGTGATTATTATTGGAAAGAATGCTACTGGGTTTTTTAAGTTGCTTTTAATTGATCCTTATTTGCTTGACCTTCCTTGGTATTGCAGTAGAGTTTTGATAATATTTGAAGTTATTCAGAGAAGAAGTTCAAAGACAGAAAATTGATACCACAGAGACCTGCCTTCTAGACAGGGTGGTGGATGGATCTGGGTTCTCAAGAGATCCACCTGACTGGCTTTTCCTGTAATTTTTCACTGTCTGGTGCCCTCACTCTGCACAGACACCTGCTTGTGCTTTTTTCTGAAACCATGGGCAGGCACAGCAGCAGGTGCAAAGCAGGGCTTGGCATGGTTTTAGTGGCATAAATGATTTGTAGTTAAAATTGGACTAAACATCAAGTCTCACTTCAGTGACTACTTACTTAATCATAGGAGAAGATGGCACGTTCTCCTGATAAATTTCCAGGTCCATAATGCCAAGACTGCTAGTTGTACTGCTGTTGCCATTGCTGACAAAGCAAAAGTTTAAGTATTAGTGCCAAGCTGTGCTGAACATGTCTCTATACACCTTCTAAAAATGTATTTCTGTACAAAACAAAGTGGGGAGGAGTTCTGTTCCATAAAATCAATTGTGCTCAGCAAGTGGTTCCCTGAAAGAAGCACGCTAGTCAGCTGAAAGTAATGAGGTTTTTATTCAAATAGTTCTAGATTGAGCATGTATCAAGTGCATCAATGCATCAAGTGATGCTGTAAATTGGAGGGGAAAAAAAGTGGACTCTTTTCCTGTGAATGGCTTGTGCAATGAACAATTGGCCTCAAAAACCGAGTCTGCCTGAGTCCTTGAAAAGAAGGGTTAGCAGGTACAGAGATGTCCTGCAAGAAGGCTGCAAAGATCCAGGCGCCTCTGAACAGGGAGTCCAATCAAGGCACTGGCTGCCCAGCACACACTTACCTGTGAGTCCACAGTGGGAACCAGCAGCAGAGTCAGTGTATTACATCACACCCCAAACACTATTTGGGATCTGATGGAACCCACAGGTGGTGGCCCCTCATGTTTCTGACTGCTCTGAAAGACTGAAATTTTAATCAAATCCAATGCTCATTGGGACCAAAAATACACAGGAGTATTCTCTTTGGCTTCTTCACAAGGATGAAGCAGCAAACTTGAGGATATTTGGAAGAAATATTACCAGTTTACTTGATAACATTATAAATGTGACAGTGAATGTTGATGCAGACATTGTAATAGTCTCATGGACAGGTTGTGAATTTGCTGGTTGCAAGTCAATTACCAAGAACAAATTCTGTGTGACAAGTTACTGTGAACCACTTAATTTTTACTGAAAAACCAACTAATAGTATTTTCCTGTACACTGGAAGGATTGATTAGACAGTTCTTTTCCCCATCAGGGTGTTCTGAGACATTGTCAGCATGCCATGCATTCAGACTTGCTGTAGCAATTTCTGTTCCAGTGCAGAGCTGAAAGGCACAATACTTCAGCTCTCTCAGACCAAGGACTTTGTTAAAGGTTGGTGCTGTAATAACAGGATGAATGTTCAGCTGCACTGACAGCCATGTTTTGTTCAGTAATTTCAGCCAGCCAACAGTGCTCTCTGACAGAGACTCTTTCTTTTCCCTGCTTCATTACCATAATGTCTTCCCTCCTTGTCATCTTAATACTCAAGCGAAAGATGTAATTACTTGATAATATTTTAAAACATAGTCTAAGAGCTTGTGAAGGAAAAACCGTACTCAATTTGATGCTGTGAAAGGGCTGAAATCAAACTACTATCGCTTTGTGAACTCCAAGGACTAAGTAAAGTTTCCAAACATTTGTCCTGACTTGAATTGGAACAAAATGAGAACACAGCAGTAGGAGCTCTTGAATTTATGTCTACTCAGGGAAAAACTGGTCATCCTCTGTTAATTTGCATCCCTGTGCCAGTGTAAGCAGATCAGGGCTCAATCTTATTCTCAGTGCATGGATTTCTGGTGGGAATGGCAGTCTTGTCAGTCTTGGCTAAGGAGATGCCAAAATTAACATGCAAACAACAGCAAATAAATCAAAAAGACTGTAGTAATTAACTTGTCCAAAGGCGTTTTTGCTGTGGGACTGAGACACTTCAGTGGTGCCAGGAGGTTTTTTCTTTGTCTGAATCGATCTACTCACCAATAGTAAAAAGACACTCAGAATGTGGGTGATTTTTTCCCTTATTAAATAAATAAAGAGATAAAGTCTGCAATTAGACATTCTCTACAGTACTGTGAGTAAATCTGGAGCTGTTGCCTCTCCCTGCTGATGCAGGGTGGGCTTGGTGGGCAGAGCACAGTGTACAGTGAGGAGACACAAGGTGGGTACCTCAGGGAGCGCTCACTGAGCTGCAGGTAGCTGCTGGTGTCATCAGGATTGTCCTCATCGTTGGCAAGCTGGGACCAGCTACCAGTGCTCTCTTCACTGCTGCTGAGATGGGCTGGAAATTCTTCAGCTGCTTTCGTGTCTCCTATGACTTCAGCATCGGATCTGCTCTGAGAACTGGTGCTGGCAGGGTGATAGGGAAGGCACATTGATATTGTAATATAGGAAAACAAATATGGTGCCACCAATCTTCAGGCAATGCTGCTCATTAAAGTCAGCCAAGCTGCAGAATTATAGACATGCAGATCAGACAAGCTTATAATTTATACAGGGAGTCCAGTAGAACATAAGGCCTGAGATGCTCTTGAAAAATTACTTTCTTGTGACTGCTATAAATAAACACAAACCCTAGATTTAAGCATGCATAGAAAAGTTTTACCCTGTACAAAAATATTTAGCATGTATAAAAAAATCTGACCACGGGAAAGGTTTATTGCTTAATGCCCTTCAGTAATCAGTGATTGAAATATGTGGTAGATGGTACTGCAGAATGATTGCATTTCTCGGAAATATAAATTTCTGCTAAATCTCTGTTCTGTTAATGGGTGGGTAAGTTTCTCGACAGTGTTTTCTACTTCATTGAAATTGTAGATCCAAAAGAAGTGAAAATAGGAAAGTATTGTGATTCTGAGTGTGCTGTGTACTTAGGATCTTCACTGCTTAGGCTGGGGAAGGACAAAATATTCCAACAGTCAGAAACCAGACTGAAGATGGGGCCCAGGCTGAGTTTAGAAAGTACAGGGTTAAATGAAAAATGCTTTCTAATTCTGCACACCTGACACATCACATGTGTGTATGCCATATATGTGTACACATGTTCTTACAAACACATATAGAGACAAAAAAACCTGTACATTTTTGCAAAAAAACCCTAAATTTTTAGAGTTAAATGGGTTTTTTAATACAAATAAAAATAAACAATCAATCCCTCCAACAATATCACTGTAGCGCAAGAGTAACAAGTAAAGCAAAACTGCAGTTTTATTTACTGGATAGTCTGCATTTGCAATTTAGGGATTAAAGCAATGTTATGTTCTGTACTGGAAAGCCTCTGAAGCTCTCTAGAGAAGTTCTTGCCTTCAGACCTTTATTTGTAGTTATGGATAAGGCATCTGCCTTTGGTTAAAGCAGGAGATCACACCAGAAATTCTACTGCTCCTGAGTAATTACGCTGATTAGGCATAAGCTGAGACAATATCATTGTGGGTATCTCTTTTTGCCAAGCTCTCAGTCTCAGAAGTTGCTGCACTAATGCTGGATGACAGAGATGCAGCCTGGGCAGGGAGAACAGGACCTGGCTGCCTGGGGCTCTGCTCCCCTGGCACTCAGCTCTGCCCAGAGCCTCCGGACTCTGCCTCTCCGGGCACTGAGCAGCCAGGCCAGGGCAGGGGTGTTACCCAGGCTCTTAGAACAGGACAGGTGGCTCCTGATACTTGGTCCAAAACACAAGAGATCTGTGTGGGCGATGTTTCTTGGCGTTTTGGGTTTTGTTTGATTCATTATGCAATTACATCTCACACCAGCGATGCCTTGAACTGACAGTTCCCCACTTGTGAACAGTCATTTGGAACAGTTTCTGTGTAACTGTGACAGGACTGGCTCTGTTGCACTGCCTACATATAAGAAACAGCTTTTTTTTTTTTCATTACTGAAGGCCTGCATGGCTTTTTTTACCCCCCTGACTCTATCTCTGCTTGATATTCTGCCTGGACTCCTATGTACCTTCATCTGAACTAGCAAGTAATTTCATGCAGTAGGAGTGGATCAAAGTGATTTCTCCTGATGCTTTACAGCTACATTATATATATTTTTAGGTTTTCACTTCAGCCTAGAGTTAGTCCAGACAGCCATGCCACAAATGGTTCAGATTTGTGTGAAGAACCTCTGGAGGCTTTGCCTTCCCAGCAGGGACATGAGCACATCTGGATAACACTTGGGCAGCTTCTATTTGAGATTGCTTTGGCAGAGCTCTGCATTTCATGCTGCAAATGAGGCCGAAGCACAGCAATGGAGGCAATTGAACCAGAACTGCATGGCATTGCTGAGCAAAAATGCTCATGCAGGTGTAGCCTCTGCTTGCTAATTCTGCCCTTACCAATCCTATTGCTTTAAATGTCACAGCCATGTCGGGAACTCTGCTTCAAAAGCAGAGGAAAAATTATGAAAGGGCTTGTATACTACAAAAATAACTTCATTTTCAAACAGTCAAGATTCCAAATAGGTGTATTTCTAAATTTATCTTACTAAAAGCAGGTTGCACTTTAAGGAAGAGGAAGGTAGTGGGGGGGAGTCAGTATAAAAGACTAGTGACACCATGGTAATTACCCACCTAATTGCTGCCATACACAGGGAAGTACTCACAATCTATCTACCTTCTCACTTCAAGTGAGAAAGCACTTGTGCTTTATCATTCAGGCAGAGCTTTGTCAACTGCTGAAACACAGCACTGCCTAGAATAAAATGAGCTACAAAATGGTTTCTAACACCAGCACCTGCACTCTTCCTGCCACTCTGAGATCATGGGGTGCTCCAAGAGACTGGCAGCTCAGACACCACTAAAGTAACAGATATGATGAAGTAGTGATAAAGAGCCAATGCCTTCAGAGAGAGCTTTTCCTTCACCTCAGAGCACCACAGCAATCCTCTGCATTTGCACTGCAGTCTCGTGCTGGCTGACACTTTACCCACACAAAAGCAAGCTGCAGATTTCCTTACAAAAGGAGTACAGCTGTAAGGGCAAGGATATAAGCTGTGATGTAAACTCCATGAAATGGCATTAAAAGATAATGCTCTTCTTTTCCCTATTAAATTCTACCAGAAAAGTCTTGAACTAAGAGGCGAGAGCTACTTTTAGTCTTTTATTTCCTTCACTAAGGAATTTTTATTACTTGTAGCTCCAGACTGTAAACACAAACTTCAAGCTCTCAGAAATCTTGTTTTGTTTCCAGGTACACAAAAGGTTACTTGCAACAAGCATAGCAAAGAACAACAGGTCAAATCCTGCTATCTTCTGTTATACACCAGCACTGTTTTTTATTTATCTAGTTTTTAGTTCAGATATCACCCTGAGTTAAATAAAAGTTTTTTTGTCCATCTTTCCTGTCTTATGAGAGGCTTAAATGTCTGTAGAGAGAGAGGGTGTCTGTGCAGTATTAAATTTAAACCTTAAAACCATGGTGTCATATTCAATATAAGTTTTCTCTAGAAAGTAGCACTGTGACACATGATTGGGTGGTTTTATGCCAAAAGAAAACTAGTCAAAAGTTAGTCTGCTTATTTCTTTAAATACCTTCTTCCTTTATCAAAATAACTTTTGCTCAGAAAACAAACTAAAGACTGAAGCAATATGCTGATTTGCTCTTTTGTCACTTACCTGTTTACTGGGGAACTGGAAACCATGTGTTTCCCATCCAAAGCTTCTGGAGGCTTTTCTTTGCTTTGATGCCCCTTTCCAGATGGGCCATATGAAGCTGACTCTGAGTGTTTATCTGGCTCATCTCGTTGATCAGTTTCTATCTGAATTAAAGGCACTTCCCTGAGCTGTCCTGCAGGGAGGCTTCCAGAGCTCTTCACATGCTCTTTTTTCTCATCCAAGTTTACTTCCTCCGTTTTGGGTTTGGGCTCTATCTGGGTTGTGCTTTGGGGACGTTTGCTTTCCAGCACGTGTTCTCGGCTTGTATAATCAAAGGAGTCCTGCTGGACAACAATTAAACTTTTACCACTTTCAACAATATTTGCAGCCAGTCTTTTTGCATATTGTTCCACATGTGGTGGAGAATCACTGTGAAACTGGTCTGCCTCTGTAGCCTCTGCCTCATCTGCTATGATTTTGTTCTTGCGCATCAGAGACTCGATGGAGCTGGCCCACGTCTCGTGGATCAGCATGTCTGTGATCTGGTCAGTCTTGCCTCTCTGGTACAGGCACGAGTCAGACTTGCAGAGCCCTGCAGAAGCCACAGTGCTGACAGGCTGCACACTCAAGGAATCCTGGCGATTGTGGGCAAACCCATCTAAGGAATTGGCTTTAATTGGGACGTTCACTGTGAGCCTAGAGCCTGAGGATCTGCTGTCAGGCATCGAGGACTGCCTGAAGCAGAAAGGTGACCGTAGGGAGGGAGCCAGCAAACTGCCACACCAGTCCTTTGAATTCTGAGAGGATGATGGATTATCTTTATTTTCCTTTTCGATTTCTCTTAGCATATACCTATAAAACTCTTCTGTGATACTTTCTGTGCTGGACTGTTTGGATGGGCAGCTTGGTCTTACATTAAGATGGCCATTTTTCTTGGCTACCTGTTGTAAGGCAGAAGTTAAGATATTGTTTGCATTTTTTCCTGCATAATAATCCAGTAATAAATCAAAACCTCTTCCTTCATTTTCCATCTGGTTCACCATAAATCTTGAAAATTCATCTGTAATGCTTTCACAACTAGACTGCTTTGAGACGGAACTTGTCTGGCTCAGAGAGTGACCAAAGCTGTTCATGAGGCCTAAGGTATGGAAAGAGGCTTTGGAATCTGAGTCCTCTTCTGGTATGCTCTCACAGCTTGAGGCCTTGGCTCGGCTCCACCTTTCACAGTGTAGTCTGTTCCTGGGGTGGTTTGGACCTTGCCAGATGCTATCGACCATGGAGAGCTCAGTGAGGTTCATGATCTTGGCAGCCACTTCATTCGCAAAGAGATTGACTGAATCTGGTGTGTCCTCAAGGTTTATAGATTCATCCACTACTCGATTCATCAACTTTTCCTTTAGCTCAGGATGCTCATCTGTTTTCCTTTTGATCTCACTAAGCCGAGGTGCCCTGTGCTTCCGAACCACAGAACCATTGGTGTGGGTTTCCTTCTTCCTTTTCATGGTTCTGCATGATAAACTCTGGGTCACCAGATATTCATTGCCTCTCTTCCATCCACAGAACCAGGGTTGCTTGCCATTTGAATTTTCTAGACAAATGGCAGCTATTTCTGTTGCCATAGAGACAACTGTTTCTGCCAATTCTTCTGCGAAGTCTGTTATACAATATTTGTCCCTTGAATTTTTCACCTGTAGCGCAGGCTGAGAAGGAAGCAAGACATGGTTTCCTAACAAAGACAAGCTAAGTTGAATATCATTACTTAGCACAGAATCACACTTAATCTTGGCTTGGTTTTCTGTATTTATGGTGGCACTGGAAGACAACTGTTCTTGAACACCGTGCCTGCATTCACTGTTTGTAAAGGTATTTTCTCTGTCTGAAAATGATCTGTAGTCTTTCTTCTGCTGATTGTTACTCTGATTTGGGGATTTGTAACAGTCTCGTGCAGTTCTTTTCAGGTATCTCTTCTTGGGAGATGTTTTTGCACCAAGTGTGTAATGCCCTGTATCTCCACTTGGCTCTGAATTCAGTGTGGAACTTTCGTTGCTATTCACATCTTTGATATTACTCTCACAAGTGCTTGTAACTTTTTCAAGGTCTTTGCTAGTACTGGTGCTGTAGGATGTACCAAATGGCTTAGCAGCAGAGGGATCAAGGGAGCTGAATGAAGTTTCACATGCAGTTGCCAGTGTTGGCCATCCTTCTGCTCTTGTTACTTTCTCTGCTTTTGTGCCCTCGGAAAAGAGAGGAGAACACTCTTCAACTTGCCTTATGTCATTCATCTTCTTGCAAGTGAAATATATTACATTAAAAAGTAATTCGTTTGCAGTCTCTGTGAAAACGTCTTGTGTACTTGAGCAATCATCTGAATGGGATTGTAGCTGTCTCTTCTTCCTAACCTCTTCCATAGAATGTCGTAGAATGATATTGGATAAGTTTTGTGCAAGTTCGTCCCTGATTACTCCATCAGTGTGTGGAATACGTGGTCTTGCCGCTGTTTCAATAATTTTCCCATTTATACATTCCATAAAATGCCCTACATTTTTGTATGTGTTGGGTTTTGTCAGAATTACAGATGCCTCTTTGAGAAGCGCCTCTGCAATGCTCTCATTCAGCCTCTCCATGCTGCTCCCAACAGCTAAGCTGCAATGCAGGGTAATGGCTGCAGAGGCCTGGGCAGCAGACAGGAGTCCACTGGAAGTTGCAGGGTACTTCTCCTCCTTGGTTTCCCCCAGGCCACAGATGGCTACAGCACTTGCTACTTGAGTCATGCCACAGAGCGCAGATGGGAAGGAGTATTCTGTGCCAGCAGAGTCGTCAGGGAGCTGGGAGGATGCTGCGTGCACCTCTTCATTAGCAACCACTCCACTTCTCGAGTCGGGCACTTCCTGGTCCCAGCGGAATTTTTCTGCAGCCTGGGGACTGGAAATGGTTCCAATGACAGTGGCTGCACAAGCCAGAGCTACTTCCAGTGCACTTTGGTCATGTCTGTCTGAATGTTCTTCCTCAAAGTCATCTGAAACTTCAGCAGAGCTTTCTGCCTCAGCCCAGTGGCTCAGGCTGGGGAAGGCAGCCCCTGGCCAGTCAGGGACAGTCTCAGAACTGTCTGGACTTTGCACTATGACGATCTTTGGGAGTTCATTCCATGCTCGGGAAGCAGATCCATCTTCTGTCTTACAGGGGCTTCCTACAGAGATGCTGACTGCAGCCTCCTCACTGAAACTGGGTCGAGACTGTGACAGTCTAATGAATGCATCCTGCAGAACAGATTCTGCTAAATTTGTGGCGTACTGACCTGTGGTGGCCTGCTCATTCTGGGAGGGAGGATCAGCTTTCCTGATCCCTGCACCATCTTCCCTGTCTGTCTTGCTGCTGTGTTTCCTTGTGGGGTCACCCCGAGGCTCCAGCTCCTCTTTAGCCATTTTGGTTACAGATACATCTTCTAACATGAGTGCTGAGTTTTCAACCCCACCAGTCAAATTAGCAGTACTCAATGATGAAGTACCTTTTCCAGCTAATTCCTTCTGCGACGGTATTTCCTTGTCTGATTTATCTTCAGGTTGTGAGATGCCATCTTCAGACACAACATTCACAGTTTCAGAGACCTGAGTAGCTGCATTATCTTTACTAATGCAGTTCCCCTCAAGAATGAATGGCAACCTAGCTTTCCTATAGTGAATGTTTTCAAATCCCTTTCCTTTATTTTTTTTGACATCTGAAGATGCTTCTGAAACATTTAATTTCTCATGACCTGTTGAGAAAAGTAAGATGTTAGTTTTTGCAGAGTAACTTGTGACTTTTAAAAGAAGAGCTGCACAACTTTGTTATCATTTCTGCTCTGTAAAAGTACTGCACAGCCATATTCCTTGTCTTTGAACAAAAATTTAAAAATATGAATGACTATCCATTTTCTAAATTACATACGCTTGAATTAACATCAAGTGCAATTTCTGTGAGCATTGCTATAGCTGTTTTGCAGTATGACCAACAGCATAATTATGCTCAGTCCCCCTGCTTTTACCAGTTTTATATTCATCAGCCTCGTTGTCATCCTCAAGGTGCTCGGAGGCCGTGAGGAAATCTTCTTCTATTGAGGACACAGAGCAGTTTGTGTCATCCTCAGGCTTAAGGACACGAGTTTCTATCTGCAGCTGCCTCTCCTGAACGAGCTCAAGTCCAATCAGAAACTTGTTTATTTCAAAAATGATGCAGCTTGCGCTGTTCCTCCTGTCCCCCCTCGCACACTGAACCAAGCAGACATCTGCCAGCCAAGGACACTAGAGGGGAAAAGAATCAAAGTTATTCAATTAAAAAATAAAACTTATTTCAAGCTCTCCTGTCTATGAATATTTCAGGAATATTCTGCTGCAAAGATGCAATATGATTTGTCATTTCACTGTTAGTAACAGTGTGCAGTTACATGTATGCCAAAATAAGATTTCTTGGACTGACAGCTTTTGTTATACAAGTGTTTCAGTAGAGAAGCCAGCTGTATCACAGGGGATTCTTGGCAATTTTGTGGAAATTTGTTTGTTTTCAATCAATTTGTTGTTTTAATGAAAGACACTCATTTGATGTTAGTCATCTGACATGCTGTTATTAATGGCCTCACAGTACCTGGCATTACCTCTCTGGAGGCAATTGTTTGTGGGCATGAATTCTTTCTCAGGGTCATTTCTGTTGCAATGCTCATTTGAAGACAGCCCTGTAAATACTGGCTGATACAGGCAACCCATACAATCTCCCACTGGAAATGGGGCTCCAGTGCACAATGTGCTTAGCCTTTATATAAAACTGCCTTCTTGAGAGGAGCTGTACCTTCAAGCTGTAAGCTGGACAGAAACTGAGAGGAAGGAACTCTTGTGATCCTCATTTTACTCAAAACAGTTGGACATTTATACAACAGAGCTGAGTCGATGTCTCTGCATGGGACCATGCTTGTTGTATGGATGTACCCTGAACTAGAGCCAACTTTTGCAGCTTGTGATGTTGTTCTTTGAACTCAGGCTCCCAGGAAAGAGCCAGCTGAGGTGGAACCAACTTTGCAAAAGATGTTCTGGACCCCCTGGGCATTTGCACACTCTCTAACATAGGAAGGTGACCCCATCCTGGACCTTTTGTCTTTGACTGTGAAGGCAAACCAAATATGTTCTAATAAAGAGAGTAGGATGAGTGTTATGCTGGATTAACATGTTTATTAGCTTGCTCTTCCTTTCCCCCTAAAAAATGTGTCTGAACAGAGCACCAGATAAATTAGTGTGTTATAACAGAAAAGATAGATTAGATAGCTGCTATCAAACTGAATCAGGCTTGAGCATGCACCATATTGTGAAAAATGCTATGAAAAACAGATGCAGCCTTAGATCAGACATTGCCCTGCTTTTTCCCCAATCCACAGTTTGTGGGGTTGTACTTGTGAAAATGGCTTGAGGAGGGAGCAGCATAAAAACCCTTTTACAAAAACGCTTCCAGTCACCTTACAAATGAATTTCTCTGAAAGCCAAACAATAGGATGACTGTGACATATCTGGCCAATAAATCTGATCTAGTCTCAATGCAAAGCTTTACTTCACAGAAATTGATTTAGTTCCCGTTTGTCTCTTGGCTCTACTCTCTGTGAGAGGGCTGCCAGTCTCAGTGTCTGTAGGCTTGTGGAGATGAGGGTGACTTGGGTATTTCATTTACCTTGTTGGGTCTCTTCCCTGTGTTTATTGCAACATCTTGGGATGTTTGGAGCTCCATCAGCCTTCTGCACAAGCACAGCCTTGTGCTTGTATTTGTTAAACATTTCTAAATACAGCCATTAGTCGTGAGTGGCAAGAAAGCTCAATAACCAGGTAATTGCTCTTTTTAATGATCAGCTATTGGTACACCATAAAATTCAGTGATCTTTGTCATACAGCTGTCATGGGGTCTACTTCAGGAAGGCTTTTGTACACACAGTAATTTCAGTGAAAAAAAGTTTCCTGCTTTTCTTATCTGCAGCAGACAAACCTGGCAATACCTGCTCCCATTTTAAATTTGTTGAGACAGTTTTGTACTCCAGGGTAATTCTGCAGTTTTAATGAAGTTGAGAGGTAAAGATGAATTGGGAATGAAAGTGGGAAGTGGCAAGACCACTGGGAGTCTGTAGGAGCTGTGCCCTGGCCCAGCTCTATACATAGGAGTGTGACCTCTCTCCTTTCCCCCTCTTGCTGCCCTTCTGCTACTCTTGAAATCTGGGTTAAGAATCAGTCATCTCTGCCACCAGTGCCTGCCTCCCATGCAGGATCAAGTGCTAATGTGGCTTAAAGCATTACCAGCTACAGCCCAGACATCTGCAGGATCCAGAGGGAATAGCAGGAGCTCTCACTATCTTTGTGTACATGGCATGTGTCCCCCCACCATGCACCACACACGTAAATCTGTCTGACAAAGGCTGCTGTTTGTATGTTTGCAAACTTCCACTCATCTCAGACTGAGATGGTCCTTTTCCCATTTTCCATCCTTCACAGGCATGATGTGATGTTAAAGATGAGTTTGACTCCTACCTGGGGAACCTCATAATCAGCCTGCAGGTTTCCTGATGTCAGTCCACTCAGCAGGACTATTTCATTTTCCTTGGGTGGCTGCACGTTCATCGAACTGATGAGTTTGGGGAGATTGGGTGATACACTGATCAACTTCTGTAGTATGAAACAGAGATTTTGCTCTCAGGTAATCAAGTCTGACTTGCACAGTTATACTCATAAATATTAAAATGAAATATCACTTATAGGCACCATTTTAGAAAGCTCACTTGAAAGTATTACTTCAAGTAGATTAAGAATAGAACTGGCAGCATTAAAATGCATATTCTTTCTTTTGAGACACCATTCAAGACAAAGATGACAGTATAAACTTTGCTCAGGTGTCCAGCAGGACAATCTGCCATCCCTCACATTGTCACATGCTAAACAGCTTGATTGGATTGGTGCATCTAAATACTTCCTATTACATATGAGTTCCTTAGACTGTGAAAGCAGTTTCTCTCTCATGGTCTGAAACACAAAAGCTTCAGTAGGTATGGTAATGAGAACAGGGCAAATCTTCCTGTTTTCCTCCAGGCATACGACTAGAAAGAAAGCAGTGGAAGGTACCTGGAAATTGCCAACCAAATCAATGCAATGCTAAACACAGAACAGCAAAAATATTGGAGATACATGAAATACACCTTTCTTTGCTGTTACACTGCATACCTTCATGACCTTCCATCTGTAATGATACAGGCAGTCCCTACCTGTTATGTATTTGTTAGAGGCAAAGGCAGTAATAGTCACAGCATCAGTGATGCTGTACAGGAGATCTGTATTGCTCTCAGCACGTGCAGGGGACATTTGTGCTCCTCTGTGTGTGCAAAGGCTAGGCCAAAAGACAAGACCTGCTCTGGGAGTGCAGTTCTCTCTGCCAAGGATCCTGGTGTCCTTGTTCTGTGCGCAGAGAACCACGGCTGACCCCTTGGAGCAGGAGCAGAGTAAATACCACTCCGTTTGCTGCACCACCATGGCCCATGTGTTAGTGCAGAACATGTGGCAAAGCCCTTCAGGGAGTGCAGGTTTGGGTACCCAGCCATCTGCTTTAGTTGCTAACCAAGGCAACTATGCTTCACTTTTTTTCCTTTCCATCCTCAAAATATTAAGCTTGCAGTACTCTTATTTTTCCTTGGATTGAATTTGATATAATAAAGCTTTCTGGTTTAGAAAAGCTAAATCAATATTGGGAAACCATCCACTTTTCAGGGGACCGATTTTAGATGAGACTAAGTATTTTTATGTGACATAACTGAATTCAGTGCTTCAATTCAGTTTGATGTTTCACTGTAGCATAAAAAAGTTCTCATCCTTCTTGGTTTTTTTTTCAAATTATAACCTTTCTATTATCACAAACACTTCCTCAAGTATCTCTATTTTCCTACTGCCAAAACTGCCACATTTTATCAGATTTCTTAGGTAGGAAATTATGGCATTTTATATCTTTACGTTTTCTTAAAAAAAAAAAAGAAGTCTGGGAGCATGGTTATTTTACACAAATCCCCCAATTTATTCCATTCCAAGGTTCAATCAGTAATACAAAAACCTAACAGTACCTATTAATAAATTACATACCTGCTAGTAAATAGCTATATATTTCATATGAACAACAGCTGTGCCAACATCTTCAAAATTCTTCTAAGAAATAATTTCACCATAGCAGTATTGTATAAAATTCCATGCCACTCAATGCTAATCTACAAAACCTGCTTATTATACACAAAAATAGGGATGAAGGAGCTTCCTCCTGGAAAAGAATGCATAGCACTTGTGCTAGCAGGGAATCTTGATTACCTACACTGAAAACTGAGAACAGATGTCTAGTTCTAAGACTAAGGGAGAAACTTCTGGTGTTTCCTCGTATAGCTTTTGCTCCTCAACAAACACTGTAAACAACAGTAAAACCACAGCATTTTAGAAAACAATCAGTGCTTCTGTGGCTTCAGTAAAGCAAAACCTCTCAAGCTGTTCTGCACAGTTAACCTGCTGATTCAATACAAAAATCATTTTGCTGCAAAATGCCATATTTATTTTTGACAAGTGAACTTTCACAGATCCAGGATGCAGAAAACAGCACAGTAACACTGTTCCTGCTAACAAATGACTTGCAGGAGGCATCAAGGTGCCAGTACTGGTTGTTCTATGAGTTAAAAGAGTTCCAGCAAATGAACTGTAATGGTTTCACCAGGGAACTCCCTGGGTACTGTCAGGAGATCCTACCTGTGTTCACTCCCTACATATTGCTTCTGTACTGGTGTGTCAAACATGGGCACTGAGCCAGGATGATGAAAAGGAGCTGATAGGGGAAGATGTAAGCACAAAACTGACACCAAGCCCTTTCTTTAAAATGTCACTTCTGCAGATTCAGGTTTTTTTTTCTGGAATGGAATATTTTTTAAATGTCATATCACGATGTTGTTCGTCTCAGTGCTTGTAAAATAACCAAGGTTTTTATTTCTTTTTAAAAATATCCTTTTTCTACCCTTGTAACTTTCAGTTAAACAGATCAAACAACCTGTAGTTCTGTTTTTTCTTGTCCCCCTTCTCAAAAGAACATAATGGAGTTTGAGTAAGGCAGCTCAGCTGAACAAGACCTAGATGAGGGGAAGGTTTTCAGAGGCTTTTTGGCAGTAGAACAGAGAAAGAAATCAGAAACTCTTTTTATGTAGTACTATGCCAAATTAAAAAAAAAAAAAAAGGATGTATGACATGTCCATGTTCACTTCTCTGATAAATGCAAGAAATCTACCCATAAAACTGCTGTGAATTCAGACTGCAACAATCCATTACAAAGGGACAGGAATAAGAAATGCTATGTAACACAGTCCAGTGCTGGAACAATTTCAGATTCCCTATGCATTACTCTCTGTAAAGCTTAAAAATCTAGGGTTGGCTTTGGTTTTTTCATAGAATTTTAATCTGTATTTTTACTGGTGGGCCTAAATAGATCCATTGTGCATGTTTTCAGGAGCTAAGTAGTTACCTGTTTCACTCGCTCATCACTGCAATCATCTCTGTTGGCATCTAAATTCACAAAACAAACCTGTAACGAGAGAGAAAAATAAAAAGCACTTTATAAAGTTGTATTAGAGTGGCAGCAACCTTTTTAAAGTCACTGTACTTTCATTTTCTAGCCTTGTAGCTGAATCTGTGAAACCTTTTCCTAGTACAAGAAAGGTAGAAAGGGAGTGAAGAGAATAGCAGAGTAGATGTTAAGAAATGAGGAAAAAAATGGAGTAAGAGTCAACATTTAATCTGGGCTGACAGTTGGCTTGTCTGATGAATGAGCAAATGCTGCAAAGAAACTGTAATACAGAGGGTCTACGTAAAGGCAATGTTAACAATACATTTGATTATATATATATATATGATAAGTTCTTCATGTCTTGCTTTTCCAATGATGACTTCTTTTCAGGCACTTGTTGCTAGATGTTTTGTAGTGCAATTGTGAGTTGCTTTTAGAGTTTTTCTGCACACCAGAAAAATATTGGAGTATTTTCCCTAACTTTCCAGAATGTCTATTAGAAGTTAAAACTCTATAAAAGTAAATTTTGAAACTTGGTTCATGAGCCAGTATTCTACAGGAAGTTTTCAGCGCTGCTAACTGGGCACCACAGGTGCAGAACAGCTTCACTGCCTGGTGAGCCCCTGATTCACCAGAAAGTTCTACTTTTTGATGACAAGAGTTTTTGCCACTTCTTTGATTGAGTTTCAGCAACTATTTAAAGGTAATGAGATTGATTTAAACAGAAACTTCATATCTAAAGACCATTTAATTTCTGAAGACTTTTATTTTATTATATGCTCACTGGAAGGCCATTTTCTAATGAGAAAAATCCCTTTTCCAACTCTGAGTTTGAAGCAAGGGCTACAAAACTAGGCTGACTGTGAAGTTTATGAGAGTTTGGTGTCCTCATTTAACCCAAAACCCAACACAAATTGAAGGTGCAGCTGAAGCCAACACCTGATTCCAAATAAACTGCAGATCCAAAATTTAGCATAAAAGAGCTGAGTAATATTTTGATTCTTTTTTTCAGTGGAGAGGAAACACTTCCCTTACTCCATGTAAATATCCCTGAGAAAATGAAAGTGCTCTAAATTATGGCCTTCACCAACACTGTTGTGTTAGGCACCCAAGCTCCTGTTGTGTGCCTGCTTTTACACCAAGACAACCCTGATTTCAGTTTATATATGCACATGCCATATGTACAGATTATGACCATCTGCAGGAACAGCCAGCACGGCAGATGGAAAAATCCAGCCAGTGCTCCCATTATAAACCAGGAAAACACCCAGTGAAGAAGAAAGCTTTTTGCCCTTTTAATTAGTTTAATGTCATCTTTACATGAACTTAAAAACATATTTTTCAGCCCTTCTACAATTTTAGCAAAAATTTCTGTACCTGATAATGACAACAATCAGGATATGCCATTGTCACCTGATAAACTTTTAAGAAATAGTTATAAAAATTTCTAAGCTTCAAAATAGTAAAAATACCCTCTAGCAACATAGTATGGTGGTTATATAATGTCCTAAACATATTACAGTTGATTAGACAAACACTTCCCTCACTTTCTACTGGGTTTTCATGTGTAAGCATTTCACATATCAGCAATGGGTAGTTACCAAAAAGCATTAGAAAATTACACTTGATTTGCACGTGAACTTGCCCACAATGAGATGTGAGTCTGCAGGTGCATGGAGCTGTGTTTGCTTAGGGAACCATTAATTTGGCACCAGGGTAGGAGTGGGGGCAGGGGGGGCCAGTTTCAAGTCCTCTCCAGCCTGGTCACCCCATGTTGAAGGCAGGGCTGTTGCTGAGGAGTGTTGTGAAAAGGCTGCACAGGAGCAGTTGTGTCTTCAGGGACGTTCCAGCCAAACAGCAGATTCTCTGCTAAACGTGGTTTGCTGCCTCCATGGGATGGTGGCTCCTGACTTTGCTGTGATGAGTGACACTGACTGCTCTCCTACAGCCAGACCCTCTCCAAGCAGCCAAACCAACCCTCACCTCAGGCTCAGGTGTGCCTGGCACATAACTCACTAATGCCTCAACAGGGGAAACCTCAGTATGAGCAGGAATTTCTAGTATTTTAAGTCACATTATCTTTCTTTCTTTTAAATTTTTTTAATTTGATTTTCAGAACTTAATGAACTGCACTATAAAACCTGTGGCAGTACTGAATCCAGTTTCCAAATACACTCGTCAAATTCCACTGAAATTGATGTATCAACACTGCCAATGCAGTCTTCCAGCGTTTCTTGTTCTGTGGATTTTGCGCTTTTAATTATAGGCAGTCTTAAAACAAAAAAGGTTTCACAGTGGTGAAATGTACTGACAAACTCATTTACTTATTCCCTTTGCTGTGAGCAGGAGGCAAGACTAGATGGGGAGGAACTGTAACCATAAACTCCCTCTGCTGTTCCATTCTGGCCTGCTCTGCACTGCTGCTTCCTTCTAGGATATTTTTGTTGTAGATACTTCACCAGTAGTGCTCAAAGACAAAATTATCTATTATGAAAAATCTTTCCCTCTTTTTTGCTTACACAATACAAGTTTTAAGCTCTCATTAGCTTGCATTGCTTGATTAACTTCTAGTAATTATCAGGGACACCTCCATCAAAACAAGGCAAAACAACACTAGAGAACAATTAATAATCTTTAGGATAGAAATACTGCATAAATTATGAAGAAAGAGCCAAGGTCAGGTCAGGATTTGCTAACCTCAACTGAATTCTGATTTTTTTTTTTTCTGTGTGTCAGATGCAGCTTATTCTAGCTGTAACCCAACCTTCTCCTCATCATGGTATCTTTAAATGTCAGTCCTTTCTCAGCTCCTTCTTTACTCTTCTCATCCTTGACTTCTCACAAACACCTTTTCAGTTCCAAAATATGTCTGCTTTCCACTTATACTGATCTACTCTCTGGAAACCATACAGAAACTTCAAGATATCACCTTTTTTTCCTGTCTTAGGAAATACTTCTTTTGAAGGGAGAAACCAACAAAATTTAAATGGTGTTGCATAATAGAAAAAGGAAACAAGCCACCACCCAAAGGGAGGCTTTACACAGTGAGATAATCACCCACAACTTCCCGGGTAGGTGCCTGTATCTACTTTTGGTTCAGTAGTTTTTCCAAGTTTAGAAATCCCATTTGCTCAAGAGAGAAAAGAGCTGTTCTTTTGGTGAACATGTGCCACTGCACTGAAAAGTAGGATTCTACATGTTCCTAAACCATTTAATGCACAGGCACACTGTAAATAGCAACTCTTGCACTATGCAGATTCTTGCACATCAATAGCACAGATCTGGGTCTGACCCCCCAACTTCTCTCATCAAACCCTCCAAGCATTTCTCCCAACATAGTTCCACACAGGTTATCACCACTGACTTGCTGAGCTCTTAAAGAAGTCTTTATTTCCAGGATCATATAAAAAACAAAGAGAGAAACTTTGTTTTTGCTTTTTCTTCTTTATTTTGCATGATGATTTCTATTACTGGTAAGAGGTGCCTGGGGTAAATTCTGTAGATCAGTGAAGTCCTGAAATCTGCTCTTGAGTTGGTGTGGAAATTATGTAGGCACTTCTCTTCTTAAAAGAACTATATATTAAGAAATTCTTTTGTATAAAGTATTTAAAGATGTAAAGTAAACACAGTATATTTTCCTCACTGACAAATGGCTCAGGATATAGTAACCTGGTAAGCAAAGTGAGAGCCACAGTCCTGTGTTCTGTGCTGTGAAGGACTATGGTCAACACTTGCTTCAAGTGCTGCAGGAGGTGAGCTTTTTTTCCCCCCATAAAATCAAATACATCCACCTTATACCACCCTCCCAAAAATTTCAATATCCATTTTAAAAGAAAGCAAGTTAAACTGAAGAGACAAGACTCAAAAATGAGAACTATATACAGATGGCTTGTGCAACCTGAATTTTACCTCACATGCCCACATTTATGCAATGTAGTATTGCTGCCTGATCCAGTGAACAGGAAGCCTGCAAAAAGGGGCAAAATTATGTAGAATCAAGAGTACTGTGTATCTGCCATTTTCTGACATGTGAGCCCATGACTTTGTGACCTAGAGGACACTCCTAAACACAGCTTCTGTGTTTTGAATCCATCAATAGCTGGATTAGAACAACACAGTCATTACATAGACCAGCAAAATGGTAGCAGGACTATATGCAGGTGACATACACTGCTTCATCCCTGTCATTTCACCCCTGCACCCATGCATGTGCTCCTCAGCTCTGCCCTAGGTGTCACAGCAGCCTGGGTTTGGTGCCAGACCCCTCAGCAGAGCCCAAATGTCTGTGCAGATGTTTGATCTGCAGCAGAACTGAACTCTCCATGCTCTGTGCTGTCCTGGTTGGTATGTCAGGGTGCAAATGCTGTCTAGAAAATGAGCTTGTAGAGTCTTTATCTCCCAGTGTGCTGCTCTGCTTTTCCCATCCTCTTACTGACACATCACTGAGTCAACTCATGCCAGGTACCAATTCACACACCCCATGAGACACTTAGAGGGAACAACTTGTTTGGGACTGCTCTTTTATCTGCTCACAAAACTCATGTTTAATTTCCCACAAACACAAGTGAAAAAGGAAATTAGCTCCAGGAGAGATCTCAGGAGAAAGCAGTTCTGAGCAGGCAACTCCTGGGTGCCAAGTTAAAACAGTGTAAATTCCAAAACCTGAGGATGTGCAGGATACAGCTGTGGGATATGAGAAGGTGAGCAACTGCTGAGCCCAGGACTGAAGGTAATTTTATGTAAAAACCAGCTGAAGTGCTGGTAGGAATGCTCATGGCAGAGAACTGCAGCTGCAGAGCAGGAAAGGCAGCATCAGACTCAGCTCCACTTGCAGTTAGAGCTCTCCCCATGCCCTCAGCAGTGATTTTGCTCTCTTTAAATGTTCCCATCTGTTGCTGACCAGAGGGCAGTGGCAGGAGCAGAAGGCAGCTGTGTCCTCTCTGTCCTGGTTTGGGTGACCAGGCATGCAGCTCTCCCAATGTCACTTTTAAATTAACATGCACCTTGCTGCACTTCTTTGCATCTTGCCTCATTGCTAGTGAGTGACATGCATCTTACACCAGTGCAGTGACATTCTGATTATTATTCAGCATTATCCTTTGAAATACTAAAGACTTGGTGTTTTACTTCCATGTTGTTTCCCCTCCATATTTTGGACAGGTATTGCTTATTCTCAGGGCGTGCGTTGTTTCTTATACACTATTATCCAGAACACTTTATCCCTTTTAAAATGTAGAACTGTGAAGGTACGGTTTGTGAAGAGGGTGATTGAATTTTACATCAACTGTGATTACTGTGACAGCTGTTTTAAGGGTTTAATGGAATCTTTGACCACAATAATTTCTGTTGGCAATAACTCTGTGACAGGATGGCAGATTTGGAATTCTGAGCCTATTCTCATCCTAATTTCATCTCTGCAAAGTAGAAAAACAATACAGTTGCTCTAAACTTCTATTAGACCCAAGTCTGAGTGTCCTGGCTCTGGAAAGGTTAGATCATTGTAATTTCTCCACAGCACAATAACAGAATAGAGGCATTGCTCACTGGAATGGTGACTATTTCAGAGAACCTACAGCTGCATGATGGGCTCCCTCAGGAGCTGAAGTCAGCGAAAGCCTGAGGAAAAAATATTGTTTTAGCCTGTACTTGTGAGCCAAAGTAAACTGCAACTCACAGAAAATATCAAAGGAGTGGCAACGAGCCAGGTTCTGTCCAGAAATTTGCTGTGAGCTTTGTAACTTTGAAAATGACCTGAATCACTCACATACTTTTGACTTATATTAGGATGGCATAAAATGCCTTTTCCAGCAGACTGGATCCACACAGCCAGTTTGTGTGACAGGAGCATTTGTTTTGATGGCTAGCAAAATGCTGATCTGCAAAGCTCCCAAATAGAACTTTGCATTTATTTTCACTTGTCTTATTTATGTTGATGTGATGGCTAAATAAAAACCCTTGGACTTCTTGTGATATATAGATATGTGTGTGCAGATATATACATATATATATATATATATATATGTACTGTCTGTAAGGTCCCCTAATCACTGACCTCTCTGTTCTTGAAAATTGCAATTTCTTAAATCTTGTAACCCCAATAGAGTTTCAAGTGCCACTTTTTTAGAAAGATAAAAACCAAATAGCTGTGAAATTATGATTTCTAAATAAATGTTCTAAAATGTCACATAAGATCATCCATAAACTAATAAGGAAACAAACCAACAGCTTTGAAGATCCTAGGAATATTCTATTCATCTAGATCTGGTAGGACTTGGCTGATTGCAAACTTTTTTGGAAGTTTTTGACTTCGTTTATTTTCAGGGTGTGTGTTGTTTCTTATACACTATTGTTCAGAACACTTTATCCCTTTCTAAATGTAGGAGTGTGAAGGTACAGTTTGTAAAGAGGGTGATTGAATTTTACATCAACTGTGATTGCTGCAGTAATGTGACTTCACCACAATTATTTACTAAAAACCCTTTCATAACTGATACTTGAGCCCTCTATGGCTCCAACTCTCAGTATAAATTCTACAGTATAGTTCTGATTCATGTGCTGAAAAGCTGCTGTCAGGTTATCCCTGTGACTCAGGCTTTGGAGAGTAGAAGTCTCCCTAGATTGCATCTTCAGACATTTGGGTTCTTGGGCAAATTTACTGCATTTGATGGAAATGTTGCTATCAAGAACGCCCCAATGAATATGCACATGTTGGGTGTAAAACTTCCTTCACAGAAATCACTTTGCACCCATCAAGGCCAGGAGCAATAGCCAGCCTAACATTTCTACCCTTTGCTTGTTTCTCATTACCATTACAAAGTTAATTTTTTTCTGTCACCACTTTTATTTATAGCCTGGCATCAAAAGGAATTTTTACTGCAGAATGAATAGAAAGTATTACTGCTTGTGCAAACTAAAGAGTTAATTTACATTTCTGTACAACCTTAGATGCCTGCATTAATCTTCTTAATATTTTTTTGATAGGTCTTATTATGCTTATTTATTTTCTTTCTGTTTCCATTTAAATGTTAAATAGAATCTCAGAGGACTAGATAATATAACTGTGACAGTTAACAGATCTGATTTCAAGGCCAGTCCAAATAAAAAAAAAAGATAAATATAAACCAATAAACCATAATTGATACCATCATTCAGCTTTGTTCGAGTTAATCTTGACTTTTTCCATTTCCTGTATTTGAAAATGGTTGGTATGGAAAAAATATGGTTCCATCAGACCACTGCAGGAAGTGTTATTTTAAAGGAGAATTTGTTCATGAGCAAAATAATACATAGTAACTTGAAACCAGTTTGTGGGTTGCCCAGAAACTGGTCCTGCACCTTATCCTTCTCCTGCCTGCTCTGTCCTCCTGTTCAGCAAGGTGGGCCTGTTACTGAAAACAGGACTTCTGAATTTTAGACACTCCCAGGAAAAAGATTTCATACAAACTTTAAATTGCCAAAATGCAACGATGCAATAAAGCTTTAACTGTTGTGGTTAATTATAGGACTCTACTAAATAACAGCAGAAACAGAGGTCAGTCCCAAAGGATTTTGTTTAAAATTACTGAAACCATGACTGGCTAAGAACACTGTCCCAAATGCACCAAAGAATATAAACTGTTCAATGGTTTTGGAAAACAAGCCATTTAACAATGAAACCAAGGTGAAAGACAGACTCCCTGCAGCCCCAGTTCTGATTGTCTTGGCAGTGTCTGCCCAGGCTGGTTTTGGTAAGCCAAGAAATACAACTGCCTGCAGTCTAAAAAGCCAAACAGATGAATTCTTTAATCCTATAAGCAACTCAAGCAGGAAATTATGATGATGTTTGATTTATAGAAAAGAGAACATTGATAGTCCATTACTAAATGAATGCTCAGATTTCTGGGACAGTTGAGTATTTCCTTAATGTCTTTAACACACCTAGATACTTTTATTTGATACAGCATTGCTCTAAACTACTACAAAAATCAATTATTTTTCTCAAAGACATTTGTGTGACACGCAAAAGCACAAAACGAGATTAAAGTGTAATAAGCACTTAAATCCATTCGCTTATCTGTGCACAGCAAACTGTTCTGTGGTGCTGTACAGGATTTTTCAGTACTTGAGAAAGATGAGGAAGTCAATGTGGCTAAGCCTAATTAAAAAATGCAAATGATTTTGCTAAACAAAGATGTCAAGTGAAAATACTCCATAGCAGTGCCTGTGAGAGACTGATCAGACTCAGGTTTTGCCTGCCCCAGCTCTCTGGGGTGTCAGGATGAGCAGGAATTATCGAGGTGTAAGTGGAGCTATCAGCAGATAGAAAGAGTCAACTTTGCATTATACAACTTGATACAGGTCTCAAATCAGCAGCTAAATCACCAGGATCTGGAACACTGTATTTGGTTTGAAGGTTTTGAACTGAGCTGGTTCTTCCTTACTTGCCTCTATTACTGTAATTATACTCACCACTTCATTATAATACACATTCTGTTCCCCCCCCCATATTTTTAGTAAAATGTTAATATGCATAATAGCTCATAGCTCATTTTTGTTCTGTCTCTCACACACTGGGGCAGGGCTGCTGCATTTTGCAGTCTCCCAGGCTCAGGTGCCTTTTTCTCTGGACTGCACTGGGGGGAAGAAGGAATGGGGAGGTGGCACTCTGCAGGCAGCAGAGAAAACCAGCAGCTCCATGGTGGTCACACCTTACAAAACTTTTCCTGATAAATCTCTACTCAAAGCTTTCTGTGAAGGGATTGCAGGGCTGTATCTGTAGATCAGAAACTGTTGTCTCTAGATGAAAAACTGATTAAAAAATCCTTTACTAAAAGCAGTTCCCTCTGCTTTTCAGAGGATGGGGTGAGACTTAAGGGAGGAAGCACACAGGTCTGATGATGGGTTTTGGTTGAGCTCAGTTGTATGATAAATATGCACCATTATACACTGTAAGAAATGAGGAATGCAAAATCTAACTGATCTGGGTAATTTCCTCAGCTCTTTTCTTCACCAGGCCCATCCTGGCCCCAGTCCTCCTTGCTTCCTGGCTCATAAAATTAAATTTTTAAACCAAGACCATTGTGTTTTTTCCCCTTGCAAAGGACTGTTTCACCCTTCCATTCACAGAATTTACATTCAGCATGCAAAATATCCAGCTACTGCTGACCACTGTTGCAAGCAACAGAAATTACAGCTCTGTGATGGGTACAGTTTGGTGACAGTGATGGTTTCTGTCATTTTTAACCAAACCTTTAGGGACTGACCCCTGTTTCTGCTGCAGTGGATGTGCACAGCATCCTTCTGCTCATGCAAGCTCTGCCCCAGCTGTTTGACAGCTTATAAATAGGTAGAGCTCTGAGGCAGCAGGATTACTTGAAAAAGAAGGAATGGTACAGGTTCTTGTGCTTATGAACCAGTCTGGAAAGCAGCTGGCTATCTGACTGGCTGTGTGAGTGCTGAGATTCTGCTTATCTGTATTACCATCTTAAGGTTAACTTTTCACAGGTTGATGTGTAAACTCTGCCACTGCCACTCTCCTCTCAGTAGACTTTATTAAAGTGTAGCTCTGTCTGGTTTCTCTGTTGTATAAGGAAGGTTTGAGTTCACACCCTTACAATTTCTCAGTTTCATCTGTATTCATGAAACCTGTAGGAACTCTGGCTCTGGAACCTCTGGCCTATTGTCAAATCAGACAGATATCATCCAGTAAGCCCAAAAGTGTCTATTTTACTTAAGCCTGGAATTATTTCTGTTGGTGAACAGGCAACCAGAAACTCTAATCATGCATCTTCACTGAGGCTGTAATCCCAGGTGCTCTCTTGATTCTTTAAAAAAATTTAATCAAACTAATTTAATTCAACTAGTTTGCCAAATTATTTTTATTCGTACAAACCCATGGCTGCTTTGAGAGAATGTTTTGCCCAATCACATGTATTTTTGGACAGATTTAGATCTTTCTCCAGTTGAGGTCTGTTTTACTGAATTTCTGAATCCACTATGAAATAGTAAAGCTAAATAATTTCCTCTCACAGAGTTCTTCAAGCACTTTGAGGGAACTGAAAAACAAAAAGGGTGCAGGGTGCATGCGTGGATTTGGAAGGACTTAGCTTACCCAAATACACAGTTCAAGAGGCAAATGGTGAAATTCTTTAAACTCTCACAGGAAATAAAGTTATTTTAACTTGGAAAATTAATTGTGGTCATTTTGATACTAATTCTTCCCACATACCTAGAAAAAACTACTTTCAAAAATATGATTATCCACATTTGCATACTGTCAGTTGTAAAGAGCATGGAATATCTCAATTAAATATCTGCTGTAATCTGAGGAGGTGGCCATGACATCAGAATTACTGAATCCATCCCTAATCCCTGTGTGTCAGACAGAAGTGCCTGTACTTCTGCACACTCACCCATTCTCACAAACTCTGCATTCCTAGAGCCAGACCACAGAGAAGCTGCAATCAGAGATGTTTCTCTACTAAATTACATAGCAGCTGACAGAAATAAAGATCTGTCCATGACTCAGTCAGATTATTAGCTTTATCATTACCGTTTTTAAGCTTTGCAGTTTAAAAAAATTAGTTTTGTTCCACATACTTAGTTGCATAGACAGTTGCAGAAAAAAATACCTGAATAACACATCTGAGAGGTTTAGAACAAACCCTGGAATAAAACAAGAATCTTTTAGCTTTTCATTTCTTGTATCTGAAATAGTGAAGCTGGGAATCATAAAAGTATTCTGGTCTGAACTTCTTTCCCTAGACAAGCAGGAAAAAATCTGCCTTCTTCATGATCATCTTAAATCTGCAGACTCATACTACAGAAAGAACTCCTGCAGTGATGATTAAAGGCTGGGCTTCTGTAGTTCCCACTCTTTGCAGAAGACCAAAGAGATGAGAAATTTTGGCATCTACTTGAGGATTGGGTTGGATCTTTTTGGAAAAGGAGCTGGAAATGTCAGCCTGAGCTAGGTTCCTGCAGTACTGTAAGGAGTGGTGTTTTTGATAACTTCAGTGACCCTGAAATGGGTGGTGATTTCTATTCTCAAATTTACAGATGTTGTATGACAATTGCAGAGCATCTTTCAGTTCGCAGGGCACACAGACACACCCTTTGTGACAAGGTCCTGTCAGAAGCTCTTTGGACAAGGGAACACTTGTGGCAAACACAGCTTCAGTTAGCTGCAACCTACAGTGGGAGCTAAGGCTCCATGCTAACAACACAAAGCTGTGCACAAGAACTTCCACCTTGCTATGTTCTTCAAACTCTCACCCTGTCATGGAGCTTCTGTGTTTATGTGTGTGATGAACAGCTGCTCATTTCACCCAGGCAGAGCTCTGTGCCCCAGGCAGCAGCAGCCTCAGCTGCAGCAGAGCAATCAGACCCTGCCTGGGGGCTCCTGCACCCACTCAGACCCACTCACAGACTGCTCAGCTATTTAAAGTCATAGCTGTGCAGTCACACACAGACACTAATGAAGAGGAAATGAGGATTATCTGAAGCAGGAGCGTGCACATGGCTTTCTTCTGCATATGGTTTCATAAAGCCCAATGTGACATCTTCATTCATCTTCCTTCTGGTTTTACAGTAGGCTTAAAAATGCCTTCATGCAGAGCAGTGAGGCTGTGACACTGCCATTACAAAGCATGTAATGGAAAAGACACTTTCTTATAATTTCTGGGAAAGAGAGATTTCAACCATTAACAAACTTCTAGCTGAAATGTGTGGGTTTCAGGTAATATTATTCAGAGTGTTCCTTCAGAGTGTTCTCCCACCTTTTTTGGTATTTAATCATTACTCTTATTTTGCCTTCTATTACTCCACCTCAGAGTAATTTTGGGCAGCAGGCAGGATTTTGTTTCGTGCCTTGCTATTGAATTGGTGTGTTGTCTTGGCATGTAAGAATGCAATCAGGTAACTTCTGAAAATGTCTTATTTTCTTGAGCATACTGAAGAATTACATACAGTGTATAAAGCATATAGTGCTTTAAGGCCATATTTATGACATATTTTTGTGAAGATCTGCAATATTATAAGAAATAAGGAAACTGAAAATTACCAGTTGTTGCTTTTCTGTTGCAGGTATTTGTTTTTAGATTACAATTTCCTTTCCTCCACTGAACAAATTCTGGTGACTTATTTTCACTGCCTTTTGTTCTCAAGACTTGTTTTTGGGGTCATTTACAATTATCACTAACATGCAGAGTGCACATTTTTAGTTGATAGGAGACTGGGAAGGAGAGATGTAGCTCTCTCCTCCATGCACAGTAAAATCTGACCTTTTATATTTAAATAGTAAAGAGGATCTTGAGCTGGAATATGTCTTATATGAGGTGTTTGAAATAGCCTGATAGTGACTCAGAATTAAAAAAAAAATTCTAGAACTCAGAGCTAATCATCCATTAGCATTTGGATGCAATGTTTGTCTTGCATTAATTTCCATGCTTGCCAAAATGATTCTGACAGAGGAACCAGCTGTGAAATGTAGAAATTAAAATATTAGTTTGGAAGTACTAGATATGCCCTGTAGCTGCTTGCAAAAGGATTTGCATGAATGAAAATGGGAACCAGCAGTATTATACAGGTGGGAGAATTTTTATCCTTGTCCCCCTGCTTTCTGTGCTGAGCATGATGTCACATCTATGGAGCATCCCTCGGGCCAGCTGGGGTCTGCTGTCCAGACCCCACTCACTGCTGGGGGCAGTACAGGGGAAAAGGACTTGATTCTGTGCAAGCTCTGCTCAGGAACAGCAAAAGCATCTCTCTGTTATCAACCCTGTGTTCAGCAGGAATCCAGAACATAGCCCCACACCAGCCACTGTGAAGAAAATTACCTCCAGCCCTGCACACAGAGTATGAAGCAGCTCAGGCCCATCTTCTGTACTACAAATAACTCAAAAGGCTTCATGACAGGTATCCCTCAGTGGTCACTTATCACCAGAGTCAGATCAGGCTGCCATCAAAAAATCCATTTGTGTCAAAGTAGGACCATGGCACTCTACTGACAGTTTCTCTGCCCAAAATTACAGCAGGATGCAAGGCAGGTTGAGGAAACATCAACTTGAAAGGAGATCTGAGCTTTCCTTCTGTTGTGCAGTCCTTTGCATGATTAGAGAGGCAATTTCCATTTCTAGCTGTGAGTGGAGGAAGTCTTTTTCCCATTCTTGCTCTATATTTTTATTGGGATGGCCACAACAGTCACATCACTCCTTCCAGTTTCCATGTAAAAATCTCTCCTGTGAGCTGCACAATTGCTATCTAACATGAGATGAGGTTTCCAAACATTCTTCTTGCAGGCCCTAATGGAGTGTTTCCAGAAGCAGATAACTGAGTGCATCTCCTATGAGTCACTCAAACTCACCTAAATAAGGTCCTGACGTTACTTTCCCTTGCCCCACCAGCCACAATTCTCTTTTAGGTACACCTTATATGTTGTCATAAGGACGTGTTATACTACTCTCCTTCCAGCATTTTTAGCAATAACGTGTTTGAAATTTAGTCCAAATTATTCTTCAGAAGGTGCTTATCTCAAATTACTTGGTGGATTTATGGTTCTTGATATTTTAGAGACTATCCCCTTTTTAATGGCTGGGCTGCATTAATGAATCTTCCCAAGTTATCTTTTCATAATCCATTGCTTCAAAACCAGCTGTGAATATTTTCTTCCTATTAAAGCTTATTCCTTTGGGTTGGATGTAATTAATTGCCACTTAAAACTTAGAGAAAATATTCCAATAAATATTTATGTCACATGCACCATCTACTCTCTCCAGTGCCCTGTATACTTAATGTTTAACAAATTTCTGTGAACCTCAGCCTGCAATTCATGTTAGAGGGAGCCTGTGGTTGTAACAGCAGCACAGTCACAGATGTCCAGTCTGGAGGTAGCACAAGAATCTCATCTCTTGATAAAGCAGGAGGCACTGAGAATATGCAGAGTGGGATGCTGGAGAGGATACAGCTGCAATGCCATGCTTGATCCTCCCAGTGCTTATTTATAGCTTTGTCAGAGTGAGGTCAATTATCCGCTTCTCTTAGGCATAGACAGAAAACCCCTGCAGTGTGAGACTGCCATGGAGGGACAGGAAAGAAGATGGCAGATCTAGACAGAAAATTAAAGACAGTCCCAAGTCTGAAGTGACAGGAAAGAGAAGAAAATGTATAGTCAATCTTCCACATTCTGAAATTCATGAGGCAGCTTATGACTGCTGTATGATATATGTGTGGTACTGAAAATGAGGAAGTGCAAGCCTTTAAGGGCATATTTTAATTCAATCTTAACATTAGCTCATATGTGAAGATATATTTTTCAGAGCCAAGTATGCACAAGAGCAGAAACATATTTTACAGAATATGCAAGTAATCCTTTCAGTGGTCTGTAAAGCAAGTGCTCAGTCTGCCTGCACTGGGCTCCATAAGGCAGAGAGCAACTGGTGAAGAGGAGGGGTTTTATTTATTTCCCTGTGCAAGCCGGAGAGGGGCTCTCTGGAAGGTACAATTCCTTACCACAGCAGCATGAACACCCACACATGCCTGAGAAAGGACTACAGCTCAGTGCCACAATTTAGCCTGCCGCTGTTGATTCCTGCACCGTGTCAGGATGTAATTAAGGTATCGTCAAGCTGAAAAGGAAGATGAGACTTAAACCTAAAAATATCTCAAGTAATTATGGTTTAGATCTGGAAAGCAACGGATGGATTTTGATTTCTGAAAGAGACAATGCTGTTCCTGAAGATGGTTGAGTAATTATGGAGTGAAAAGTAAAATAAACATCCTTGTAATTCCCTGTCTATGACATAGTGCTGAGGTGTGCAAGCAATCTCCTGAGGGAGGAAAAAGGTCTTAGTACGTAGGTCTGGTGGTTTTAGGCAGGAAAACAGGACTTTGCTATGTTTGCTAGCAGCTGTAAAACTTCATCCAAACACAGTAGAATATCGCACCTGTTCCAGCTATGCATGGTCACTGTTCAGGACAATGGCTTTGTTTTAAAACCAGCTAACAAACAAAAATCTCCTTCTTTGGGATTCAAGATTGCTCTTCTATACTTGCCGGTATAAAAATCCTTGTTGACTACTACTGGCCCTGGGAATAATCCTTATTTCTGAGCTCCTGTCAGACCACAGTGCCACTCTCCAGTGAGGGCATGCTCTCATTCTTTGGACACTCTGAAGAACATATCGTATACAGGGGCCCTGACCAAGGGATAGAAAATGTCCCTGACACAGCGTCTGCAGTACTGTTGGCAAGGTACCCTAGAAGTAATCTAGTATCAAGGATTGATGCAAAAAAATAAATCTGTGTATTTGTACCTAAACATCAAAAGATATGTAGTGCCATATCTTTAAAATACTTGGGTGAAGAAAAGAATGAAATCTACTCATAATCTATTTTAATTCAAGTGAAAGCTGCTGTCCTTTGTATCATTAAAACAGACCTTGCCAAAGATTTTTCCTTTCTGCATATGTTATCATTCAGTTTGCATTAATTTGTGGGAACTGTTTCCTGGATGTTTTTGTTCCATCCCTTGAGTGAGCACTGGCACTTATCTGACAATATGGTGAGATGATTCAAGGAAGTCTTGGCTAGAAAAACTAATTTCTTAATTTCATAGTTACTTTTCTCTCTGAAATGATTTACTACACAATTGTACAAATGCCAGGGCAGTAAATGAAATGAAGAAGGAGGTGGAGGAGGAGGTGAGACCACAGAAACCCTGATATGACCAGCTCAAATTAGTGCATAATGGCACCCTGAACCTCCTCCTGAAGTTGTATGAAAGCATGATGGCTAAATTGCAATGAAAATGATAATGCTGAAATACCTGTTAGGACAGCAAAGCTATGCAGTTGCAAAGCAAGCAGTCAGTTCTGAAAACCCAGCTGCTCTGATAGCAAAGTGACATTCTTTACTATCTCAGTTAACAGAGGCACCACAGACCATGTGATCCATCATCATGTCACCTCTTTGCTTTGGTCAAGTCTGGTCTCTCTCTCTCTCTCTCTCACTTGTCACTTCACAGAGGTGAAGTATTGCTTCCCTTCTTTGAAAAGCCCAAGTTTGTCTCCTAGGCTGGGCATGTTCTCCTGCACTAAAATAATCAGGTAATCAACTGTAATTCTTTCTCCTTCTGTGCTGCAGATGGATTAGGGTATTTCCATGTGGCATAAGCTCACCCAGTGGCTGCTGCTGTCTCCACTGTCTCACTGCCCCAGTCATGTTGCGCTCCACTCTCCTTTGTGCTTTCATCCCCATCACCATTAGACCACTTCCCATTCACAGACACTGCCTCTGTGCATGCAGCCTGCATCACTCACATCCCTGTAAGGAGCATCCTGGAGTGAGCATTTCTGTAGCTACACAATAGGAGCACTTGCAAATGGAAAAGCCTGGACTATTTCAAGAATGTTTCAAAACTTTTAACATTTTATTGAAACTGTTCTCTCATCCATCTGCCTGCAAATCCAGTTTTTTTCTCAGCTTTAAGGAGATCTAAAACAATTCAAAATGAGCCCTTGCCACATCCTTACTCTTTTAAGAACTGTTATCTTGTTATGCTAAGAAATGAGCACTGTTTCTTAATGCTTTGTTTTAAAACCAGCACATTTTTGTGCTGGTACTTTCCACCTTCCATACCTATCACTGCTATTTCGGGGTGTAAAGTTTCTGCTTCTCCAAGATATTTGACAAGGAGTTTGCAGGATTTTTGCCAGTCTGGAAATCCACTGTCCCTCACACAAAGGCACACTGCTTGGGTAGGAGAGGTTCTACCTTCAGTGGCTCTCAAGGACAATTCCTTGCTAGGCTGTGTGGAATGGGAATTTCTTTCCCAGCCTCTGTGCTGGGACAGGATGGTCATGCAAAGAGTGATGGGATGTGATGATTTTGTGGGGAGATCATTGAAGTCTGGGTCCACTTTGAGAGAATTTTTTTTTTTTCATTGCAAATATAATTTCTAGTGGCTTTTTGCTGTCCTGGAGCATGAAAGGCCAGAGAATTTCTTGAAAATTCACTTATAAGCATCTTGAACAAAATAAATGCCAATTATCTTGCAGGACTATACCACCTTTTTTTTCTTTATTCAGATTTGTATCCTGATTTTTTTCCTAAATAACAGTTTCGTGACTATGTTAATGAAGAATTCCTAGAAGAAAATTAAGGTACATCTTTAGCAGTGTGGCAATACCACCTTAAACATGGAGATGCTGTAGAAGCACTGCAAAGAAAAGTGTTAAATTTTAGCAACTGCTAGGATAAAGTCATAATTGACATTTCTTGTGCAAGATGAAGAGACTGTGATTTAGCAGCGTCCAGTGCTAGAAGAAAACTATAACTAGTGGAATAAGAAAAAATATATTTTTATGTGAAACTACAGTAATTTCACAATTATAAGCCACACCTGATTATAAGCCACACCTCCCAGTAGCCAGGTAGACCACAGGATTTGTCCATATATAAGCTGCACCTGAATATAAGCCGCACTTTAAAAAAAAAAAAAAAAAAAAAAAAAAAAAAAAAAAAAAAAAAAAAAAAAAAAAAAAAAAAAAAAAAAAAACGAGGATCCATGTGTAACAAAGTAACAAATTAGTAATAGAATCGCTGCCAGCTGGGTTTGGTTGGTGTCAGGTGCTCAAGCTGCAACAGTTTTCAAAGACCAGCGAAGCCTTTAAAGGCAGCCCCAGGCACCCTCCTGCCCGGCTCTCACTTCTGGGTTGGCGTTTTGCTGGGATTTGTCCATAGATAAGCCACACCTGAATATAAGCCGCACTACTGGGGCAGGCTGGATTCTTCAGTGAAAAAGGTGCGGCTTATAATCGTGAAATTACTGTACTTCTATTTTATGAGGTCACTCCATAGAGTAAGAAAAATGTCACAATACAGAAATTTTAACTGCATTTATAAATCACTATGTGGAGCTTATGTGTGATTATGTCTCACAAATTTTATTAGGTGGATTTTGATTAAGTTCTCATCCAGTAGAAACAAACAAAACAAGATATGCATAATTAAACTACTTTCAAAATACTACCTGATTATATTAGCAGGAAACTATGTATCCTAATCTCAGTGGCAAACTGCTGCTAAACAGTACCACTGTTAAATGAAGTAAGTTTAATGAAATGTTTAGCAATTAGACAAATGTCTTCCAAAGAGAAAAAAACCCCCTTATAATACTGGTGTAGAGGAAAAAGCTCTTTGAGGCAGTTTAACCTTTTAAAGCAGACAGCATGGCAAAATCAGAAAATGTTGCCTGAAATAAGGAAGGTAGCAATGGCATAATCTTTCTGTAACAACTTATCTTTGCTTGGTATAGCCAACCTATCAGAGATAAATATAATTTCCTCTAAGATTCTATAGAAAAATGAGAAAAAAATCAAAGCTCAACAGGTCAAAAAGAGAGCCATAATTAATTCTTTTATTATTTTTTGAGATAATAATTTCCTCTGATGAAATAAGCCTTATTTTTACAACATTAAATACTAAGCAGGAATATCAAGTGACCATAATCAATGTTTTGCATTAAAAGTAATCCCTTCCTATATGAAAAAACAAGGATCCCACAGATGATCTGCCTGATGAACTGCTCTGCTTAAGAACATGTTCAGATTCTCACCTTGTAAGGTTGCTCATGGCACACTGGGATCAGGTTGTGCATTTTGCTCACCCTGTCTTGTGCAAACTGGTGGACCAGTGCTCTGTATGACTGAATTAAGCCCAATATCCTCTGACCATATTCCTAAATGTCACTCCTGCTGCTCTCAGGCACTCTGCATCGCCCCAGGCAGGATGTGAAGTCTCCATGGGATGGAGATTCAGTTTCCTGGCAGCAGCAGTGTGGGCTCATCAGCTGGAGCTGAATGTTCACATCCTTGAGGGAATCCCAGCAGATCCATGAGAGCCCTCAGCTGGTCTTTAGGTTGTGTGCAGCACAGGCAGTGCTTATTTGAGATAAAGCTGATCTTTTCTAAAGCCCTTCTTTGCCCACTGAGACCAGGGAATAGCATTCAAACAGGATTCTGAGGAAAGATCTGCTCTTCTGAGTCCTCTATCAAGTAAAAAAACTATTAAAAACACAGCCATATATTTTCATCCAGTTTCATGTAGAAAGTTTATAAAGCAACAGAACTCCTATTTCTTGAAGCACATTGTTAAACAAAAACTGATCTTAATTGCATTATAACCCACAATAATGAGATTGAAATTTAATTTCAAGTGCAAAATAATTCTTGTTTGAGGTCTTCAGCAGCTTCCTCTCATCTAACACGGAAAGAGCTTTTTCTCCTTAATTGTGTCTCTCTGCCTTCAGGAACATTAAGCAGCCTTTTAAACATCTGCTCTTCCCCTGCCACTTAACAAATTATGGTTCAGAATAATTTTCTCTTTGGCTCATTTTTCTGTCTTGAGTTGCAGATTATGAACATAAAAAAATACAGAGAGCCACCAAAGTCTGAAAGCCAAATGTGAGGGAACCTCTGCAGTAGTCTCTATTCACGTGCTCTGTATAGAAATCTGTATTTTTTAGTTTATAAGTTTGCTTTTAAAAGAAAGCTGGAAATTACAGATCTTTTAGTTTAACATGTACTGCTGTCAGCCCCACATCCTACCCAAGTAACTCTGAAGGAACTCGTCTCCAGAGGAGATGGCAGTGGGTACTTACTGATGCACAGTTGCTTTCCGACTTGTCTTCTAGAAAGCCAATTTGGCATGGTGTCCTCTGATTCTGCAGCCAGTAGTCTGTTGATTCTAGCAGACTGTTACTGCAGAGAATCTGTTAAAATAGTTAAAAACAGTTAAAATTATTACAAATTTTTCTGAGTGCTATTGTGCTTTGGGGGCCTGAACCTTATTGTTGTAACTCAATGGAAATTTTGTTGACAAAACTGTGGGGAGGGGGGTTGTGGGGGAAAGATGGACAAGACACACCTGTTTGGTTTGGACCTGTCCATTAACTGCACCTTTAGTCACACCACTTACATATTCCCTAAAGTATGAGTCTATTTTGTTCCAGAACTGAGAGTCCTTGGAGATGGACACTTGAAGGAAATGCCCAAACCCATGTTTTTATTGGAAAATATTGCTATGAGTTTTGGTCTGTTTAAAGTGATAAACAGACGTGTTAGGAAAACCAATTATTCAACTACACCAGAGTACACAAACTTGCAGCCTTTATGACTGACTGTATCTCTCCCCACAGTACATCAGCACTATTCAGTCTGTCAGCAGTCTCATTTCTGGGACTTCCAAGGCTTCAAACTCCTTCGTAAACAAGCTTTTCTCTTTTCTGAGAAGCTGGAGTATTTTGGACCTTCTGTAATGAGTCCTGAGGCCAGTCAGCACCCTGAGACCAAAACTTTGGGTTTAATCTCTATGTTGGCTCAGCCCTACAGCTTGTGCCACAGCGTCCACTCACACAAAACCAAAATGGGACTACACCGATCTGTAGACTTTAAAGAGGCAAGGCCAGTTTGCAAATCTGATGCTTAGATTAAAGTGAATTCTTTACTTTCTGCCTCTGTACTAATATTCTACCATGAAAAAGAGGGACCATTAGTATCTTTACAACAGCTAGGGAGCAGCAGGAAAAATATTGCTGCACCATTGGTGCTACTTACAGAACATTTTCTACGGCTTTTCCTCTTCCCTAGGCAGCAATGTTAAGAAGTATGTTAGTGAAATAGATGTATATTTTATATTTGTACTTCTTGCAATTCTTGTTTTTCATAGAAATATTCTTCTATTACATAGAAATAGCCTGTACTCTATAATTTTTGGACTTTTAAAAATAATATTTAAAAATATACATTTGTTGCTATACCTAGGGAAAGAAAATCTACAGTACTTTCCTTTCCTTGACTGCATATTTTGTATTGCCACACATTTTTCCTACACTATATATCTAAGACTAGATCCCTTCCTTAGGAAGAGAAGTGAGAATAACTTGTGAGGCCAAGGTGAATCACTGTGGAAAGCTCATCTGGCCAGCTGACACAGTTTTCTAATACTTGGGGGCATCCAGAAGTAAGCTTATTACCACCCACAGACTAACACCCACTCTCATTTTTATCTTTCTGCTAGAAATTCAGTTACATAGCTAGTATTTCACTCCCTGTATTACACTGATTTCTGAATAAAAGTCGGCAGGAGAGGGATGAGGAGGTAATGGGGAGCACTACAAGCCCTGAGCTTGGATTGCTGCAGTGTCCTTTTTTTGGTGCCCTCCATGGTGACTTTCCACCTTTGTGGTTGTTTCCCAGTACATCAGCCTTGCTGTGGGTTTTCTTCCAAAGAGTTTGAAAGTCCAAATTTAAGGTTCACAAAATACTTAGAGGAAGTACTGTGCCCAAAGACTTTCTTCTGAGAATGCCAAAGGCTCATGAATGCTTCACATGAGCACCAGCCTCTTCCTGGGGGCTGCTAGCTAATCTTGTTTACCAGTGCAACCACTCTGCACTCAATAAATTTTATAACCTCTCATCTCAGTGCAAAAACATTCTTGCCATTATAACTAATTCTGAGATTAGGTGGGGAAAATAATATACTCCATATCTCAAAGAAACAATTTCCTGTTAGTGTAATAAACTGTTGTGTGAGTTTGGGTTTTTTTGAGGAAATCTTGAAGCATTATGAACTGGTTGGTAAAATCTAGAATTAAGCATTCTTTTGCTCTTTCTGAATAATTACCATTCTCTGAGGCTTTATGAAGACAACATAGAATTGAACACATACAAAAACACACATATATATATATATGTATAATTTTAGATTTAATTAGATTCTAGACATTCAAGGGCTGAAGTTCTAATAACCTGTTAAAACATAATTTTGCATACACAGGAAACAGGTTTTTTTAGCTCAAACAGCTTTTGCTGTAACAAGCAATCTTGTTTCATTTCCTTAAAGATCACAGTGAATTTTTCTTCGATCTTAATCACTTTCGATCTTTCTTTCCCAAAACTGACAGTTTCTAAGAAAATAATTTACAACAATTTGGATTTGAAAAAGACAGGTGAGAAAAACAAAACCAGATATGCTTGAATCCACACAGCAGAAATTGGCAGAGGTCAGCTGGTCAGACCTAGGGAACAGAGGTTGGCTCAAAGTCGTTTGGAAAGGCTCCAGAAACTAAGAAAAGAGCCCTGTGGGAATGGGGGAATGCAGGAATGTGTGCCAGAGGTGTCCTTGCACATGGTCTGCTTTCACACAGGTCTGAGTGGTGCTCGGGAGATAGAGGTGACATTTGAGTCAGCGGTGGCCGGAGTGAGGGGTAAGCCTTGGATCAGTTTAAACTCCATCTTATGAAACACAAGTTCTTGCATTAGGACCATTATAGACATGGTATTGCTCAGAACTTTCCCATTAGTAGTTCTGTGGAGGAAAGATTATCTGGGCCACCCTGCAATGCTGATAACAGGTAGGGTGAGACACACCTGCTGTGCAAAAATCTATCTCTGGAAGCCATGTGAACTTTTGGGCATATTTCTTTGGTAACAGACAGTACTATTGTGGACAAAGACACACATATGGTAAGAATAAATGGAATATTTCTTACAGCCTCTTGCTATTGTAAGGCAATTCTCCCTGTTAAATAGGTCCATGTGTTTAGACAAAGTGGGAGTTTGCACATGCATGAAAACTTGATGGGATATTCATGCTTTTAAAGAAACACACTGAAGTCCTTATAATAAAATAATATATGACTGCTATGACCAGAGGTGAATGAGCTTTAAGGAGCTGATCTAAATTAACAGAGCTAGTTAATTAATCAAAAACAGTGTGAGAATTGGTGTTCTTTATATCTCTACCAGCATATTACCACTGCCATTCTTGCATTTAAGCACTTTTTTCAAAATATATTGAGGTGATCTGTACCAAATGACAAGAAAACTAACCCTCTTCCCCTTGAGCCGTCAGTCTGCAGTCCTGCACTTTAAGGCAAACAGTATCACTTCCCAAAATTTCATCCTCCTGTCTTGTACTTCTCTCTGTTCTTATTCAATTAAGACAAGTGCAGGGCCAATCTCACTGACACATTGTCAGGATTTTTGCCATCAGCTGAAAACTGAAAGCAGAATTTGATTTCATTGACCATACTCATGTGACAGCTGCACACACTATACTGCTGTATATCTGGTTTGGAGCAGGATCATCACACTCAGAAAGTAATTCAGGACGAATCTGCATCATGCACTAAATGTGAAATCAGCAGTAATTCATGGTTCTAAAAAAAAGTTTTCCACTCTCATCTAGAGACTCAGCCGTCAGCATTACTCAGTGTCTTGTGAATCAATGAACTAAATCAGCCTCTAGCAGAGTGGGGATGAGAAAAGTCACTCTTTCCCAGAGGAAAATACTGCATATGAGTTTAGTGCAACAGCTTCCTGCTCCCTAATTTAGATCACAAGGCATTAAAATACAGTAAATATCTATAACCGAGACAGCATTAAAAAGGCTCTGCTCCACAAATGAAACATCTGCATCCTCATGACTGAACATCTTAATTGCTTTGGTTAATTACTACTCATCAAAAAAGGATAGGAAAGTGGGACATACAGAATAAAACGAGATATCAAGGGGCACATCTTCTGCATTTGTTTAGGTTGGTCTGTGTAGTAACAGGCTACATCTCATATGGTTCCTTATGGCTCTCAATTGGTTCCACCAATTACATATTTAACTTCAAAATCACCTAACACAGGCTAGAAGAGAATTATTCATCCTTTTCCACACACACACACAAAAGATAAACTTTCTCTGACAGTGGTGTAAAGAAGCCCAAAACATCCTGCTGTTTGTTAGAATTATTGTCAGAAGTGAACAGCTTCTTTTAGTGTGCTGACAATCATCAAATGGACTTGTTTTAAAATGAACAGCTCAAATGGATGGGATTGGACAGGTCTCAAGCATGTGATACAGGCTATCCTTTAAAATAAAGTGATATTTCTGATTGTGACCAAGCAGGAGCCTTTTTTTGTAAAGGCAGTGGTGGCACTTAGTGCTGTCCTTCACTCTCACATAAAAGTAGACAACTCTGAGATAAAATGAAAATTTAAGATGTTTTCCTACACAGTAGATTTTCTGCCTATATGAGGATTCCAGTTACAGTCAGCAGCATTTTAAAAAAACCAAGTGTTATTTCGCAAATGAACCCTTTGATCAAATGAAATATTGACACTTTATCTTTTAGCCATGTTGGTGACGAAGCCCAGTCCCAGCATACACATCTGTCTTACTGAATTCTCTTTTTGAATCAGTGATATTATATCTAACAAAATTTCTGTGTGTGGTTTTCAGCATAAGGAAAATAAATCTTTAGCATCTACATGTTTTATCCTTCACTCTTCTGACATAAAACAAACAAACAGAAACCTCCAAACCCAAAAGGAAACTATTATTAAAAGTAGAATTATGAGAGGACTGAACGAATTGTGAAAGTTTAAAATGAATGCTATTTCCAGCTCTAGAATGATGTCTGTGTGAGACAGTAGAGCTCTGAGGTTTATTGCTCCGTGAGAGATGAAAGCCAGCCTTTCCTCCCCAATAGTCTCTGGTAGTTCTCCTTCCCTCAGACTGTACTGCTATAACAAGGTCTGCAACTTTGTATTATTAACTGTACTGAAATTAGCTACATGTATAAAATTACATTCAACCCCTCCTAATGACATACATACACACACAGGTGTTACTTTCCCCCTCCACATGCTCTAAATTAAATTATTACATATAAACCTGGTTTTAGGAAACAATAACAGCAGTCTGTACCAGCTCTTGTTGTAGGAACCATTCCAGTCTTAAGTTTTTTCATGAAGGACCCTCCATTGCATTGACTGAGAGAAGTAAAGCTCTGTCTGGGTCCCAGAAAGTTGTCATTTATTCAAGAGCAGTCTGGAAGGTATTTGTGCTAAGCACTGCTTTTATTTCATATAATGAAATGCCAGATAATGAGGTAAATTAGAAATGTTCAATGGTAGTTTACCTCCCATGCATGTATAATGTATTTTGGGACCAGACAAGTACAGACCAGCCAGACAAAACTTGCAAGATACCATAACAGCACCAAGTTATTTTTCTGTATCAAACCCTTTCTAAGTATCACCTAAATTTTGTATTCCTTACTAAAACTGAAAGCTAAAAAGCAAAGCTATATATATACTGGACTTTGAATATAACATAAACTTAAAAGTTACCTTCTTACATGCTGTGACAGAGCTTCCCAAACTGCTTGCAGAACTGTCTGTGCTGCTGCCTTGGTGCTCTGGGACTTCATGCATCAGTGGAGATTCGAAGTTGCTGAAAAACAAAAAAGAAACAAGCCCCCAAAAAACCTTTCCAGTGACTCAGCTACATAAATAACTCATTACCAAAACACAGGTCAATAAAGAGATGTAACTTAGAATACTAGATACTGTCTGTACTCTCCTAGCTGATATTACTAATTTATTGCTAATTTTCCCTTTTTGGAAGACTATCCTGAGCTACACACTTTGGATATAAAATAGCAGACTGATGTCTTTTGAAGACTAGAGGAAAGCATAAACTGCCTACAACCAGACTTGTCTGTCTGGAATGCCACTGTAAAAAGTGGTACTGGCTTGTTTTCATAAGCAGGCAGCTTGGAGCAGCAAATGAAATTTGCTGCATTAATTCCGCTTGGTAAACAACAGAAATATTTGCTGCATTTTTACCTGCCAGGAAAGAAGTAAAGGGGTAGTGATTACAAAGTAAAAAAACACAACAGGAGAGGCAGCATTCTGTAATCCAGATGGAGCAGCTCAATACACTGTAGGTTTGTGGCTAAGGTAAGTCGTGCACATATTCTGTTTTGTGGTTCAGCGGTACACAACAAATATGTTTACTTTGGGACTGCGCAGATATGAAGTATAAAACCATAAAAGCAAGCTCCCCCAGCCAAATTATTTGCACACGCAGCAAGAACTAACCCTCATACTTTTCTTTTGGAATAGTTCAGGCCAGTCTTCAAGTATCTTTCATCATATAATAATTACATTGGTCCAAGATTAATGAAGCTTCTCCTTCTGGTCACGACATGATCACAGTTAAAGCCCCATGTGCTATAGGACTATTTATACCAGGGGAAGTGTATCCTATATGATCATGTTCTGCTTCCCAGACTGGGTCTTTGGAGTGGTTTAATTATTGCAAGTCACCTATGGGAATATGTGGAACATGCAATGGGCCACAGTGAGTGACCAGGTTACCATGGCTCAAGTAATGATCTCTCATTGGTTCCAGTGGGATAACAGACCATGTGCACCTTCCTGCTGTGCCCAAAGTGCATTTTCCTCAGTCACCTTTACTGAGTGTAAACCAGCATGTTAAGAGGAGGCCATTCACACTGTTTTTTTCTGAAATCCAGAGCCAAATGTGACTAAGGCTACCTTTCCCTTAAAGATTCATGCATGTACCTTTCACCTGATACTGCTTAGGACTAGCTGTGCATTCTCACTGATAAGGAACTTTAAGTTCTAAAAGTATCTAGGTGTGCTGGAATTAGAAGAGTGAATAAAAAATATAAAAATAATTTAGTACTTGTTAATTGCCAGCTGGGGGGAAGTTTAATGAATCACATGGGAGGACTGAATATAGATGCACGAGAGTGACCAGAGGGTTAATTGGCTGGAAAGTCTGTTACCACTTAATACGCTGGAAGATACCAGCATCATTTGTACTTAGAAAGAAGACTTTTGCCTGTTTACAAAACTCTGCTTCATTGCTCAGATGATATAGATACACAGTAATATTTCTGGGCAGTAATTTCTCTGGCATTTGACACAGCAAAATGGCATTTTATAGGTCTTATACTGAGTTCTGTAACAGAATGAGGGAAATTAAACACGTGAAGCAAATTCTGGCTTTCTATCTCCATTTAAAGTAGAAGTTGTATTCAGAGGGTGTAATCTTATGTACAGTAATTTCACGTTTATAAGCCGCATCTTTTTCATTGAAGAATCCAGCCTACCCCAGTGGTGCGGCTTATATTCAGGTGCGGCTTATCTATGGACAAATCCCAGCAAAATGCCAACCGGGAAGTGAGAGCTGGCCGGGGAGGGTGCCTGGGGCTGCCTTTAAAGGCTTTGCTGGTCTATGAAAACTGTTGCAACTTGAGTACCTGACACCAATTTGTGTCTGTTACTAATTTGTTACTTTGTTACACATGGATCCTCGCTTAAAAAAAAAAGAAAAAGAAAAAGAAAAGAGAGGTGTGGCTTATATATGGACAAATCCCATGGTCTACCCGGCTACTGGGAAGTGCAGCTTATAATCAGGTGTGGGTTATAATTGTGAAATTACTGTAAGTTAAGTATCCTCCTTGATAAGTCCACATTGAGATGCAGCCTTAGGATGAGGTAAAACCACTCCCAACAGAACTGTGCGCTGACTCTTTTTATAAGAAGCATCACCTCTGCAATCTAATAGAAAATTACAGATCAAGGCTGACCTGCAGGTTGAAGTACAAAGCCTGTTGTACTGTTTTCTGCCGCTCTTCATTGAGAGCAAGACTGGGGGGCCCTGCCACAGGGAGCTGATTGTTGCTAATGACTCTCTGCTCTCAGTTCCACTGTCTGCAGGGAATTGCAGTCAGCTCCTGAAGTGCTGCCGAGTCTAACAGCAGCAAAGATAACAATTTGACAACTACCTGAAGGCCTTCTTTGGAACTTAATTAAACAGTACAAACAGAATATCACATTAAAGCATAGAGTTGAAGAGTCACATTCTGGAGTAACAAAATCTATGCTATCTGCGGACAATATTTCAGCCAGGGTAGCACATGACATGTCCCATACAGAAGTACAGCTCTCCTCCAAGTCATGCGGAAAGTGAAATGATCTGTAAAAGCTTCTTAATCCTTTAAAATCTGTGTTCTTTTCAAAATAAGCCCACTTTTCATTGGTAAATATAGAAAACCTTGTTAAAAGCACAGGACAACTGAAATAAATGCCAATAAGTATTTTAAATGAGACTAGGCTCCCACTCAGACTAAAGTTCAGAGAGGAAACCCAACTGCCTTTGGTGTTCCCAAAATCTGGTAAACCTAAATTGTCCTGTCACCTATCCCAGTCCTCAGTGTTGTACTTCACATCCAGCTGATTACTTGGAGCACAGGAAAAATCAGCAACTCTGTTTAACAGGGCAAGGGACAATGCATTTACAAGTGTCTCTAACACTTTCAGAGCTTCTTTTTTGGGTTCCAGTCTCCTGTTCTGTAACTCAAGCTGCACTGCAGTTCAGCTCCTGAATTGTGCCAGGGACAGGAACTCTGGGCTCCCACCACTTGCAAACAGCTTCAGGGTCAGGGTTCAATCACTGAAATGCAGAAAAATTTTCACAAAGAAGTGTCAAAATAGGAGAGCTACATTCACTTTTAGACTCCACAGGCTTTTCCTTATTAAGTTTACAGCTGTACAATTTCTAGAAGCAGCATGGGAAACCTGTCTGGCCACCCTTGCTGGTGGTGGTACATGAGCCCCCCAGGTGTGACACAAAGGAGGTTTGCAGCAATGCAAACTGATGGGAAATGAGCACCCAGCCGTGCTTCTGCAGGCTGCGAATTCAGCACCACAAATGTGAGTCTTCCATCACTCAAGGAGGTGCAGTGTATGAGGTCCTGTAGAAACGCCTTCAGGGGCACAGGTCTTTATTCCAACATGGAACACGCATTTGGCTTTTCAACACCACTTTTTCAATTATCTCAACTCTCAGTCAGGGCAAAGTTTCCTCTTTTTCCCATGGGTACCTTTCTAAGCTTTCATTTTCAACAGGTGTTTTCTCAAGAGACCCTCCTCAGGCCATTCAGCTCTGCCACCCTCTGTAGCAAAGGCAGTAATATAAACCTATTTTTCATTAACTCTTCAGGGAAGAACTATTGTGGCTTTGAGAAGCTCCTGCTCTCATTAGTTCCTCAATAGCAGGAAGCAGAAAGAAACTCTGCAGAGATGTAGCCAGCTCATCAAGTGATAGCTCTGCATACTATGCTCCTTACTTCACATTAAGAGTTTACACGAAGTGCTGGACTTTCAGGACATCTGGCACAGATTGGAGCCTTTTCACTACAAGATAAAGAAAGCTGCTGGAGCTTTTAGGTCTCAGTTCTCAAGGTTTCTTGGCTCCCTTGTTTAGTATGTCATGGAGAATGCTAGATGTGCTCATCTGACTTGGAGGTATCACAAAAAGCCACCGGCACAGCAAGCAATCTCTGTAAAGGGGCGGCTCATTTTGAGAGTTTTCTTTTGGTGTGAAAGATCCTAATCTGTAATTCAGCTTTTGAAACTGAAGTTGGGAACCTGGACCTAAGACATGGTGCTAAGTACACAATTTTCACTTTGGTATTTACATTAACAGAGAACTCTCCACGCTCATCTGTCACCAGATGCTCTGTTACCAATTCCTGAATTGTAAACTGATAATTTTTTCCTATATGCACTCACAAAGAATACAAAAAAGTTTCCTGGAAATTAGAGGATCGTAGTAAATAGCTACAAGATTTATATCACTAACTGTCATAATAACACATCTTGTATTACTGTCCAAAATGCAAACGAATTGCTTCATCTTTCCTGTGTTAAATAATTCAAAAATACTGACCTCGATGACTCAAGACTTAATCAAAAAACCCACAACTGCTCCTAAAAATAATTATCTCCTTTGCAGATGTGGCAGATGGTGCTACATCAACTAAGATGAGGTAATTTAATGAATTCCCCAGGTTATCACTAAAGAAAATTAATCTTGTGAAACAATATCAGAAACTTCAATTTCCTACCATCTTGAACAAGCACAGCCAGCTTCCCAAAACTTGCTGTTCAATAATCATTCCTAAGGAGCAATCTCAATAAATAATAAGTGACCATTACTTATATATTTTTAAAATCAATCATATTACAGCCTGCTGCTTTTTCTCTTTCATTATGACTCCTAATCTTGGCATTTTGAACACAGAAAATATACTGATCTATGAAAAAAATAAGCTTGAAGGAGGCAAATGAATGAACACAGCGAGATATCTCAGTGTAATTAATGCCAAGCTAGAGTGAGCTGCATTTCTGGTGTTCTGCTAATATTTACAGTGAACATAATGAACAACAAAAAAGGGATGAATCTCATTTTGAAATAGAAATATGACAGAAGTGAAAGCATCTTAGCATCTTCTTACTTCTACCTTCCCAAATAAACTCAAAAGCTACTAAGCAACTGAGGAAGGCAGCTTAATCCAGACCCTAAGCAAGAAGCAGTTTTGAAAGGCATGCAGTGTTCAAACAGCATCTCTTAACTTCAAAGTCTTTTTGAAGTGGACCGACTAGTCGTACTCTTTCCTCATGCTTTCAAATTTTACAGTTTTAAAATTTACCTTTGCTAGTAAACAGGTCAGCAAGGTCTCTAGGAGCAAAGTCCTTAGATGTAAGAGTGTCAAAGTTACTATTCTATTCCATAAAAATGGTTTTTGTCAGTCCGAACAATGTGTATACTTCAATAAGATCACAGATGGTTAGTCAAACAGACACTCTATAAATACCTCAAACAAATGTCTTTCTGATTCTGTTATGGATTTGGAACTCAAGTACAGAATATAATCATCAATTGCATCTTGTAAGGTATGCACAGACTTCAGTCTCCCACAGCTGCTATTGGTTTCACTGGAAACAAAAACACTGAATACTTCATTGTGTGTGCAATCTGACAGGCACAAGATTGTTTTTTACAGATCAGCACACTAAAAAGACTAGAAGTTCAGATGTTTTATATTCAGATTGCTCATTTCATAGTGTCTGTTGGGTCCTCTTGATTTACATTTCATTTCTATCAGTGGTACAGCTGCCAAAAGACCAGGTCTACATGCTGATGAAAAACAGATGCAGAGAAAAGACAGCCCGTGCTGGGGTACACTTCACAATGCCCAAAGAGCCCTGAATGACCTTTAGTCTGCTCCAAATTAAACCAGTAAATAAATCTCTAAGTCTCTGTAAGCAGTAGCAATCATCAGCCTTCTTTCAAATAATGTTTTTAAAATATTATAAAAAACCAGAAAAATTTTACTGAAGAATAAATGTAAACAAAACTAACTCCATTTTTTATGATCTACTTAGAAATATTCCTTCCTTCCTTTCTGAGTTTGCTGATTGAATTACTAAGGATAAAATAACAAGGCTTTATGTACAAGTCTGACAAACTCCTCCACATTCAATAGCTATGGCAGGATATATTCAGCTCAGAGAGCTGACAATCAAATCAAAGAGTTGGCACTCAGGAGATGAACGACAGATGACTGGGCTGGTGGGTTTTGATGGTTAACTGTATTTCAGTAATTTACTGACAGTCAACCCAATATAAAACCGGCTTTTGCACACAGCTGAGAGGCATCCTGCCTTTTTTTGTCCCCACCTATCCCTGGATTTGACATGGCCTTAAGACAGTTCTAGATGGACATTTGCTATGTTGGTAGAATGGATACTTACTAAGGAAGCCTTCCAGAAAGAACAGGTTTGGGCCTTAATCAGAGGAAACTACAGGCAAGAACAGGAGGAACTATGAGATCTCTTCTGGTGGGAAATGCCCACAACAATTCACAGGTACCAGGAACTTCTGCTGAATTCCTGAGGTGGAGGGTGTTGTACAAGGTACAAAAAAGATGACCTGGATCAACAGCTAGGGAACAGCAAGGTCTGATAAAGAAGAATTACTGACTTGGAAAAGATGAAGGAACAGACCCTTAAATTCAGGGAAGGCTAAAGGACTTTACCTTATGGAGATGGACTGAAAGACAACTCAGACTGCTTTTCTGCCCCAAAAGCAAGGAGTCTGAACTCAGGTCTGCAGTGCCAGCCAGTGGGAAACTAAGGCTCTGCTGAGAGTTTGACTGCAGGAAAGATAAGAAATCTCATTAAAGGAAGGGTTCTTTGAGCAATTAGTCTGTATACACAAAACTTAAGTGAGCAGTGCTGATGGGGAAGATGATTTTAGAGAGATACAAGCAGAGGTACCACAGAAACATCAGAATAAGGCCGTTTCATTTCCTCTACAGCAAAGCAATAGAATTGCTACTATTTAAGCCTACTAAGTCAGGGGAAAAAAGTATAAAATCAGAAATATCATTAAAAAGATGTCCAACAAAAAAAATCTATATTCCCTTAGCATATGTAGGTGTACTATACAATATTACTGGTCCTTTTGCTGTGGAAAGGAGAACAAAAGAGGAAATAATTGTTTTTCCATTTAAGCAAAAATATTCATGACTGTGTATTTATTAAGAAATTTATATTACTTCTGCATTTTTGATGGCAATGCCTATTCTTAGTATAGGATACATTTTCAGTGCAGCACAATGTAAGAGTCCAATGTATGGTGCTATCTGATCTTCCTTTAAAAAGAACAGAAAAAACATTGTGACACAGCTGGAAACTGGTGAAGTTTGGTCCAATCTAAATACATAACAAATGTGCAAGCAGCTCCCACAGATTTCAACTAGAAATAGAAATTCTCAGCACTTTTCAGGATGAAATCAAAGACATTAAAAATTAGGCATTCAAGCCATAAACCACTGGGTAATTTTTCACAGCCTGTTTTACGTGTTTCTCGTATCTAGCAAACAACTTGTGTTCACTGCCTGCTCCTCTCATCCTTTTGCTGAGCACAAAGTCTCAGCTGGGCATTTCAGGACAACCAGCGCAACATGACACAGGAAGTCACAACTGTTTGTATGTGGAGGATGTAAATCTTGCCTTAACTCATTCATAAAGTATTTTTGGCATCCTATTTATATGATATAGGCAAACATCACAGTCAAGTTTCTCAACCAGATTTTGTCATCAACAAATGTGATTCTCATTTGGAGCATCAGAGCAACAACAGTAAAACACTGACAAAACAAGCCCAAAAGAAGAGCACATGCAAACAAATATTTCACTATCTGACAACTTTTTTCAAAAGCCATCCTCTAAAGATCTCAACTTTAATTTATAAAAGCTTTTCGGTGATTATATTCAAGACGGATATTGAACATTTCTGAAGAGAAGAGTTATGTGATGAAGACATTCATAACTTAGAGGTAAATGCATATGTCGTGATTTTATTTGAATAGAAAATGCGTGTAGCTAATCACAACTTGCTAGCTGTTCATGTATTTTCCTCTTCAGATTGATTACAAATCAAATAGACTGTACAAGCATAACTGAAATGTGGTAGGTAGTCAGGATTATGTGTGTGATCAGAAGGTGAACATCACTTGCATCTTTTGAATGACATTTTCCTAATATTCAGCAGACTTTCTGAAATTCTTTGTACCACTTCTCCACAGTAATAATAAATCTGGCTTTGGAATTTTAAGATTAAGATAGGGGGTCCTGTCTGTACCTAAATACAGTTATTTAAGACAGGAGCTTGGGAATTTCCCACTGTTGCAGTTTCAATTTCAGCTACTTCCAAAAACATAAAGGGCAAAACTGTTAGTGAAAATGGACTACTGATACTGGGAAACCAGATTTTTCAACACAGAATTTGAATATGGAACATCTTGAGGTCTTGGAAACAGAAAAGCATGCATATGATAAGCCATGTGGTAATAGCACCATGATGTACAGTGATCTTTACTACAAATCATGAGAATTTACTTCAGTGTAGTGAAGATGCACCTTTCCATATCACAGAAGTTAATATCTCTGAATATTATAGGAAACGATAATGAAATATTTATCCCAAAAGCCTGTATATTCCCCACCAGTAAGCCACAGAACTGATCAGTAAAGCACAACAACTTCTTTTTTCTTCTCTTTTTTTACCCTTTTTTTTTTGGAGGGGGGGTGGGGTGGGGGAGAGAAGCTTTTCTGTGATCTAAGTCAATCGGAGCAGAGTGAGAAAAATATGGTGAGGTGATCAGGGATTGCTGTTATCAGGCATCTGCAAGGCATGCACTGCTGAACCAGTGTTATGCCATGCCTCCAATGACACAGGGACAGTGACACTGCAGAGCAATCCCTCCCAGCAGCAAATAAACAACCAGCTCAGGCTGTGTGGATGCTCTCAGCCAGCAAGGAGGGAGTGCTTCAAGTGAAAAGCCAGAGTAGCCTCACCCTCAACATAACGGTGGCTTGCAGGTATTTTGGAAGCCACCAGAGACATTTTGTTCTCCTGTTTGGCAGAATGGATTTCAGCAGGTGTTTTGAACCCAAATGCTTGAATTCATCCCTTCTTCTCTTGTGGTTACAAGAGAACCAAGATTTTGCTGCTGTGAGCAAGGCTGGGAGATTTGGTTGGTATTCTTCTAAGGAGAGTCTACTCTTCTTCCTCTGTTCCCAGTAATAACACTGTCCAATTGTAACACCATTTCTACAGCTGTAAAATGAAGATTTGTAGCCTATTGTAATTAGCTTCTTTGGTCAGGCACCTACACCAATATATCCATACATTAAAATAATAACTGGTTAAAATCACACCATATAGCTGTGATATTGGTCTCTACTAAACTCAATTTGATTATGGCAAATACTTTACCTTAATGGTACCTAAAGTACTTTCAAAAGTACCTGTCCAGCACATGTATTATTTCTAGTGAATATACGTATTTCTTCAACTCCATTCTGTTTCCCAGCCCTTTTAATTTGCAAGAAAGCCAAGTTGGTTTAGATTCCTGCTAAACCTTCCAAAAACATTGTCCAGGATTATAATAGAGTTCAGAAATCAAAATGGTTTTACCTTGACTAATGATATTAAAAAAGCAAAACAATAATCTAAAAGTAAGTGTTTTCGTCTGAAATATTCACAGAAATTTCCTTTTCTCTTTAATCCAGTATTGTTTCTATGACCACCTGCAGTTATATTCGTAAATTTATCTAGTTAAAATGTCAGGGTACATTCCGCTTATTTTAAAGCCAAAGAATACATTTTGTCTTTGCTTATTCACAATAAATCTCATTTTAACACATTTTACATACTTGAAATATTCTTGAACAATTCTGATTTGCTACTAATATCCCAAAGACAAAACTTTTCAATTTTGATGCTGTGTGAATATGTCAATGAATACAATCTGTGATGAGACAGAAAAAAACCCAAAACCCGTTTGCTTAGAAGTGTTTTTTTAAAAAAGCATGATAACGTTGTCAGAGATGTGAATAAAATGAAGCTGCCTATAATCAACTTGGCTTTCAATATGATAAAACATGGTTTTGTGCCATTCTGTCAAGATGCTGAGAACATTGTATTTGGTTTAACTCGCTTCAATTTGTGAAACTTTTTTTTCCCATGGACTGTAATGTGATTAAGGGGATTGAGCAGTAGGTGAAGGCAACATTCACAACTTTTTCCTCACTTATACCAACTTAAAAAAAGCATGAGATTTCAGTCCAGGAAACTGTGATTGGGCTTTTTTGGCAAGATGACTACTTCTTTCTACCCTCTAAAATATACAGTGTTTCATACTCTATATAATGAACATGATCTCTGGGAGTCCAACAGTGAATCAAGTCAATGTGTTATTAATTTAATTAATTCCTTGGTGGCATGACAGATAAACTGCCACTGCTTTGCAATGAACTTCAGATGAAATTTAAAACTGTTGTGGTACCTGGGCTTGACATGGTAAACCTGTTCCCACTGGGATGCACAAGGTCCAGCAGGACCATCTGCACCACAGCCTGAGCTGAGGTTAAGCTCTCAGACAGCTCTATCACTGCCTGCAGCGTGATTCTGTGAGTACTTGCCAAATGAGTATTTTCACACTTACACCTAATGAAAAAAAATACAAACCAGCTCTTCCTGTTCACTTCATTAAGAGCAGAGGTTGCCACTTGCTTCATGCCTTTGGGTGTGTTTAAATTTTATTCTGATCAACACTAAGCTCTTTCAATTCAGAGGAACAAAACCAGAAATATTCTCTGAAATCCAGGTTTTGCCAAATTCCTACTGTTTCATTAGTGGGGGTCACTGTAACAATTGCAGCTACAGAAAGACACAGGTAACACAGAGGTCTGGTTCTGTGTGTGCAAAAGCAATTCCTGCAAGTAAACCCAGCACTACAGCCTCTTTTCTTGTTTCATTATTGGACTTGGACTAGATTTGTGTTTATATTACTTGTTTATGGTCTGTCACTATTTTTTTCAGTATTTAATTATTTTTCTTATACATGATGCCTTAAAAGCCTTGCCTTCTGAATCAGAAAATCACCTGCTGCACTCAACAAATACGTACTTATATATGAATTAATTTTTCTTGTATGTAATAAAAATCTGCTACTGTTGCTAGTACCAAAAGACACCTCTCTTACAGTCACATGCACTGCACTGTTCCATAATGCACAGATTCCCAAAATCCAAGAAGTACGGGTATATTTGTAAAATATATATATATATACCAAATCTCTGTGTTTGGTAGCTATACTAACATTTAAATTACATCATGCAGACACTGATACATATAGGCTACCTTTGGGAATGTGACCTATTGGATTTCATTGAATTTATGGCATGTATTATGTTTAGGACTGAAGGTCTTGGCAGATACAATGTGATCATATAACTAAGACTCCCTAATAGCTGTGCTATTACATCTGTATTTTTGAACATTCAAGAAGCAATTTTTTTTCCAGTTGAGGGGAAGGCCTTATTCCAGAGTTTATGTGAGGATAACAGGTTTTCATTTCAATACCACAGCACAGAGATCTTTTCCTTTAAAAAATAAATGGCCTGTTCATTTTTATTAGATGTCTACAGTGGTAACACACATTTTTCACTGAGAAGGAGGACATTGCCCTGACAACACAGAAGAGGAACAATCTATAAGTATGTTGTTGAAACATTACCCTGCTGATTCGATCTCTTCCCTTTTCAAATTGAAATAGCACAGATGGTTATAAATGCATCTTAGGGGAAACGGATTGAGACTTAATTTAAACACAGTTCTGGAAACTAGGAGACACTGTTACTTTCTCCTGTTAATATTCTGAAGAGCCACTGCAAGTAATGAACAGCTCCACTGCTGACAGAATGCCTGTTATACAATTCTGATAACTATGCAATCTCATGGGGACTACATGAGGACCACACCACCAAGAGGAAACACAACTTTCATAAAAACTGTAGAACAGCTCGTAAGTGTAGGAGAATAGTTTGCAAGGATAGTGCAGGAGGTAATTTTCCTCAATGAATTACACTATACTGATTAGCAAGGAGTAGAAACAGCTTTGCCTGCCCAATGAGTTTGGGTCAGCTACCTACAAGTTCCAGCTGGAGCTCGAGACCCAGAGCTGCTGCAGTTTGGGATGGAGTCTGCTGGCTGTGCTGTGAGCAGGAAGGGATGTGATCGTGCAAGGGACAGACGAGGTAAGGAGATGCTGTGAGGGGCAGACAGGGTTAGGTGTCTAGGTAAGGGACAGCTTGGGCTTAGCCAGTCATGCAAAAGTAACAAGGAAACTTGCAGAGAGGAGAGAAAGAGTCAGTGCTGTGTGGAGCTGCCTCTAAGAAAAGGAGTCAGAGCTGCCTGAAAGTCCACTGAGAGAAGGCGTGAAAAGTTTATAATAAAAGACTGGTGATGGTGCCAGTTGTGTCCATCTCAACATAACTGCCACAGAAAACCACCCACCTATTGTGTGCTGTGAGTACTTGAAGTAGCCAGATACTTTAATAACAACCGGGCACATCTTGAAGTGAAGAAAATTACCGAGGGGAAACTAAAGAGATTAATGACAACAATCCAAAGGTTGACAAGACTGAAAAAAGAAGTTTTAAATTTCATTCTTGGCAGCAACTAAATCCCAGATATTGTAGTGTTACTTTATGGTTCTGGTTAAAAGAAAGCCAGAAATACACAGTATGATTTTTTTCTCTCTGTTTCAGTGAAGCAGGAGGAAGGGAAGCTGTACTGCACATGCAGTCTGAAGCACTATCAAATCCACTCACAAGCAAAGAAGTTGTTAAAACATTGGGGAGCAACCCCCACAAATTCCTGGCACAGAGATGCTGAGAGAGTGAAGTTTTTCCAAGTGCCTCATCCTTGTGAGTGCCAGGCAGGCTTCTCCCCAGAGAGCACAGCCAAGAGCCTGTATAACACACCAGGAGAAGAGGAGCTGCTGCTGCATTTATCCAGTGAGTTGGCAATTAAAGTTATTGTTTTGATGTAGAAGTTTAATTATTTTTCCTTCTTCTGAGAAAAAACTGAAGCTGCCTGCTGGACTTCTGAGTAAATGCTCAAAATTACATGGTTATTAGTGCTTGCATTCCTGATCCTTCATGTTGAAGCTGCTTCTCCACTGAAATAAGTCAATACTGTGTCTGAGAGCAGCTGCAGTGAGTGTAATGCAGAGCAGTGAGCCTGGAGGGAACACTGCTGGGATCCTGCCATCCCAGGCTGGGATCCTCAGAGGAGGGAACCCTCTCAGCCTGCTCATCAGCACCCCTGGCACATCTCACTGCTGCCTGCATATGCGACTTCTGGCTGTTCAGGTGCCAGTCATGGCTTGAAGTTCTGCTCTTTAGAGGGTGTTCATGCACTCCAGTTTAGGGAAGGAGAGCTGCACGAGGAGTGACCAAGGTTCATTATCCACAGTGCACATAAAGGCTCCATGAGTGTATGCCTCCCTCGCACTCACCTTCTCAACTAGTAGCAAGAAAATGATTAATGCAGGGCTGAGGAAAGAGATGACAAAACCCTGACGAATTAGTGAGTGTGCCTACAGTGATTACTAGGAAGAGGTCATAATCTAAATCATATACAAAATGAGCAGCATAGCTACAGAATATGGATGTTCCAAATTACCTCCGATAGTTGTTAGTATTTCTCAAGTCTGTCTAGAGAAGGAGAGGACTGAATGAAGGAGGAGAAGGGTTGGTATGCATAGGCAGACTATGAACAGAGTGACACTACTGCAGCTACTGTGGTCACAAAGGGGAGAAGGGATGCACAGGATTAGAGCCAGAGCTGAAAGAGATTAATGGATATTTTCAGGAAAACAGTGAGAAATTCGTGTAGGAGGCCAGGGTAGACAGGATTAAAGAATTCAAAACAGATGGAATTGGTTAAATAAGGAAGAAGTGAAGATGCCAAGCCTGGGCACAGGCAGTGTGTGGTTTGGTCACTGTGGTGTGCAAGCAGGTTAGTGAAACAAAGATTGGAAATTCTAGAGTTAAATTCTTTACTACCTCACAAGTTTGCCTCTTCCCTTCACCCACAGTTCCATTCCTCAAGGGATCAGATTCTTTATGCACAGACTTATGACCTTTGACAAGGTTTTAGCTGATTTTTTTTTTTTTTTTTCTTCCCTGACCTCACTGATGGAAAGCATCTCTGATAATTTTTTTCTATGTTTAACAATACAGGTTAGCCAGGTTAGTGAACTGCTTAAAGTAATTGCCCATGAAAACGGGCACAGCATGTCATTTCAGGAATTCCAACCACTGAGACTCAAACTAACATTGGAAGAATTTAGTGAATATTGAAACTTATCAGATAACTTTTCTGGCTGCTCCACTCATAATATCTGGTACATTCGTTTGCTAATTTGCAAATAAAAAGCATACCCTGAACCGATTCCTCTGGTTGGGCTGCAGTACTAGTTCTGCATGACTGCAGAAAAATAAACTTCATCCTCATATGTGATGCCAGCTGCTGCTCTAATGCAGTTTCCTGATAATGGGAGTTCTGACATTACTCACTTGTTCAGGGAATTTATTTGCTTTCTTTTATTTAAATAAGATTTGTAATACATTTGGTTTCCTTTATTCATAGAGGTGGAAAATATGGAGAGTGCACTTCTAAGATGTGGTTTATGTGGTCAGTCCTACCAAACACTACCCATTGCTCCTTTTCACTTATACAATTTCACTCATCATTAGTAATTTTTCAGAATCAATTTTTTGTATTTAGTTCTGTTTGTTTTGCTTTTCTGTTTATTTTTGTTGGCATTCTCTTTAATGATTTATTCAAATTAATTGTTATCTGTAGCTTAGTCAGATGGCTGTTGTGAAGACTTTGCCTGCAATCTTTTCTCCTTAAAGGATAAAAGTTTTATTTCACTCATTCCTAAAAGCATCTTAGTTTAAAGCCACCAAATCTGTTTTCTCTGTTATACAAGATCCAGGCTGCTTTGCCGGAGCACAAGAGCAGCTGTCAGCTCTGTCTGTGACAGTGTCCCTGTGTATGTTCCAGTGGCACTGAGTGTGTGCCACATGCCTGCTGCCTCTAAGGAAGCTCTGATACAGCCACAGCTTTTGGATCTCTTCTCAGCTTTAAAAGCCTTAACTTACCTCCTTACATCTGTGGCCAGCCCTAGCATGTTCATCAAATGTAAACAGTGCTTGGTTCCCATCAGGATCCTGTAAAACCAGAAAGGTTTTTCCTAGCCATTCTTTGTGCACTGTGTGCCACACTAGGTATTTCTGAGATGTAGCAAAGATCATTTTGTGTTGGTGATACACCACTTTTTTCACTGCACGCAGAACAACTTCTCAGAAATAGCCAGACTTCCTTTGGGCTTGTCTTTTCACTTTTTAAAATGTAAAACCTGCTACTTCTCATCTCTGTTGAGATGAGTGCCTCTGTTGAGGCACTCTGATTAACCCAAATTACTATTCAGCCTAATGTTCCTTCTGAGCTCCACTGCTGTTTCCGATTCTGAACTGAAGAACACTTTCAATTCTTCCATTTCTTTCTAGTATTTACACAAAAGGTGTGTTGAAAGCAGGTGCCAGTCCAAAAGACATGTTGGAAGACTTTTATTTGGCAGTCAGTATTTCTTTCAGATACACAATTGGCCCAAAACTGCATAAGTTTATAGGTTTGGTTTCATAAGCTTGAGCAGAGAAACTGCAGATTTACTGAAAGGAGTGGTTATATGTCCTTAAGCAGCTGTGCAGCAGCATCACAGTCACTAACACAGGGGGCCACAAATAAGGAAGTTCCCACTTCATATGTAAAAAGTTCAAGGCTTCATCTTGCTGTCTCTCACAAGATGAAGTGAAGTGCAAGCTGATATAGTTAAGATTTTAATGTGGGGATGTTTTTCCTCCACCATAAAAACCCCACCAAACAAAAACCAACACCACAAACAAATCCTTATACATTTCCAGCTCCTCAGCTGCAACATGCATGCTAAATGTCCTTTATCTGCTTGAAGGAAAAGTGGCAGCTACCAGTTCTGTGCAGTTCTCTGCAGCTGCTCATCTGACCCCCCAGGCTAAGTGTTCACTGCAAGAAGCTGCTGCTGGAAATGCTAAATTATCAGTGGAAGCCTGAAAGGCACTTGCCTGCTCTGCTCTGGGGTGACTGCTGGCATCCCAGCCCAGGGGTTATGGTTTTGCCTTCAGCTGTGGAAGCCAAAGGAAGGGAAGGTACTGAGCAGGAATTGATGTGCACCCTGAGTTTTTGTTGAACTCTGGGAGTGATGGTGATGAGCGATAGCCAGCAAGTGGGCAGAGCTGTGGCCTTGATTTAGGAAGATGTGTATAGGTGACTAAGATAAGGCATAAACAGCCACAGAAAAGGTTAATGCTTGAAGTGATTCTGTAAGGAAAATGAAAAATACCTATGATTTATAACAGTTTGACAGTGAAAACTTTCTTTGGTGAGGTCAGTGAAGCCAACTCCTAAATGCTAACATTCAAATGCTAACAGCTGCTCTAACGACATCTCAATTAAAAGTTGCCTAAATATTGCACAGTGGGCATAACGAGCTGAAGGTGTGTGATGAAAAATTATCTGTCCCATGGCTTTCCCAGATGTGCTTTTTTTTTTCCCCACAAGATTTCTTGGTGAAGACAGGAATGACTGAATAAACCTCTTGATGTTCTGTTCATCCTTCCTGGAGTCCTGTGATCCTCACTCATAGGGAGAAAGCTTACAATTCAAGCTTCAGCAAAGAAAGGGTTACCTCGATTCACAAGTAACAAGCAAAAAATTGTCAGCAGTGAGCTCAGGAGATGAGAGAATGGTAGTTCTTGGTGTAGGGAAGTCTGACTTGCTTAAGCTCTGGGAAGAGAATCACTCTTCAGGAAGATGAAAGAGGTACCTTGCTCACATAAATAAGATTAGTCTTGGCCTTGCTACCGAAATAGGCAATTCTATCTGGGTTAATAGGCCTATAGCAGAGGTGAGGAGAGGAGATGACCAGATGGCAGAGCTCTGGAATCGAGTAGGACTGGTTTCCTCACTTCCTAAACACAGTGACAAAAAGCTTAGCAATCATCATGGAGTTGGGAGATGGCTCTAAGGTTATGAGGACGTAAACTTGTAACAATGACAACAAGACTACAGGCAAGGAAAGCAGCAGCCTGTCCAATTCTTGATAACTTTAAGACTATCTTGTTGGAATGTCTGTTTACTTTGGATTAAGATTGCATTCTACCCAATTATTGTAGATTGTGAAATACAAGATGTTGTATCAGATAACCTAAAAGTCTCTCTTGCCTTAAAGTCTGCATCCCTCTCTCTTTCAGATTGTGACTTCCCGTAAAATACTAAAGTTATAATAATCTTTGTTATTCATAGTGTAAAAACTCCATTTAAAAATTACTTGCCAGGATTAATAACAAAACATACAAAGCTAAATCCTTTCCATTTCACTCTGAAATGCTAAGGCAAAAATTGTGAAGGACTATTTCTAGATCAGGCAATTCCGATCAAAGTGCAAAAGCATTATTAAGCTTCAGTCAGTAAATATTTATTGATATGAAACACTATTCAATTCAGTCTCTCAAAGGGATTGCTCTAAAGCCTTTTGTTTCCTTCTAGTAAATAGAAGCAATTTCTTCCCAAAGTAATTATCACCCACTCAGGTGTCATTGTCTCTCCCTCCCCCAAGTAGCTCCCCTTGTGTGTTTAGGTACTTACACCATCGTTCTTTTAAGGCTGTGCGTTCTCCAAATTTTATTTCTATCTTTTTTTTGCGACTCATTTAGACACTGCACTGGGAGCAACTAAACCAAAACAAATTGTAGTAATTGACAACATATGGTTTTTATCTATGATAGTCTTAAATGGTACAATTTCTATAATACTTCTGGCTGCCTGCTACTATCAAAATGCAATTTACTTGTGATTGTTGAAAATTATGCTTAACCACATCTTGCATCTCCGGTAGGCTCCTGCTACCCGTGCACCCATTTCCGTCTTGCAGGAAGTTTTGCGCTAATCGGTTCTTCACGATCGCTATAAATGCACGTTTGGTGGAGCCAGGATAACACAACTACAGAGATTTTTAGGTTTTCCTTTCATCGTGAAACAATCTGATTTACTAGGTAGTGGACACGCGTCGAAGTGATTTAAGCACAACCTCCTAAAGGTATCATTAAGCACTAATTAACTTACCGACTCTCTCGAGATGCTACGGCATGAAAACCAGCTGTCAGAGCATATTTAGATGACAATGTCTATTTTTTCTTTCTATCGTAAGAAAAGCCCTCTGATTGCTGCTTTAGGCGTAGGGGCAGAGCGGCTCGGTGCCCGACCACCTCCTGGCAGGTGCGGCGCTCTGCCCGCCCTTCCGCAGCCGCACGCGAATTCGCGGAGCCGCTCCGCGCCGGGCAGCGGCCGCGGGCACCGCGCGCCCCACGCGCGGCTCCTCCGTCACCGTTCTCAGCGGGGACCCCTGCCCGCCCCGCGGAGCTCCCGGCGGGGCGCTCGGCTCCGTGCGGGGCCCCGCGGGCGCCCAGCGCCGATACTCACCCGGCGGCACCGGCGGCGGCGCGGCCCCGAGCGGCGCGGCGCGGAGCGCGCAGGCGGCGAGCGCGGGGAGGGGCGCGGGCCCTACCTGGGGGCGGCGGGCGGGGGGCGCCCGGCCATGGCGGCGGCGAAGGCACCGGGACCCTCCGCTCCGGCCGTGTCGGGGCAGCGACGGCGCGTCCCCGGCGCTGCGGCGCCTCCCGGCCCTGCCCTCCGCCTCACTCCTCCCCCGCCCGCCCCGCCGCCTCCCCCGGCCCTCCCTCGCGGGGCCCTGCGCTCCCCGGGGCGCTGCGGGCTGCGGCGGGGCCGGGCGCGGAGCCCCGGGCAGCGCCGTTCCCCCGCGGGCAGCGCCGAGCCCCGCGCTCCTCGCACCTGCGAGCCGCTGCCGGGCAGGCGGTGCCCGGCCGGGACATGCGGGAGGCGCGGCCGCTCGGGAGCTGCTCTCCGGAGAGATGGAGGCGGCGGCTGCCCGAGTTCAGGACGGCGGCAGAAGTTGCTGGCGTTGTGCTCTGGATGCAGTGTGCGGGCAGGGACGTGACAGCCAGGTGCTCGTTGGCTCCGGAGAGACACGGGCGATCCTTGCTGAGTCCTCGTTACGAATGTCATGATGTTCTTGGAGCCCCAGCCCCGTAAACCATGTGATTGAAATGACGGGGGTTTCTTTCTGGCTGTCTCAGACGTGACACTCGAGCATTTAGAGAAGGAGCCTCGAATTATCTACAACTTACGCCTTGTTTTGAGCTCATTCAGTCTATTTGGTTACTTTCAGCAAACTTTTGCTGGTTTATTTGCTTTTTCTTTTCAGGGAAATACCGAGTGCATTCAAGCTAGGCATCTATCATGTTTGCAAAACCATGCCAGAGAATGTGTGCAGTGCAAATGATTATCATTGGTCTCTAGTCACGAAAGGAGCCATTAGAAGCACTTGAATCCTAAGTGATGGATGCATTGTGCAAAGATTGTTTTGAACGCAGGGTTTGGCAGGAGTGCTTTTGCCTTGAGTGTGAAAGTTGGAGGGCTGGAGGCAAGTGGTGTTCCTTGTAGTTGCTAAGATTCCACTTTTGCTGACGTTTGTTTTCAATACATTTAGTCGCACGGTCAAAGCCCAAGATCTGCCCTGTCCAGGTAATTGATGGTTTTATGCTTGTTAGTTACGTAGCAAACACTGCTTAACAGGAATTCAGCAGTAAAACCATGGCAAGACCATTTTATACAAATCTGGAAATGCTGCTGAAAACTTGACTCATATATGGTTATCCCTGCTCTTTAGTCAGTGCCCTGTTCAGAGATTTTTTGAGTGAATTCAAAGACAAAGATGAAGGGCAGGGAGCAAAGGCAGTAAATCTGCAATAAAGATTCAGTGTTTCTCTAAATACATCGTTCCTTTGCCTTTTCTACACCTTGCTATTCCCTTTAGCTGGCACATCATCATGAAATTGTGAAGTTTAGTGAGTTTTGGAAGGGCCTGGAGCATGTGGAGAGAATTATTTTATATATTAAATCAGGTTTTTGTTCTCTGTTCCAATTTACAGTGCAGAAATTTCTTAACCAACTTTGGCCAGAGGCACAATATCACTTATCTACTGAATCAACACTTTTTGTTGTTAAGAAAGGCTACATGAAACATAAAGGGTTTGTTCTTGGTGATTTCCCATAGCCAAGAGGAAAAAGTTTCATCTTAATTTTTAAATACCTCAATATTTTGGGCTAAGGATATGGATTACACCTTCTGCCAACATGTGAAGTGACATAAGAGACAGAAAGGCTAGCAGCTACGTCATGATCACTAAAGGGGAATCAAACCAAAGGGAAGTATTTTGTTGTAAATGTAAAGTGGAGAAGCTGAGGAAATAGAGACACAACAGCCTAGCAAGGGGTTGTTCTCCAGAGGTCACTGATTTCTGTGATATTACCTAGGTGTCTCTCAGGCTGCATTTAGGCTACTGATTAAAGGCAGTCAATTTGTTTGACAGATATGATTTTCACATTTGTATGCCTGGATTTGCAGAACAGCTTCTTCAGTATGTTTTGCTTCTGTTGTGAAGGGGAAGGACAGACAGACCTTCAGTTAGGGACTGAGAAAGGAAATTACCGTTTTCTTTCTGTGGTGTTGTCACTCCAGAGGTTCATAACAGATTTTCTACTCTCTAATTTCAGACTTTTTTCTCTTGGGATTTGACAAAAGGGAAGGGCTCTGAGACAGAAAAACATAGGAGAAGTTTTTCCCTTGCTAGGGGTGGGATTATATGCTCAGTCTCACCTTTAGGTTTGATTTTTGTTCCCTGATGTGAAAAGCTCTGAACCCTTGTGTTTCCATCATAGACACTGCCATTCATCTGTCCCTCGCTCCAGCAGATAGTACTGACATTACCAATGTGCTGCTTCTTTGTTTGATTTTTATCATATCCTTGTAGACGATGTGAAGCCCTCTGATTCTCCCTGCATAATTTGATTTATTTTTTGGGTTTTTTTTTTTTTTGTTTGTTTGTTTGTTTGTTTTTGGAAATCTTTATTTTCTGTTTCTCTCACCCAGCAAGAACCCCACAAACCTGTTGCACAGACATATCTTTTTATTGCTTCTTCTCACTATTTCAGAGCCCTTCTTTAAGCCAGCCATTGCAACCTGACTTTTTCACAATCTACCAGAATTATCATTTTCTCAGGTAGCCAGTGCCCCTCTTCACTGAAAGCCCACAGTCTTTGTTTCTGAGAGGTTTAGCCAAGTACTGCTTTGTGCCTTTGTTATTCCCTGACAATGTTGGCACATAGCCTAAAAAAACCCTGTTCTTTTTCCTGGAATCCAATTTGACAGAAGAGAACTGATTACTGTCACACACTGACTTGTTTCAAAGCTGTCACCAGGAGTGTATTTTTCTCTCAGCTTTTAGATATGAATTGGCAACAGGAAGAGAATACTGTGGCATTTTGGCGAGCTGTCTTTTATGTGTCAGCCTAGGACACTGTTCCAATACTGGATGACAGAAGGTTAGGGCCAGAGAATACAATATTCTTATGTTTTAAGGGTACAGAGTATTCCAGTTAAGATTTTGCTGATTTCGACTTTTATAAAACCCAAAGGGTTTAAAAATTAGTCAGCCCTTCTGTTGGGAAAAGAAGCAGAAGAAACTGCTGCACAGGTGTTAGTTTGAACTGACAAACCGTGAAACAATAGCACCAAACCAAGCTGTCTCCTAAGAAAATGTCAGCCATTCCTGAAAATCAGAGGGAGCCAAGCTTTGATTAGGACTAGGACTTTGGTTAGACTTCAGCCATTCTTTGAGATATTCCACACCCATCTGGGCATGGTCCTGCACAACCTGCTGAGCAGTGGGATTCGACTAAGTGCTCTCGAGTGATCTCTTTCAACCCAGAAGGTTCTGTGGTTTGTATGATTCTGTACTTCAGTAGATTTGAAGTTTTGTTCACTTGCAGAGAAAAACTCTTCCCAAAAACTCTTCTTATGAATGACTCAGTTTTTCTCAGGAGCTCTACAACTCTTTACTGACCCTGTGAGTGGTATTTTCAGGAATAGATCAGTGTTGGAGGGGACTGGAGGAAAGAGAATTTTCTTTCCACTTCTCTTTGCTTGTTCTTTAGCTGCTTTGTAAAAAACTCTCCTAATTAAAAGTACAGAGTTGGAAAGCTTAGCATGTTGCAAAAGCAGGACCAAAAACCTGTCCTCGTTTTGTCATTTTCTGGACATAGGCATAATATTTCCAAAATAAATACGATATTGTCAAATCCTGAGTACAGGGGGCATCTCTCTTACATGATAATAAAAAATAAATTGATGTAGTTAGGACAATCAGCACCTAATCCTTTGGACACTAGCATTAATCAACAATTATTTTAGGATGAACCTCTGTTTATCCTCCTCACCCATGTTTGCTGTTCAGTTGGTGTGTGTGCACAGGTTACTCTTTTGTTGGATATTTAGTTAGTTCTTTGCGACTAAACAATATCCCTTTTCCACTGACTGTTAAAGGGGTTCTACCTGGTTGTCCTGTAGTTACTGAAATTTTTTTTCAATATAAGCCATCTAAACATGGTTTATATTTGTCTATTAGGTGTTCGTTTACCAAAATGGATGTTACCGTTGGTTGTATTACCCTGTGTTTGATTATTGTACATGAGGAATGACCTTGTGCAGTCAGGTTATTGATGAGGTTGCGTAATTCTCTTTGTGTTGTTGCTCAATAGGTTGGTTGAGCACTGCCACTGTAGAGGGGCGCCTCTTTTACCCAAAATACCAGGTGTATTTTGCTTGCAGAATTGCATTGGTTACGTTGTTTGCAGTGAAGATTAGGTTGTTACCTTTTGTATGTCAATGTTTCAAAGTTTCTTATCCTGTACCATGTTTGTTTTGTTTGTTGCTTTGATTTGTTTTAAGATTGGAGTTTTTTACAGTTACAATGTTTTTTTCTGTCATTCAAAGTCCTGTTCCTTTTGAGATGGGTACTTGGGCTATGTCTAAAGCACCCTCAGTCAACAAAGTGGAATTGAAGAGGTATTAATGTGTTGCAACAAGTAAGTAGTATGACTTACTTTAAATATATGAGAGCAGATCTGCCTGACAAGATTCTTAATGACAATGGCCAGGAGCTTTAGAGAGAGATGGTCTGGCCAAGACAGTTGTTGAATGTAGTCAAAAGAGAATGAGCAGCTGTTTGTTGCTTCTCTCCAGACTGGTGACACGGCTCCCCGTTTAATAAATGCAGCTCATTGCCATAGGGCGTGGGTGCAAGATGATTTATTTTTCATCTATGTACATATCTGCAACTACAAAGAGAATTTTTTCTAAGATAACCTCATTTTTTTGAGTTAAAAGGCAAGTTTAAATATTAAACCTGCTCTGTCTGCCTGTCTCTCTCTAGCTCCCAAACCTTCACTTAATTTTCAGCCTACCTGGGTCCCTGGATGAGGGAAGAGAAAGGGCTAGGAGATTGCATTTAAATTCTGAAAGATAAATCAAGAATAATAAGTTCATCAGAGATTTTTGAAATTCTGAATAGTTTTGTTGTCACTCTCATTCCAGTAAATTAGAGAGCTCCTATAACTGAGTGTTCCAGCTGACCTCAACTGTATTATTCCATAAACTGAGCCATACAGTTCCTCTTAGGTCAAAAGTAATGCACTAATTTTATTCAGAACTGGGCTAGAAGCTGATAATAATAACCAGCTGGTAGGCAATGAGCCATCATGTGTAGCATTAAATGAAATCTTTTAGGCATCTGAAGGTGATGATGCATGCAGAGTAGACAGAAGGTGACACATTCCCAAACACGCTCTTTGAGTTCATCTAGGCTGCCCTGGGTTTTTCGATAAAGAAGAAAAAAATTCTTTTGGCTTCCCCCATTCTCAGAGCATCTAAACCTAATGTCCCATGAACTGTGAGAATATATTGTACAACTGCTGTGTGCTTGCTCTTGCCCCTTCCTGCAGCTCCAGAGGTTGTTCAGGATGCTGCTGCTTATTAAAAGGCTGTGGTGGTAAGGGTCAGCTCTGTTTTCAGAATATATGTAGCATTTTTAGATTATTCTGAGTAATTAGTGAAAGTGCAATCTGGAATTCTGAATATTCCTGAAAATCACCAGCATTTTTCATTGCTAAACTATTTTTGGAAATTTTATCTGAATTCTAGCTGCCATCCTCCAATGTAGTGTTTCCCTCAGGCTTCTTATTTTTGGCTGTTCTCCTGGGTGAAATTTTCAAGTGCTGAGAGCAGTTAGACTTTAAATAGGTACTATATTTTGTATGTCCCTAGAAAAAGAGGTCAAGTCAAAAGACTTGATAAACAGGTCTTGTAGTAGCTATCAATAACAACTTTCAATGGTTCCTTCATGTCAATAGGCAGGTAGAAAAGAAAATATGAAAGAGATTAAAAAAGAGGCTGAAAAATAAAATTCAAATACCAGTGTAACTGATAAAATAGAATGTTTGATTTGATAGGGTTATCTTTAGCTATAGTGTTTTGTGCCTTGCAAGATTGCTATTGAAGCATGAAAATTGCATAGGTGGTATGAAAATGCAATTAAAATGTGAAGGAAAAAAAGCATTAATTTTTGGTAGATTTTTCATCTAAGAGTATACCAACTGCTCTATGCTGGTTTTCTGTGTGGATTATATATTCATGAGATGCCATGTGCAAAATTTGTCAGGCAGTATATTTGAATAAATGGCAGGATATGCTGACAATAAAAGGCAGGTGTATGAAAAGAGCAAAACAGTTACTACTAGCAAAAAAAAGAAAAAATCTTCAGTTCTTCAATCTCATTTTAAACATCTCAGGCTGAACTTGCAAGAGAATAACAAAAAGCTAGCAACCTTTTTTACAAACCAGAAGGACTTAAATAAATGTGAAAGTCTAACCTTTCATGTTTTTCATACTTCAGGCTGCTGAATTACCATGTAGAGTTGTTTAAATAGCTGCAGGAGGCGAGACTGTAAACAGATGCCTACAGTCACGTACAAAATCCTATGGAGTTAAAAGTTTCAAAATTACTGTGAAATCAATTTTCATCACCATAGTAGCTAATGGTATTTCTAGAATCATAAATGCCAGTTGTTAAACTGAAATGTGTATTTCCTCTGTAACAGGTACACAGGCATGAAAGCCCCTCTGCACCACCCTTTTATCAAAGTTCAGACCTACTCTGTGTTCTGAGGAAATTTAAATAACCTGACCCCTGCACCCATAATTCTCTGTATTTTCTCAGTAAGCTTGTTAAAGTTGCATGATAAATTTTTGAGATATCCATGAGACCAGGACTGTGTCAGAGCCTAAATTTGTAGGGGTTGAAACACTGCTGAATGGAATTTTGCTTGTAGGGGAACCTAGGGAAAAGACAGATAAGATAACTGGCAATAAGGCACACTTTAGAAAAGTTTCAAGCAGGCAAAGGGAATTTCATTTATAGTTCTGAACAGAAAGAGCTTATCTTGATTTGGGGAGAAGATAGGAGTGTTTAGAGCTTGATGACATCCTGAAATAATTTTATGATTTATGAGAAAAAAATTAAAATTAAATATCCTATAACTGCATATGAAGGCAGGCATTGGATGCCATAAAACTGTTTTTTTGCTATATGCTTTTTGACTTCTGTCACTGAATTTGCACTTCAGTGTTTAGGTTATTTACATTTTGATATAGAAAATAAAAATAAAATGTAATAAAAATGAAGCAAGCTACATGTACTTCTGCTATGTGTCTGACTTCTAATTCCTAAAAGCACAATTAGCTGGAGTCAGAGAGATGCCTCATTTAAAAAGCTAATTGAAGATTCATCTAGGGAATGGTATATTTGAGAAATAAGTGAGTGTTTCATGTGGATATGCAATGCAACTTCACTTGAATTGGATGAATTGCTCATGATTGGAAGAGGAATGGGTAAAAAAAAAAACATTTCTCCTTTTAATGAAAAATCTTGAAACATATAATTCCCACCCCCCAGCGTTTAGAAGGGCTTTTAGAAGACAAGTTGTAATCGTTTGAGAGACATTTGGTTCATGGTGTATGTTGGGAATTCGTGGAGGACAAAATTCCAAATATTTCTGGCATGGTTAAGCATATTCAGAATGAGCAAACATGCAGTAAATATTTAATGAGTCCTAGTTTGGTAATGGCTAGAGGGGTTTTCTATGTCTGATCTTCTATTTTTGTGTTTTTTATTTGTGGTTGCATTTAAAGCATTATGAAGGTCTGCTGTCCTGCAGACCACAGTACTTAGGGGTTCTCAGAGTCTTAGGAAATTTGGTTTAGATAACAACTGGAAATGTACAGGCAGTCACTGAAAATTACTGTGGGATCACAGGATGCTCTTGGGAGTGGCTGGTAAGCCATGAGCAAGGAATGAGGTTAGCTGAATTGAATGAGTGAATTAATTACACTGATAGTACAATATGGGCTTGCTGACTTCTTTAGGTTCTTGCCAGTACCAGTTTCTGTATGAAATGTGAAAAAATTTGAAAAGAATTTGAAATGAAGAAAAACACAAACAAAACTCAACTATATTAGCAGAATAACAGATCACACTTCAATGAGCTTTCCCATGAGATTATCTTCTCATGCTGCTATAAATGAAGAGTTTGGTTCTGACACTGTACAGTAAACTAATGTGAAGGAAGGATTGGGCCCTTTCTGTGTAGGTGTTGTATTAAAAATTGGTCCAGGTGAGTAATGCTATTAAATTTTAATTCTGGCAAAAGAATCTCTGCTACTGAACTATTAAATTATACAAATATATTTCTTACACTATTTTGATTGATATTCTGATGTGAAAATCAGGAGATGGGAATAAATGTGTAAATTTGAGTTCGTATTTTGTGGTGTAGTAAAATTTTATCTGCAAGTTATATGATTTCATACAGAAAACTGCTCTGCAAAGCTCTAATATTTACAGGTTGTTTTGCATTTGGCGTATGTTTGTGTAGTACTCAATTTAAAGCTTGATAAATGAAATTTAATTGAAAATTCATTACTTGGCCTCATAGACTTATAACTGGAGGCTCAGAGATACAATATATAAATAGAAACATCCTTTGAATAAAATCCATAATTAGCTTGGGAGTATGGAGTGAGTGAAGACTGTACTTTCTCAGGTTCTGGTATTTTTGTACCTCATTGGTTCTCAAAATCTTTCATACAATGGAGTAACTTCAGCATTGGAACGTGGGGTTTGCCATGTGAGGCTGTCTGAGGTGACAGAAGCATCACCTTGGCAGATTGCTTTTATGGCTCTGAGCTTAGTGAAGAATATTAGACCCTGGTTTTTAATTTTCTGTATTAGTGTGCTAATTAGCAGGCTATGATATATTCAAAGATCACCCTAGTCTGGTAAGCTTTACCTACTAGTGTATGGTTAACAGCCACCTGTTCACATGGAGGAAGCTGTGCACAACTTCCTCTCTCAGAGTCCTGTGTCAGAAAAGTGTGAAAGGTGCCTGAATAGATCAGGTGAAAGTGAAAACTCGAATGGGTGGTTGCTTCCCCTGGAACATTGTCAGGACTCACTTCTAGATGTGTGTGCATAGGTTTTTGCCTTGGACTCTCCCCAGTCTGCTAATTCTGTGTGGATTCACCATTTGTCCAATATTTCTGTATATTGCACTTTTAGTCCAACAAGAACTGCTGAGCTGAGCTTCCCCTGGCTCCTGACTGCAGGAACCCCCAGGTCTGAAAATGCACCCTGAAGTTGGTTACTCCCTGCAGAATGTGTTTGATGCATGGTAACATTAAATATGATGTGCCTGGATTCTTTGCACAGCAAGGAATGCTGGTGCTTACTGGAAGGGTTGTATTTCTGCTGCCTGCATCAGGAAATTTCAGCTGCAAACTCATGAGCCTTACATACTCTCAGTTCCCACAGGTTGCTGAGAACACAGACCCTCCTGCTTCAGGGATGACAACTGCAAGAGTTACAGCCAATATTTAGCCGTTTTTTGTGTTTTTGAAGTGAAGTGATAATGTTAAAAATAGCAGAATTTTTCTGTTTGCTTATAGGTGAAGTTTTTCTAATTGCTGAGGGTATTGTGACAAATTTTTTCACTGACTTATACTAGCTGGTTATTGGTAGTCCATGTAAAGTAGATATTGGACCTTGGAAGTTTCTCTAAAGCTATTTAAATACATTGGATTAGATTCTGCCGCTGCATTTCTAAAGTGCTATGACCATAGCATCATTGGTCCTAATTATGGAGAAACTATTACAGAATTTACAAAATTACTGTTGCTTAGAGGCTAGAAAATACATATTAGTTTTCAAGATCTAATCCTTTGTTGGTTGTTGTCCAGAATGAATTTTTATTGTTAGTATAGAATTCATAAATATTGGAAAATCAGCATTATGTTTAACATCAATGGCCTCCAATGGAAAATGAGTGTGTGAGGTTTAACTCATATTCATAAACTATTGATTAAGATGAACTAATTCCCATTTATGTTCAAGAATCCAATTTCTTTTCTAGTATTTTAAGAATACAGTAACGCTAATACTCCTTGATGCAAATGTTAGAACTTGGTAAGTCTGCCTTGGCAGATTGTGGTTATTGTTTTCTGTTGCCGCAGAAGGGGATCTGGCATGGTTTTGGAGAGACTAGTTTGCTCTAGTATGAACAGATAATGCACACAACTGGAGAAAACCCTTCTAATGTTGTGGTATTTTATTGCACTTTGGAGATTTCTGTAGTGCAATAGGAATAGCTTGTGTGAGAAAGGCTGAAGAAATGGAACTCTGAAACACAAAGCTTCTGGGAGCGTTCTTCAGAAATTCTGGATGGAGCTCTATAATTTTTAAGTAATTGTTTGTTTGGGCTTTTTTTAAGCTCTGTGGGGCAGGCTCGGCTCCTGAGCAATGTGTGAGTAACATCGCAGGCTCAGGCTGTACTTGCTGCAATGTGTCTTTAGAGAAGGCAGTGCTAATCTGAAACTCTACAGCTACTGCTTTTATGTACTTTTAGCACTTCTGCTCTCTTTGAAACAGATCTGTCAGCTTGTGGTAGTCTCTAGAGACTCATCACCAGGGTAGCCATGTCATTAAACTTTAATCAGGCCACAGTAATTCAGTGACAATAAAGATGTGCATAAGGGTAACCTTTCAGTCTAAACAAAAGGAGACTTCCTTTGTTTAAAGACCTACAGATAATGTGAAAATCATTATTAAGAATTTTTTTATTGCATGTTGGTATTCTGGCAATGAAAGTACATAATATGAAAAAGGGTGTGATAAAATGGAAAGATTTTATTATACTGATAGAGATTTCTTACATGCCTTAGATTTCATGTTGCCTATTACTAACCTTTCATTTTTCCAATGTTGAGCCATATTTATTTACAAGTAGATAAATAATGGCTAGTTATTTATTTTACTTTGGAACAGGAATGATTAGAGTTTAGATCGCTTTAAAAAAGACTAAAGCATTAATTACTAGGTATTTGTTCTTGAAATTAAAAGTATTTTGTAGAATTAACAGAAGTCAAGACTAGAAATGATAGTAGGATGAATTTATAAAAATATCTGTCATGGACATCTCATTTCAAGTCTATTAAAATAGGGCAGAGATTTTGCTAGTATTTGGTTAGTTTGAATGTAGAATGTTGCAGTGTTGCTACTTACTGAAGTTTGTAACAAGTTACTGCCTAATTCATTAATAAATTATGATAACTTAAAATTTAAAAACCACTGCAAATTCATTTGTTTGGTTTTAATGTCTCAGAGTTGTATGAAGATCCTATCTATGCAGACCCACAGAATTCTCCCACACTCCCATTTTGCACTGAGCATTTATCACTTGTACCTTTGGCTTTTACTGACATGCCTAATGATGCTTCCTACATTTCCTGTGTTACATTTTCAACTAGCAATATTTTTCAAAACCAGGCAGCATTATCCACACTATCCATACTGAATGTCATACTGCACCAGTGGGATTTTTAGGAGTCCCACTGTCAGTCAGTAATTGATAATTCAGTAAACTTAAGAACTGCTTCATCTTTCTTCATAGATTTTTCTTTGCCATTCTGTCATATTTCCTCCCCTGATCACCTAAAAGAAGAAAAATACTGTGCCAGCTCCACTACTTTTTGCAGAAGCTGGTCTTTAATTATAACCTTCAGGATTGGAATTGCCAACTAGTTTGGAATCTGGAAAATGTTATATTCTGTGCAAGACTTTTCATAGGCACAGCAGACCTAATTTTGTTCCTCTGCAGGATTAATATTTTTCTTCTTTATAAATTGTACCTATTCTCTCTTCTGACTGAATCTCCAGCACTGCAAGTTCTCTGTGTGTGTACGTGCTCTGCACCTGTACAAGAGACAGTGCATGCATGAGAAACGTAACTTTTCCTAAATTTTTTATTTATTCCTTATGTGCTCTGCTACACTCATCCTAACAAATCCTTTTGTCTTTCCCAGGAAAGAGGAGTTTGAGAATTTTGGTTTGCTTTTTTTTTTTAAGGAGGCATCTATTACCAATGTAACAAACATAGTCTACATCATCTTCCCTGAGTGCTCTTGAGATGGTCTCAGGAAAGAGAACTGATAAAAAACAGTCTAATTTCTCATTGACTTCTCAATGCATTTTAAACTCATCCTCATAAGACCCACAGTCTGGGTTTGGGTGCATCTACATAGATGTGCTATCCCTGATTTTGGGCTTTTTAGGCCTAGTGACCATGTCATCTGCTGAGGATATTTTGGCCAAAGTACAAATTTCTTTAATAGCTCTTGACATTAATTATTTTGTGTATGATTTTTGAGATTTAAATAGTGATAGTATTGCAGAAAATTTTGCTCTAACACCTCAGGTCTCTGAGGCATCTGTAGTCTTTCTAAAGGCGTCTGTTGCTGGGGGTGGCTGAGTGGGGACAGTGCACTGGTCCAGGGCCTGTTCCTTTCTTCTGATCATCAGTGCCATTCACAACTCCTGGAAAGAGCTGGCATATACAGTAGGACTGACCTTCTAGTTGACTTTTGCACCTTTTTGGCTTGCCAAAATGTTTGTACTTCACAAATGAATGGCCTATTTTATTGTGCCTTTACAGGAACCCAAATTTCAGTTCACTAGTTGGAGAGGGAAATGCAGGAAGCCTGGAAAGGATTGTATGAAATGCAGTGTCAGTAGTGATCTGAATTCAGGCTAGGCACCTCTACTGATCCCTGATTTCTCAGGTTGAATGTCTTATCCTCTCACTGAAGTGGCAATTTCTGTTCCTGTTCATGTTGCAGTGTACCACCTGCTTTCAGATTCCTAAAAGACATACCCAATTTTAAGCTTTAAATTTCCTGCCTAACACACCAGAGATTCCACTCATGCAACTCTGACGTCTGCCATGTCAATAGCTCAGCATATTCCTGGATACAATTCAGACAATCTGAGCACCCACCAAGCAGCTCAGACCTCTAGCAAGCAGCAGTGGAGCACAAGTGAGAATACTCAAACTCGTATTTGGGCTTCAAGGTACTGATTTAGGGCTCTTTTGTTTCCTTTTTAATTCTTTTAAGCATCTCTTTAATCATCCTTTAGAAAGATATTAAACTGCATTTACAGACCTCATTAAGGGCAGTCCATTCTAACAATAGAAGTATATTTAAATAATTTCCTGACTGTAAGCCATGCATTTCAATTTTGGTTTTGGTAATAACAGTTAAAATGGAATAACAGTAGAGCTATACTAAAGCAGCTTTGTCAAACTGAGTTTGTAGTAATTTAAGTAAAACCTGTTAAAATTAGACATACAGTAATTTCATACTGATAAGCCGCACCTATTTCACTGCAGTATTGAACCAATCCCGGAAGTGTGGCTAATCACCAGGTGCGGCTTATTTATGGACAAATTCCTGCAAAATGCCAACCCAGAAGTGCAAGCCGGCCGGGGAGGGAGCTGCCGCAGAGCCACTGCTGGCTTTGCACGAAGCCGAGCCCTCTGAGCAACCACATGCTGGCTTTCGCGTGCCCAGCCCTCCAAGCCGCCGCTTTTGAGCGATGCGGGGAGCCACAGCAGCCAGCACCAGGGGCGGGAGTGCTGGAGCCCACGGCACAGGGAGGGTGCCTGGGGCTGGGTTTAAAGGCTTTGCCGGTCTGTGAAAACTGTTTGCAAATTGAGCATCTGAAAACAAACCCCACGAACGTGCGATTCTGTTACTAACACGTTACTTTGTCGCACATAAATCCTCGCTTCAAAAAAACCACAAAACTGCGCTTATCACCTTGTGCGGCTTATTTATGGACAAGTTCCGTGGTCTTCCCAGCTACGCGGAAGTGTGGCTTATAACCAGGTGTGGCTTATGAGTGTGAAATTACTGTACTTTGATGGGGATTTCCCACAGCTCTCAATTGCAGGTTCTTGAACCTTAGGGAAAGGCAAAGCTGATGATAATTGTATCGCGACTTGCTTCTCTGAATGCCTTTACTTTTTTTATGCTGTACTGAATTGGTATAACTTTGGTTAAGCTTTATGTATGCATAAAATAAAATACTTGGAGTAGCCTCAGGAGTATGCAATCACTTACTGCTCCATGTTACATGCTCAAATTTCTTCATTGTGAGTCCTCCAAGCTGAAATCCCTGCAACCATTCCCCTACTCTCATATAAAGCTGAACACTGCATAATGCTACCAGGTCCTGGACTTATTAGGATTATTTTTCTGTTGTTAAATCTACTTGAACATCCAGTCTTGCTCTCTACAGTAATGATGGCAGAACTCTTGCCTTTCTATAGCACAGTTTGAGTCTTGTAAGTAAATACCACCTGGTTGGCAATATGAGACTGCTTTATGAAGTGTTTGGGACAGCTATGCTATTCATACTCCATGGGCTGAATTTAAACACATGCTGGGTGAGGAGGGAGTGGAAAAATAGGGTAATGGGTGTCATTCCCCTTTCTTCAAACACCATTAAGATTGCACATTATTATGTAGTACTTAAAATAAATGTCACACATTAGTATGCGTGTAAGATTTGGGATAAAATATAAATATTTGAATGTAAACTAGTATATATACTCTCTGATACCTAGTATAGTTACCTTCAAATCCAACGTTTTTGCAAGGACCTTATCATCCTTCTTGGAACTAATATTTCAGCTTGGTTGCAGTTTATTGATCTTGTTTCTCAATGGAACATCAAAATGTCTTGTGTTGCCTAAACCCTTTAAAGTTTCAAACCCCTTGTGTTGAGGGACTCTTACTAAATATTTATGTAGACAAGGGCTTGATCTTCATCTTTGATATGATGTTAAAGGGTGAGATATTGCTCACAGCATGTTTGCTTGGGTTTTGAGGTTTTTTTCCCTTTTGAAGGACAATGGAGAAAAATAAAAGTCCTACTTATATTCTAGGTGTAAGCCAATGGCTTTACTCAGTGGTGCATCAGGAATTGTCTGATATATATAGGTTTTAAATCTTAATTAGAGGAGACATTTTTGTTTGTTTTTAATTTATTTTGGTTTGGTTTATTTCTGTTTTTATTTAAGAAAATATAAAGGCAAGCTCATGGTTAATTTCTGGTTGATTTATAGGAAAACATCAGGAAAGAAACATAAGACTAAGGTTGAGTTTTATACTGTGTGGACTTAGTTGATTTGTTATTGGAATACAAAAACTACTGATGCCATGGGATTTAGCGGGAACTCCTCCTCTCCTCCTTGGCTTGTATGAACCAAGGCCAGTTCATATGAACCTCTTAAACTTGAAAGAGTTCTGTTTTTTATGAAGCATTAGGTTTTGCATGGTTTTCATATCTCAATTCAGTTCTCAGCATCTAAAAATTGTTCTTAAAGGAAGGAGTAAGAAACCAGAAATAACAATAATACTAGGGAAAAAATGGTTTTGGAATATCAGCTATGTAGTCCTTAAGCTTAAGGGGGGAAAAATAGACTAGTTTTATGACTTTAATGGTGTTTTGGACATATCTAGTTTTTATCTGTCACTAGAATCTTCAAATATTCTTGTTGTTATGGAGCTATGAAGATGTTTTCTTGTCAGAACACACTTGCTAAGAAGCAAATTCTAGAGAAAGAAATAAAGTTATTGTGTGGGTTTAGAACATGCTATAAATACACGTAAATTGCACCATGGATCAAAAGCTCATTTATACTGGTAATGAAGATAGTTATACTGAAGATTGAACTCAAGAACACTGGATTTTTTTCTAAGGTGATAATGTTTTGGGGCTTGTTTCTTAATCTCTATATTGAGATCTTAGGGCTGACTCCATGTATTACATACTTCTATCCCATTACATAAAGGGAAAAGTGTTCAATGCCTCACAAAGTTAGTTACATAAAAGTATATTGCTGTAGGAGCCAAGTTGCTCTATTACAATATTACAAATTAAAATTTGAACAAGTTTTGGTTTTTTGTTTTGTTTTGTTTTTTTAATTGTTGTGAACATTCATCTATAAACACAGTTCAGTCAGACGTGAAGATCTTTCAGAATGGTAAAACACTTTGGAAAAATTCTGAACATGTAGAAGTGTCCACCAAAATCTTCAGAATGTAGTGCTTTCTACAGGGAAAGAGAACAGCTGAGAGAAATATAAGGGGAGTTCAAACAGATCACAATATGTGTGCACACACCAGGATTAAGGGTAAGAAATGTACAGTACAAGAACCATGGTTATATGCAGGCATTTATGTCACCAGCCTCCTCTATAAATTTGACCTCTAAAATCACAGTGGGGCACGGAGCAGAGCAGTGGATCCACAGCAATCTATACAGCTCCCCAGGGAACTGGGATAAGTCAGACTGGAAGGAACTTCAGAAAGCCACACAGTCACACCACATCCCAAAATATGTGAACTGCTGCTGTTTTATGAATTTGTACCGTGGTTTTAATGCTGGTGTGCCGTGAAATTCTACAAAATAGGTCTGGGAAAACCCATGAAAGATAATCCCCTTTTCTAAAAGTAATGTCAACTATACTTAAGCAACTGTCAGAGGCAGTTAGTCCAACATGTTCTTAAAAATTGCCTCTGCTAGACATTTCCATAAGCACTGTAGGTAATCTATTACTGTGCCTCAGCAGTATTGCAGTGTCAGGTGCCCCTGTACCACAGGTCACAAGCACAGGGCACTCACTGAGTTAAAACAGCAGGAGACATATAGACTCAACTTCATTTATCTAACTACTAGCTTCAAGATACTGTCTCACTTTTGGGTTCCCAAACAGATAAATTCTGCTACATTAATACTGTGCTTTGAACTGTCAATTGTCATGGTAGTCACAAGAATATTTATCTTGGGATGTTTCAGCTGGAAGCACTTTAACTGAGCCTAATTGAGAGAGACTGAAAGAAAATTGTAATAAGGGGACTGATGTGAAAACAATTAAGAGTATACTTGGATAATTATGAACCTACATCAATTCAAGGATTTTAGAAGAGGAATTGAGTGGAATTGTCTGGAGGACAAGCTGTTATGCTTGTGAAAGTTAGGTAACCATTAGCTGAAGTAGTTTACACAGCTGTGGAAAAAAACTAAGCCATGCAATTTATATTTGATTAGAAGACCACAAGGCAAAGGCTGCTGGATGATCTGAAAACTGGGAGAATGTCTGCATGGAGGCTTGTAATTTGGGAATAGAAATGCAGAATTTAGACCATTAACCCTTGTGTAAATGAGCCCCTCCAGGCTTTCCAGAGTAGTTCAGCTAACACCAACATTTTGCTGATAGAAGGTTCTTCTATTATGCTGAAAAATGCCAACTGATTTCTACAGAGTAGCAGTGTAATGATATCAGTAATGCTGCAAAAGGCTCTATGTGAGAGTCTCATCTTTAGTCCTTGTTGCTGCTGGAGGTTATCACGACTTGCTACTTTCATGATGTTCTAGGAAAAAATATGCACTACTAGACTATCTGTTATCACTGTCACAGCCCAGCCCTCTCTGCTGCTAACATAAAATGGAATTATAAGCATCAAAGGGAAATGAAAAATCAAATCCAATTGCCTACTGAGTGACTCAATTGCATTTTCTGTTTATTAGATGTGATGACAAGATAAAATACCATCATTCCTGGGCCATTCAAAAGCAATCACTGGCAATTTATTTGATAGTTATCTCTTTAGGTTCTGCCTTTATTTCCAATCTGCACAAGAAGTATTTATCTGCCTAAATTTAGCCATTTTCCTTGGATGTCTGTGTTTGCTGGCTTGTCTTCTAGTTTGCCTAGGAGAGATGGAAACACCTTCAGAGGATTTTTGTGTAGGTGTAGAACTCTGAATCACTGTCTGGAAGAGCCCACTGAAGCCTCTTTCTCCATATTTTGTTGGGCAAGTTGCCTCCTTTATATAACAGTTGCAAGGTGACAGTGACTAATGTGACCCCTCTGTGTGTGAGCTGAGATAAACTCCGTGCTATGCTTCCCCCTTATTCCTTGTGCTTGGGACTAAGGTGGGTATTCAAGGAGAAAAGTCAGTACATGCCATCCTTTGGGAAGAATAAAATGAGATAAAAAAGGACCCATTAGATGTGCTCTAGGATGTGTCTAATTGAGGTTTGTTTAAAATCTCTATGACTTCACAAACAGACATATTACTTGTTCTTTGTGACTTACAGTTACTTGAGAGATAACAGCATGGAAATAGCTGGTTTTTAAGTTTTCATTTTTTAAAATAAAAACTCTATATCCCAAGACCCTGCCTCCAACAGAAATCAAAAGCAAATATCTAGGATTGAGAATGAGAACAGCACAAACTTACATATGCAGTAATTTCACACTCATAAGCCTCACTTGGTTATCAGCCACACTTCAGGGTAGCCGGGAAGACCACGGAATTTGTCCATAAATAAGCCACACCTGGTGATTAGCTGCACTTCCGGGATCGGCTCGATTCTTCAGTGAAATAGGTGCGGCTTATCAGTGTGAAATTACTGTATATATTTCCACCATCCTCTAGTCCTTTTCTTGGCCCCAAGTATTTTTAATACAGAAACATGTTCTAATAATATATAAAGAGTAACTTCTGACAGATATCTCTTCCACAAATTTTTCTTATTTCTCTTTAATTAAAAAAAACAAACCAAACTTATTAACTTTCTCTGTTATATGCGAGGGGATCCACAGCTTTACTAGTTTTGTATGAAAATAATGAACCCTTTCTGTTTCTTTTGAGTTTGGCTTTTGGTGGCCTCATTTGAGGCCACTAGCTTCTTGCACTGAAAGAGATGGTGAATGGGCATCTAATCTGACAATCTCTAGGACATTCACAGTTTTGAAGATCTATTTCATTTGCTTGTTTGATTTTCTAGATTTCAAATCTTGGACATTAATAACAAGCATTTTCCTATCTTTCAGACAACCTTTTTTCTTTTCTTTCAATTCTGTCTAACCCTACTTTTTGAGAGGAGACCAGAACTTTCCACAATATTTCCCACTGCTCCCTCACCCTTTTACTTTTTTGACATGTTCTAGGTTTCATTGACATGACATTTTTCAAAGTTGCAGCTTTTGTTCAGATTGGGAACAGCACAGAACGTATGCACAATGTGTATTCATCTAAATTTAAGGCTCCTATTCTAGATAGTTTTATTTTAATAACTGTTAGACATGTTTTATCTTAGGACAAAGCTTGACAATGGTTGAAACAGAAAATTTCAGCCATGTGCAGATTTAAACAAATTTCTGTGTAGTAGAATGGGGGTTGTACACTGAAATGCGCTACCAGAGGCACTTTGCTCATTGCTCTGACAAATGCAGGTCTCCTGCTTACTTTGTTGAACTTCTTGACTGATCTCTTTTTTTGTTCAGTGGGTCAGGAAGCTGGTGAGGCGGTTTCTATGTTCTCCTTCTTTCATGTTCCTGCAATGCAATTTGAATTTGCTACAACACATGTGCTTTTTATAGGAACAATAATCATGTTGATATGACCTCATGCAAATCAGTGCTGAACCTGGCTAGTCTTCATGCTTTTGCACATACATTTGAAGTGTACTGCAGTGAAATGATACACCACATCATTTTCCTTTAGTAAAAGTCCTCTGGGGCTAAATATGCAGAGCTCCTATGCAAGCTGCAGCAGAAGAGGAAATCCTATTATGGGATTTCTGAAGCCAAACTGAAGAACTGACCAAGAGATGGGTCAGTTCAACTAATCAGCTTTGTAATGTATTCACATTTCATTTAGGAGAGATGACCTAGAATGGTCAGCTGCCTGCAGTGTCTGTAGGACTAAGAGGACCAAGCTGCAGAGTCCGTCTTTGCAGGGGTGTGGTGTTGGTCTGTGCAGACAAGCTGCCTGTTCACATCTCTGGGTGATGGGCATGAGAGATGAGCACAGTGACTTCACCATTCAGTTACACTCACACATCTTGCTTTATGCCATGATTAATCTGAATAAGCATCCCCCAAAGGATTTTACCCAGTGATCATCCTGCAGAGGGTCTATGTGAAAAATACCTAATACTTGACAGATGTGTAGCTGATGTTGCTAATTGTAACACAACTGCTGCACAAAGCAGGCAGCAGCTATTGTATTCAAAGGACAAATTTTAGTGTAAGATGGCTACAAGCATTCTAATGGCTCTGTTGATCAGATCTTTGCTGGTGAGGTAGCATATCAGGCAAATTTTGGTGGTAATTACCTGTGTCAAAACCAACTTATTTGAAGTCAGAACTACCACTGTTTGGAATGAATGTGTTTGTGCAGAGCTGGGATCCAAGTGATTAAATAACTGCAGGTTTCTCTCTTAATTATGCTTCACTGTCTTTCCAGGCTACTGTCTATGAATTTGAACAGTCATTTATTAGATTATACTGGCTAGACAAGCTGCAGAAATGCTTGAAAAGGAGCCCTAATCCTGTGATTTAGAAAATGAGAGTGCCAAGGGTTAATGAGAAAGGGTTGCTTCCTAGAAGCAGTAGGTGATATGCAACATGCAAGTCCTGAGCAGCAACTCCCAGGTGTGTAAAAATGGTCTGGTGCTTGCAGTGATGATGTGGCTCAGAGAAAGCAGGAGCTACTGCTGCTAGTGCAAACAGAGATGTCAGTGAGACAATTTGAGTAGACTGAGTATTTGTTGGATTATTAGCTGTGTAACAGCAAGAAGGTGCTGGATTTCCACTGCCATTATCCTTTTATTTCGGCTAAGATCAAAGCCAAAGGCAAGTATGAATTATGTGAATGATAACTAATATTGGTCAAAAACAAAGTATGTCTGTGTGACATTTTTTTTAGTGTTGGTTTTTTTGGGGTGGGGTGGGGAGGGAAGGGGATGAGGGGATTAAGTATAAAGTGTTAAGTAGTCAGACATTTATATAATTACATTGATTGTTTTTGGTGCACTGAGTGTTCTTTCCAAATGCATGGAAAGCATCAAGGTATATTATATAGCAAATAGAAGTTACAGTGAGTAAGGTGTAGTGAAGAGTGCCTCTGTACAGTTCACTAGTTTTGGGGAAAAATAAGGAGCTCTGGCACAACAAAAAAAAAACCAAGAGCTGGTAAACCCCAGTATGGAACAGACAGTATGGGAAATCTTCAGTTCCATTTCTTGGAATATGAGAAAATTCTAAAACTGCCTAATATTTACATTATAACAGTTATGCATTATAATGGTAGACACTGTAATGGTACCTTTAGGCTACATTGCTTGCTCTGATTGTTTGCATTTACATGTCTCTTATGATTTAGCTTATGGGCTTTCCCAAAATTTTTCAACTGCATGGATAGTCTGTCTCACTTCGCTATTCCCAGGCTGCCCTGTTTTTTCCTGTTGAATTATCTCTACTAGGGAAAATATCTGTGACATTACAGTTTGTTGCATAGGTCTGACCATTGCTTGAGAACATCCTGTGTTACTGTATTACAAGTAACAAGTCCTTAGAATAAATTAAATAGATTCTTATTAGGAATTATTTGTTTACATTTATTTATTATTTTTATTTTGATTTATTTATAATCAAGAATTTTGGTGTTAGGAAATGAATATGATTACGGTTATGTCTCTTTTGGAGTGTTTAAGAACATGGATTACTCTATACATGTGACTGTATCAAACTATTTGCTGAAACAAAGCAAGATTTATTTGCTAACATCCACATGACCAACAAGACAAAAATAGCCAATATGTTATTGGTGTAAAGTCTTGTCTTGTTTGTTTTTAGTGGCAAGCTGTTGTTTTTGGCAGTTTAAACTACTCTATAAACCTTCTTTTGGGTAACTGAGCATGCTGTATTTCTAACATAAACAGCAGCGCAAAATAACAAAATTCTTACATTTCTGCTATAAGATCATCTGCAGAGAACTGTGGATTGATCTGTATACATATTAGTTCTTATGGAAAGGATCTGCAATAAAATTGCCAAGTACAAATTTCAGTATTAGCTGCTCCAAGGATTAAAAACCCCTACATAAGTAAACAATGTGTAAAAAATGGAAAGTTAAGAAAAAACAAGGGTTTTTTAATCTTTATATTTACCTCTAGGTTTTCTTTGTCTTTGACATTTTTTTTTTGTCTCAGTCATGAATATTCCAATGGTTTTTGTTCCTAATGGGAACTAAGCTTCTCAATTAATGCCTCATGTCAGAACTTGACCCTTTTAGAAATAAGACTAAATAGCACAAAACTTGAAGCAGAATAGAGAATAAACAATGCTGTCTTGAAATTGCACAGAAATGTTTATTAAACAACTCCATCAATATCATGCTTCCAGGCTTGCTCTGCACTCCTGAGTTACTGGTATTGTTTGAGACCTGGACTTTTGAGCAGTTCAGCTGTATTTATATTTACTTTGCATAGAAATGGAACAATCTTGTTTGTATTAAATGATTGCAGTATGAGTTGAAGATTGTAACAACAGACATGAAGGAAAAATATATTTAAGCAAAGGTTGTTTTCCCTGTGTTACCTCCAACTGAGGCTTGTCTCTCTAAGTGCAGGATTCTATTCTAACGAATGACTATTAAATATATTAGATAACTGGCCTCCTTCTCAGAATACCCTCTAACACAGGATTTAGTTTGCTATTTTGGTTGGTTTTACAGACATCCAAATCCTGTCAGTCTGAGCTCCAGTTTCTTCCAGTTTTATGGAACATTTCCAGAGGAAGTATTGAAATGGATAGATTTCATGTCTCAGTTTCTTCCACCATTACCTGGTCTCAGTGCTCGGTCATAAATTAACTTGGCTCTTTCATATATTTAAATATTTCTTCTCTAATCCTATTCTGAATTCTTCATCTGGCTACTATTTTCATAGTCATTTTGGGTATGTGAAGTTACAGAATCAGAAGCATCTGCTACAGCCAGCAGTAAGTTCCTTACAGATAGCCAGAATAATACATGTATATCTCTTTGAAGCAAAGTACAGAGAATAGTATGACTTTTAAGCTAAGATGTTGAGTCTGGGAGCTGCGTTAGTCTCTCCTGTAGTAAGCTGGGCTACCCAACCAACTGAGCAGTAGAGGCAGTAGGATTGAAGGTGTAGGTAGGTTTTGTCTGCTGAAGACTCCTGAAGCTGCTTGACTCTGACAGTGCTAGCACATATGTTTTAATTTTTTAATGTTACCATGGCATCTGAGTTAAAAAACATTTAAAAATTACTCCAGAAGAGTTCAGCTCTTGTCTGCCATTGTTATATGTCACTTTTCGGAGTGATAAAGATCCCAGCATCTATCTGGGGTAATGTCACCTAGGGAGTCAGAATTTCTACTCCTGTGCTAAACTCTCCTTACTACATCTTTGGCTGTTTTGGAGCTGGGATGTGGCAAACAAAAGTACTCCACAGAAACCACTCCCAGCCTCTTAACCCACCACATTAGTGTATGTGACACATACATATCCTCCCTATTCCCACAACAGTCTGATGGCTGCCTTACTACGAAGCATTTCCTGACATGGATGAACTAAAAACATTTGGTTTAAGAGGCCTTTAATGAAAACGATTTGTTTCAGAGCCTCCTGCTGACTGGAGCCCTGTAGTGCCAAAGGTGGACTATACAATAAAAGCTTTCGGATGTAATGGAAAAAACCCCCATGGTTTGCAGTCTCTGATAGATCTGGTGTGTGTTAATGTTAAATATGGTATAAAATAAATTAAGGTGTTAAAATGAATGAAAGTGTTCTTACTAACTGGAAAAGTCTAACTGACCTGTTTACAACGTTTGAACATGTATATGTCAGTTGATTTTTCTCAGCAATTTCTAGCAGGAGTGACCATTTAAAATGCATCTTGATCCAGTTTTGATTTAAGGTTCAGTGGTAGGGTTTTTTTATTATTTATTTTTTAAATGGGCTATAAAACGAAGCTCAGTTGTTTGCGTGGCCTTTCCGTGGTGCCCAAGGCCCTGCCCTCAGCGGAGCTCATGGCACCGCGGTGTGGGTGCAGATCAGTGGCGGGGTCTGAGGGGCCTAACGAGCCCTCAGCGGAGCTCATGGCACCGCGGTGTGGGTGCAGATCAGTGGCGGGGTCTGAGGGGCCTAACGAGCCCTCAGCGCCCATCCCTGCCCTGGGGCTGCAGTGGCACAGCCTGGCCTGTCCCAGCTGCGCTTCAGCAGAGCAGGAAAATGGGCTCCCAGGCTCCTAGCTCGTGGGACAGAGGGCAAAATGACTTGCTGACCATGCTGGAAAAGCCACCTTCCTCAGAAACCAGCACAGGCGTCACAGAGGTTGCTCATAAGCTCATGAGCAAAATTAAAGTACTAAACTGGGGCCCCAGCCCTCACTTCCTCCCAAGGGCAATGAGAGTCCTGAGCTCAGAGACTGTCCCTTGCTGTGGGTCCAGAGGTTGTGCCTCATACATCCCAGTTTATAAATTTATTTCTGGAATATTGGTCTTTCTCTTCCCCAGAAATGAGTCCCTGATTGTTTTCTTTGAAACAAAATGATATTTCTTTTAAAAATCCGACTTAGAAATGCCTACCCAGCTCAATGGAAACCTGTGAGGAAGCCTGCTTCCCTGAGCCACCCACAAATTCAGTGTGTGGGTGAAAGGCATTATTTAGACTTTTTTGTAAAGCATCAGGAGAAAAACCATATAACATAACATTATCAGAAAAGATTTAAAATCTGTGGGTTTTTACTGCAACTGAAGGAAACATGTAATGACAGAAAAGGGATTAAAATGCCTTTCATTAAGGAACTATTTCTCCTTTCCTTTTCCCTTTGTCATATAAAACTGCAAATATCGCACGGTTGTGTCCTGGCGAGGAAGCTGCTGTGAGGGGCCTCTGGGCAGTGGCTATGACTGCAGAGCCGGCAGGACAACATCATCCACATAGCTAAAGAACGTGAAGCTGTAAACTCTGATCCAGTTTAGACACCTGCCAAGGACTGCAGCTTGTATAAAACTTCTCTCAGATGACTTCAAGGAGTGGGAAGGAAGATTACTAATATTGCTATGAGGTAAAAATTCTACTTTTCCACTTCAGAAGACCCCAGAGATTCAGGTATCTCCTGGCAGGTGTCAATACTGATGACTTAAAGTTAACTCAAAAATATTGAAGTCTCCATTCCCTTAAAGCTTAAGGGAGATTTTTCTCTCATATTGGTCCACCCATCAATAAGTATATTTACTGGAAGTCTTTCATTTGGAGGCAGAAGTTACCTGATACAGGTCGTGCACTGAAACATCCCTCAGGCCTAGCCTTGGTGCCTGTGGCAAGTGTTGCTGTACAATGTTGACTTTTTTTAAAGTTCTATAAAATACAGTTTTTGTTAAATGTGTTGGAGTCTTACCAGAGGAAATAGTCTTAAAGACAAAATAGTTACTGTTTTCTTTGTTTGTTTTTTAATGGTAGGTTATTGCACAAAGTTACACAATATACAGCCTCAAAAGAGCTCAGTAGGCAGACTTTAAATTTTTTAATGCGATTTTGTTGCTGTTGCTGCAATAGGCGAATCTGTTGTGTTCCACACAGAGAGCAATACCACCCTTATCCAAAGCATGGCCTCAAGCTAGCATCTTAATCAGTGTCAGTTTGGGATTTCAAACTTCTTGTTCAGTGTCTGGAAATACTTTATGAAAAAAATAGCTAACCTGTACAGTGACAGTCACCTGTGAGACCCCTCAGTCTTTTATTCCTCATTATGCAGAAAACCACTCTTTAATAGAGATATTTATGACTTTTTATTACTGTAAAATATAGACCTGTCTCTGTGTTCAGGGTATATCTCAGCTGAAATGATCTCAGCCAGCTGCTCTATACTCTTTAAACTGTCTAGATAAAACACAATTTCTTTATTTTGATGCAGCCCACACTTTTCATGAAACACACCGATGCCTTTTGGGGCTACCTAAAAACAGAGGCCAGACAAAATTAAGGGAATAAAAAGTGGTTATTTTTATTGAAGGGCCTTCAGGTACATTTAGGGCAGATGAAGCCCCCCCCAAGGGCTGCATCAAAAAAGACAATGGGTCATGGGTTTCGTACTTTTATGTTTGGTCCATTTGCATATTGAGGGTTAATCTTCCAAATACAGCTTCAGGTAAGGAAGTCATTTATCCCAGGCTTGCTCCCTCCCCAACTCACTTTTGTTTACATTTCTCAGGGCCTGAGACAGTGAAGTGTCCTTGATTCCCAGGCGTAGAGAGAAATTGTGTTGTCTGACCAAGACGGGAAAGCAATAGCTACCACTCTATATGGAGTTTGGAGTTAGACACTAGAGCATTGCATCCTAAGGCATTACACTAATTATATTCCATGATTACATAAATGTTTTTAGACCAGTTTGTCGCTTATTTTGGGGCAGCATCTCAGACAATGTTTGTCATACTTGCATATTCATCTCTGATCATGCACTTACTGGGTATGCAGGATGATCTTCAAGTCAAGTGAAGGAGGTCAGACACACTGAAGATTATTCATGCTCTTTAACAAGAAACTGCTTTAGCAGAACCCCTAACGATGGATCAGAATGTGGGGATGTATCATGAATGCAGGGTTTCAGAAGAAACCCAACAGTTTTCTTCAGAGGTTGGACACTGATGGATTAAGGAAATAGCAACAGTGATGGGGATGTGTGATTTCTAACATAAAGGAAGGAATAGACTCATATAAAGCTCTCTAGCTTTATGCAGTGCATGCTGGTAAGATTGAGACATCACATTGCTTTATCATAGAACAATTGGATTTTGACATGCACTAGAGAAATGAATTTAGCCGTATCAGAAAACCCCATAGTTTCAAAGGTCTAAAAAGGGTTTCATATATTTAAAGAGCAGAAAAAGAGAACTGGGGAAAAAATCTCTTACCAACAGACTGAAGCGATGGTCTTGGGCCATCTAGGCAGGACAGGAAGGAATCTTGGTATAGAATTCTTCATGGCAGTCAGGCATCCCATATTTTTACTTCTTTGCTCAGATATAGTCAACTTGGTCCTTTGTCAGCAAGGCTCCTAAGTGCCTTAAGAGAACTCTGACTAAATGGAGGAAGGGCTTGAAAGGATCTCACAAGCAGACTTGGAGATCAATTCCATAATGTACCTCTCTTTTTTTGGAGTGGTAGGTTGGTGAGACTAGGAGAATATCTTTAGTTCTTCTCCTGCAGAAGCAGATGTAAGTTCCTGATATGGCTTGTGCAACTTGAGGAGGAGGACCTGTGTTTTACAATACTTCTGTTTTTCCATTCCAGCCTTTAACTCTCAGAATGCAATGCAGGAGAAGGTGACCTGTTAAACATCCCCCAGTTTCCTATGCTATCCTGCTGGGGGTTATTTTAAGAACTGCATCAAAAGGGAAGTCCATAACTGCTGTTGAGCCTTCATTAAGTATCAATTGCTTCTCCATATTGAAAGTTCTACTTTTTTCCTAATTTAGTTTATTTAATTTACACATTTTCCACTTGGTTTAACTGCACTTACAGGTACATTTTAGTATCTCTCTGTGCCTAATGACTGCAGGAGAATTTATATGGTTCTTGTTACAGCTTCAAAGCAACAAGATAATACAAGTTGATTTAAATGAAAATATTAATGCACTAGATAGTTGCCTGTGCAGAATTTGCTGTGACTTCTGTAATCCCTGTATTTATTTTTTCATACACCTACTTGCACATAATTTATCAGCATGTTCCGTATAATCCTCAAAGGCTATAGTACTTGGATTTTTGGTTGTGAGCATGACTTATGTTTCTGCTGTTATTTGAAAATCAGTCTGTACATAATTTCTTTAAATTTCTTTCTGTCAGAATCAAATGTATCATTTTAGAGGAACAAGCCCACAGGGCTTCCATATTTTGTCAATGTGCAGCAAGTAATTTCATGAGAAATGTTTTTAATATCAAATCTCTGCATTGGTACCTCAATAGTCTCAGATCCTACTGTATGACATAGTAATGTTTCTGACAAGAGTGATTACATCTTGGGCATTAGGACAGAAAGGGACAGGTTATATTTCTGCACTCTGTTATTCCCAGCTCAAGAAGGACTTTAACATGCTCTATGAGGCCACTTAGGAACTTACTCATTTACTTGTGATTTTTAATTTGTAAGAATGTAAAAAAAAGTACACCTCTTCCATGAAGACATCTGACTTTTGCTGGGAATTTCTGCAGCAAATACTGTAGATATTTATTCTGAATCTTCTACAGCATATTCAAAGGGATCCCATCTGTCATTGCCTGCATGATAAAGATTTGAGCTTTTTTACTGTGACTATTCCAAAAAAAAGCTTGCAAAATGAAAACATAATTAAGACTAGGTGCTTGAAATATGCATGCCTGCACCCAAAGACACCCAAATTTAGACTGTGGGTCTTCAATTTTATTTTTGGAAAGTATCCAGTCCCTTGTGGATATCTTTGGAAGATAGCACTCAACAGTTTTAGGTCCTGAACTCCCTTCTTAATGGTTATAATACTAATTCTAGACATATGCCTACCATTTTGTCAGCATCTAGTTTGCAAAATATATTTCAATTCTTTCAGAAAAGTACTTGTTGAGCCAGATAGAAACTTAGGGGTTCCTTGTGTCGTGTCTTGCCACCATTGAGTCAAAGAGAACTGCTCTGCTCTACTTGCAAGATTTTATGTTGAGGAGTAAAACCTTATTTGAGCAGAGAAAGGTAGAAAAGTTGCAAGACTCACCAGCATGCAGGAATCTAAGTCAAGCTGTGGGAGAATCTTGTTAACAAAAGGCTCTTCTGCGTTAATCACTATCACAGGAGAACTTGGGTAGCAATGTTGCACAAGACCCTAAATATCTGAGCACTTAAATGCGTCAAACTCTCCTACAATGATCTTGCACATACAAGATATACCTAATTAATGTCTTTAATAATTGAGACCAAGTCCATCATTTGGCACTTGTAATATTAGTAGAGAGGACTGTCTTTTATATATTGACAATATTGTAGAAGATTCCTACTGTTCTTTCCTTTTCCTGCAATATTGGAGGAACTCAGTGTAGGGCAGATGGCATGAAGGAAGTTGGAGTGTTATTTTTCTACAAAAAAGGTAGAAATATATTCAGTATGTAGCACAACAAGCTGCTTCCCTACTATATCCAGCCACATAAGCTTGGTGTTTTCTCTACTAATATTCCAATCATTCTATCCCTTAAGGACAAAGCAGGTAATGTATAATTGTAATATTGTAGTGCCTCCTTGAATCACAAAACACTGAGCACAAACCTTTTTATTTTCTTTTTAAATTTTTAAAAATTTTTTAAATTTGTATTTGTCTTTGTTGGTCTGACTCCCTCATGTGTTTTGTTGGCATTTTGCCTCACTTCCATGTTGCAGGTAGGAGTGTTATAAAAGTTGCACAAAAATGGGTGCCCTAACTGTTAACTTTGATGGCTAGCTCTGTCACAACCTTCTTTTCTTCTTAACAAAAGGAAAGCAATTGCCTTGAGTAATGCATGAAAATTGGCAGAAATTACAGATGGCACTGTCAAATAGCGAAAGAAAAAATAATGTCCCATCTACTGTGATTTGTCTGGCAGAATTGAGGATGCTTCTGTCATTTCCCTGACACGATGCTATACTTATCCATGGCACATGGACAAGACTTGTCATTTAGATAAGAGCTGAAGTGAACAGAGAAAGCAGAGCCACAGCAGATTTATTAGTTTGGATTGAATTCAGAAGAAAAACTGCTGTTGAGAATTTTGATATTCACTTTATGTGATTCTGCACTTGTTGTAAACTATAGCAGCTTACCCAGTAAGAATGTTCCTGCTTCTTAAACATACCTTTGTCTGAAGTTAAAATGTAATATCCCTTTGCATACCTTGTAAATGGCTCATCTATGCTGGTGATAAAACTTATGCAAAACTGTGGTATGAACCTTGTGTTATTTTTGTTTTTAAAAGTCACCCAAATAAATAGAGCAATCCTAGCAATCTGTATTGTTACATGCACAGAGTCAGTTCCTCAGCTTCTAGCCTTTTAATGTTCTACACTGTGTTCTGTGCAGCAGCCATATGTCATTTGAAACAGTGTGTTGCCTTTTCAGGTGTAATTTGGTTTACAACAGGTTTATTCTCAGCAGGCTTTTCTCTGGTCTGTGTGTGACTCTGAAACCACCTCAAGATGACTTACACAGTGTGATAAACCTCAATAACAATAATAAAAACAACTTAACTAAAGTAAACCAAACCTAAATCAAATAGAAAAATCCTCCACCCACTTAAATGAGAGTAAAATAAAAGTTTGTCGTATTTACATTGGAATAGATCCAGAATGTGTCAGTGGAGGGAAGTATTGAAAGAACCTGTGAAAAGAAAGGTTAGTTTTGGCGAAGGAAATGGGAACAGGAAATCCCAGAGTTAGATGGCTAACACAGGTCTGAGGATCCACTCCTCGTTACTTCGATTGCGTGCAGTCCAACCAGCCTTAAGGGAACTAACTTGCCCTCTGTGCCTTTTGCTGCCTCCCCTCTGTGCTCTCTGTATATCCAGCCTGGTTGCTCAGATGCCCCCATGGTGAGAGGTCCTTGTGGCACTGCTGCTCTGCTTGCAGCAGGGTGAGAGGAGCTGTGCATGTCCTGCAGTGCTCTACCACTACAAAACTCTTCCAGGAGACAAGCTCTGACAGCAGAGGAAAGGATATGGCAGAGCCCTGAAAAGGGGTTGGTTTGGTGTAGAGCCTGACAGCAAGTCTGTGATAGCAGGGTTTGGTCACGTTTGTGACCTTAGCAAGGTCTGTTATGAGCTACATTCATGTTCTGCACCCTGGATATTGGCAGGTGTTTTGATTTAGAGGGCAAGTTCATGAGAACCCTGTCTTCACAGGCATACTTCAGAAAAGTATGAATAAGTTATTATTGACTTATTGAATAAGTCGCAAAGCCTTGTTTTCCCAGCCTTGAATGGCTGGAAAAAAACAATTAGAGAAGAAATTGTTTGGTTAGTAGTGGAGTATATGGAATTGTTGCACTCTATTTCTTCCTTTACTATTTTAAAAGTTTTCTTGGTACTGACCCAGTGACAGTGTCTCTTCTAGGAGGAGACACAATAACCTTGGATGCCATCTTATAAGAACCATGTATTTAAAAGGACTAAGTCACATTGAAAGAGTTCTGAAGGCTCTCCTAGGTGTAGGCTGTTTATACTGTCTTGGAGTGGGGATGGGGGAGAATTTCCTGGGCATGAGAGGGCCCTGGGCTGGTGCAGAGTCAGTGTGGCTGGGTGGCACATCTCTTCCATGTCTGCATCACTCCATAAGGAGGAGGTTGTCACTGGTGGCTTGCAACAAAATCTTAGGAACTTTATAATGTATGTTAGAGGATGTGGGGGGAGAAGGGCACTGATGGTCTTTACCAGTTTAAAGAAGCAATTGAAGCCTTCTGTGCTTCCCTATTGTCTATGAATGCAGTTGTAACTGGTATTTTCCTATTTTCCAAAGAACTTGCAAACTGTCTTAATGTCTTCCTTACTTTTAAATTTGTTTTTGCGTTTGTAAAATACTAACTTCCTAGACCTAAAAACGAGTATGAATTGGTAGGTTTGGTCATAACAAAGATGAGACCTTGGAGAAATTGTGTAATAGGGGTGGAATTCAGTCACTATAGTTCAATATTGCAAGCAATAAAGGGAGTAAATATATAATGGGAAATAGCTTGAGAGCACAACATTAGCAGGAACAAATGTAAAATAATGAGGATGCAAATCTAAAAGCTCAGAGAAAACAGAAAGGAGGCATAAATCAAGCAACTTAGTTGCTAGATATGACACAATTTTTTTTCTACTGCACTCTAAAGAACGATGAACATAGTAAGCAGCTGATGTGGGGCTGTATCTTTCTTTTGAGTGCTCTCTCTGGAGTCAGTGAGAAGTAAAATATATATTAAAGGCAGAATTTGAGAAAGAACTCTCAAACCTTTGCTTAGATTCATTAAAACATATCACTGCAACTAGAATAAGTGACTCAAATCAATGACCAGACTTCTCGAATAGCCTCAGGCTATCTACATTTTTCCCACATAAAATCTAATATATCCATACAAATATTAGGATTCTAACTAAACATGGTGGGGAAGGACCCACCACCAATGGAAACATGTGAAGGATATGTTTCAGCCACATGCTTGGTAGTAATAATGACATAACTGCAATTCTCTATTGCTTTTCAGAACTGAAGAATTAGCTAAACAAAGAGGTTGGATCAGCTCTCACTGATGTAGCCTGAGTTGTGAGTCCCATCTCATGGGCAAATTTGCCAGCTCCCCTTTGTGTGTTGGGGCATCCAACAGACTGATCCTAGAAGTGGATAGGGTGTGACCTAAACTGTTGTGTTACCTAATAAAAAGCCACTGCCTGTAAGGCTCCTTAAACCAGTAAGAAACCTTTCCCCACTGGAAAACATCAATACTTTTATCTTCCTTCTTTTCCTTGGAAGAAATTATTTTGTTTACCAGTATGTCATAGTACTTCAAGAAAATGAAAAAAAAAACCCAAAAAACAAACCCGGAACAATTTTACCATGTCAGACCAAAATTCTGTTTAGCCATCTTTAGTCTTCAACTATGGCAGTAGTAAACAGATGTAAAAGCAGGATAAGTGTAGAGTGATCCACTTCCATAGGCTGTGGAAATCTGCAGTCAGAGCAGTACCCTAGTGGAAGACTGCATGAATTGTGTTAGTGTCCATCAATGGACCTTTTGTCCATAAATTGTTTAAATTGTTTTGTTCCTTTTTGAACTTGCTTGTTTTCCTGATCATCCCAGTCTTCTGTGGCAAAATAATCAATGAAGTATGTAAAAATATTTATTCTTCTATGTTTTTAAGGGTAGCACTAAATAGCATGACTTAGGTAATTGTGCTGTTCTGAGAAACAGTTGATAATCACTTCCTACTCATCTTCTCCACACTGATAGAGATGCATGAAATGAGCATACTCCATCTTTATTGTCAGGTTTCCACTCTGAAGAGTTCTTTTCTATCCAGTCTCTATTTTTAGAAAATAATTTTGTCTCTAATTATCCTTTGTTGCCCCTTTCTGCTATGTGTGTTATGAGGTTACTAAAATTGTACTCATTATTCAAAATGTGGGCCCCCAAAGGATTTATATAAAAACACAATGATATTTCATGCTTTGTTCTGTATCAATTTCTTCTTTACATTCAGACTAGTGGGCATTGAAATGATATTTTTATCAAAGTAACTGTTATTTTTGATCAGTATCAGAGATACTACATACTTTTTGAGTAGGAAAAGATAATTTCAAGCACATAATTTTGTACTTGTGTTTTCCCTATGGACAATTCTTCATTTTTTGATGATTTATTTCATCTGCCTTTTAATTACTCATTCAGCATTGTTAGATGTTTCTGGAATTCATCTGGGTCTGTTATGGTCTTTAGCACCATGACTAATTTATCATCAACAAGAGAATTGTTTATTTTTATAATTTGCCTTCTATCCTTTAGCAAATTATCAGTCTGACAGGGAGTGTTCCTTTTTATCCAATGACAATTTATTTTCCTTAAAGGTCATTGAGAGACTTTTCTAAATTAATTTCTCTCAGAAGATCTAGGATTCTCCATGGCTGGACTATGCTAGCTTGTTTGCAACTTGAGAAACTTAGTAAATTGGAAATTTTACTTTTATTGAAAAAGGAGAAGAGTTGATTTGCTTTCCATTCTGTCATATTTTTGAAAGTATCCAGAAAATGTATTATTTATTTTGCTTTCAACCTCTCTAACCAAGTTAAAAGCTTTTGTCAAGGTTTGTAATTGCTTGGATCAACCTTGCCAACATTCATTTATCTCATATGGAAGTCAATTTTGGGGGTAGGGTTTTGTAGAGTAGCAGGTAGTAAAGAGGCAGTTTGATTAAGAAATTCTTTTAAACTCTTGGCTGAATATTATCAGTATGTTGTTTAGGTGGCGATTTGGCTTTATGAATTTAATTGATTTCAATAATTAAGCCTCCTACAGACACTGCAGATTTTAATGGATTCTTAGATGTGACCCAGTGACTGTTAGGAATGCCCTGGTGTGAGAAGACCTTCACAGCTCTTCCTGCACTGTGAACATCAGTACGGAGAGATCATTGATCTTTATCCTATAGTTTCAGCTTCACTGAATATTTTGCCTGCCCTTCAAGCACTATCCAGAATGGATCCTGGCTTTATGTCTTTAGCAAGAGTTTTCTTTAAAATCTCTGCCTGGCCTTGATAGCTTCACATTTATCTCTAGGGTGTTTTGTTTTGTTTTCCAATTTGTTGTGTTTTCTATTTTTTGAATGATTTCAACTCACTACTCAGTGAAGAATCACCCCTTTAAGCTGACAGGGTAGGTTTAGATTAGATATTAGGAAGAAATTTACTGTGAGGGTGGCCAGGCCCTCAACAGGTTGCTGAGAATCCTGGATGCCCCATCCGTGGTGGCATTCAAGCAAGGCCAGGTCTGTCAGTCTGGTCCAGTGGAAGGTGTCCCTGTCCATGGCAGATGAGTTAGAACTGGATGATCTTTAAAGTGTCTTCCTACCCAAAGCCTTCTGTGATTATAGCCCACCGTGCTGCCCAATGTGGACTAAGAGTTTGCATCAGCTGAGTGTGGAAGTTCCAGTTGAAAAGGGGCATTTGGCAGAGCACTTGTACTTCCACAACTTATTATATTGCCTTTCAGGGAAGAAATATTCTGCCTCTTTCAGCAAGAGCCTTTTTTCATGCAGCCTGTGATGAAGATTCACAATTCAGTCAGTTGCCAAAATACAATTAGGGTAAATAAAATAAATCACATATCACTTCAATAAACTGTTCATTCCTAACAGGTTCAGTGTGGTTAAATTGCTCACAAGAGAACCCCCTGAAGACAAAAATTAGGCAAAGTGGCTAGGCCAGTACTGAATGACTGAGAACTGGGAACTTTTAATTAAGTTGATATAAAACATTTATATGTTAAGTATTCTTTACCTAATATTGGCTGCATAAATAATTCAGCTGAGAAAGAAGATGAAGATTCTTAGGCTAGTAGATTTGACAAGCCTGATTGTACTCATGAAAGTGTAGACAGAGCTTAAAAATGTTATGCTCAGAACAGGGATCCTAATGTCACCATTATCACAAGTTACTGAAATGGAAGAAGAGCAGCCTTAACTTTTACTTGCTAATAAAATTTGGCTAGTAATAGCAGCAGCAACAAAACCAGCAGGTGCTCTGTGCCCATTAGTCAAATTTATTATATAACAACAGTATTTGATTACCAGACTGATGACTTGTGAAGTGCTTCTGTGTGCACAATCCAGAGACTGACTGCAAATACCTGATTGCCAGACAAATCATGTTGGGTTCTTTGGGTTTTGTTCCTAATTGGATGAAGCACTTGTACAAATAGCAGTGAAAGTCCATTTGAGAGTCTCCCTGGTGGAACCAGGAAATACATTTGGTTGCCTTTTTCCTGTCTTATCACAGGGGCCAGACATAAACTATCTGAAATCACAGAAAGCTCATGTTTATCAACAGTTCTTAAAAAAGATTTTTTTTTCATTTGTAATATTTAATAATATTTTCTACTGTTAATTGTGCTACTGGAGTTCATGAGAAAGGTTAATCCACATCAGAAGTCTGGGGACAAAGAGATAGATAAGAGATTGCCTTCTGCAAAACAGTCCCAAGCATGATGCTAAAAATGTATCTGTGTAGTTTGTGTCCTAAAACAATTGTTACAAGCACCTCTGCCTTTTTCTATCTGGCATATACAGGTTTTGGCTTTATACACATATGGTTAATTTCCATTTGACTTTAGTGAATGTGTGGATGGGCTTCACCTGCTAAGTACAGGTTCAAGAGGGAGGAGCCAGACATTGGTACTGCTGCACAGAGTTAAAGGTGGGCAAGAGGGAAGTGGGAAATGGATCCTGCAAGTCCCAGCTCCTATTCTTTTTGCTGCTGTGGCAGAAATGAAGCTGAGCACTGTATACTAATTTCAGACAGTTGTTCTAAAAAAGCAGAACATTTTGATTTACTTGTGTTGGGCTTAATATAGGCATCAAAGGAGCTATTTGGGTTTCCTCAATATGAGGAGAGGAAAATGCAATTTTTACCATTTTCACTGCTGTTTGACTGCAGTCTGGCTCCCTTTATTGTACTGGAATAGCTGTGGTTATTAGTATTTTATTCGTTCCCTCTTCCAGTCAGAACTCTACAGCCCATCTGGAACAGGCAGGAACAAAGAGCAGACAGACAGACTTTTAGCCCCAGGTTTATCAGAGAGGACTCAGACAGTTAAGCAGAAGCTGTTAAAGTAACACCAGTGTGCTGAACCTGTATTTGTGTCCCAGCCTCACCTCTCTATGCACTTTCTGTTTTGCAACCACTTGTGTCCTCTCTTTCCTGGGGTTAGCACATGAGCTGCCTTGGGGCTCACATCCTCTCACAACATGTGTGAGGACATCTGTGTGCAGCAGGAGAGGACAGGAGGCCTGACCTCCTGCCTGTGAATAACTAACTGGATCTTCCTCTCAATTACTTTGAAATATTAGAGAAAAATTTGTCATTCAGCTTTTCAGAGCACTTACCCTGAGATGAAGGCAGGACAGAAATCATGTAAACTTTCTCTATTAGTGAAATACACAGTTTACTCTGTTTATTGCTATCATAGACAAACAGACTGGAAATTGTTTCACTGCAAAGTGAAATAAGTGATAAAACATTAGAAACACTCTTTACAGCCTAATGTGTTAGGAACGGAAATGTTGAAAAGCAAAAACCACTGAAAAGAGATTTAATTATTTGTATTTAAATCTTTAAGACCTCAAAGAGAGTAACACATGATGGAGAGGCTTGCTAACATGTCTTAAAGCATCAGAGTTTTTCAGAGTTCTTGAGTATGTGTATGAAGTTACATTGCAAGTGAAGGAGGAAAGAATAGATAAGATCAATTTAGTTAGCTATTCATTTATCTAAATATTAATATAATATACCTATTAATAATTTGATTTCCCTCTATCCTATTTCCACAGCACATACTTTGCCTTCCAGACTGGACTGGAAGGGATAGTGTGGTACTGCTGAGACTGCACTCTGGTGACGACTGGCTTCTGTGCAGCACAGTGTGCTTGCAGACAGTTCAGCTCTTAAACAAAAATTAAATATGGTGGTTAAGAAAGTGTGCTTTGAATGTGAAATGCACTGAAATAGCATTAGAAGTTTTATTATACTGGAAAGGGAGCTCCCTTTGTGCCCTGCCTGCTGTTGGACTATAGTACCCTGGGTGCTGCAGGGTTTTGTTTGTGTGGGCAGAGTTAATTTGACATGCAGAGAACATTGCATTTCTTGTTGAGAATCCTACTGAGCCCACTCTGCTCTTATGCAGCAAGTGTGCCTGTGTGTTGCTTTGATACACAGGACTGTCTACAGATATTTTTTTAATTTCTTTTTCTGTTTTCGTTTGTTTGTTTGTTTTTGTTCACATGTTTTTCATTTTGATGATTATATTTTCAAGAGTGGAGTTATTCTTGGAGCCTTGTTTCTTATTTCTCCTGTAACTGGCTGTGAGAAGAATACTTTGGCTGTAAATGGAGAGAATGTGATATGAAATTCATCAAGAGGCAATAAACTTAAACTTGATAATATAATTAAATGTGCTTCTGCAATAGATATTATTTTCTGGCTGTAAGTGGAGTTCAGCTCTGAACCTTTATGCAGTGACCTCATTAATGGTGCTGGTAGAGACTGCAGTAGGACTAGCAACAAGTCCTCAAACAGGGCAAATTAAAACAAATTCCACATCCAAGTAATTGAAGCCTTTGAATGCTGAGAGCTCTAGAAAATTGCTTCTCAGTTTTATCCTTTCAAAAGCTTGAAATGATACAGTTTATTTTTCTCCTCTGGTGATTTTGTAGTTTTCCATTTGGAAAATTTTGAATCTTTTCTTGCAGGGGTTTTTAATGGAAGTTGAAGTTGCAGGACATTTTTTGGTTTTGAACCAGCTGGGCTTATGCTTTATCTGTGGCTGATCATGAATCACTGGGAAATAAGATATAGAGCGTTTTGTGCATGGGTTATTGCTTAACTGCTGTTTTCTTTGCCATTTTGATAAGGGAGTTAATGGAAATTATTCTGCACATTTACGTTACTTAAGATGTTTGTGATAAATAACTGTTTAAGTGTTGGTTTATGAATAAATATTAGCAGGTAACATGCCAAGTTTACATAAAGTAATTGTCATTATTTTAAAAGGTTCCCAAACCAAAATATATCTTATAACAGTGCAGATGGGCTACAAAGTAAAAATTGGACAACAATTAATATGTTTCTAAATGCCTATATTAAGAGACATGACTAAACTCTTATTTTTATAGGGTAGTAACTCCACACAACTCCATGAGGCAAGAGGCTATCTGACATGTATAGGAAGTGAAGGCAGAGCTAAACCAGAGATTTTCTTTTAGGAGATGTATGAAGTTGGAAAGTATGAGGGGGGGAAAAAAGGTGAAAATGGTTTGTAAATTATAGGTTGCCTTTTCCGTCATCTGACTTTTTTCTTTGGTAATTCTTCGGCAGAGAGATTTCTCCAATACTAAAGACAAGTCCACCATGAGAGGAAAGGCTTTGAAAGGGAGCCTCTGCCAACTTTTGGTATCTTTCTTCCCAGTACCTCACTCAATTTGTTCAGCTAGTGACTGAACAGTCACTTTAGGCAATTGATCAAAATGTTCAGCAACACTGACCAAAATGAGAGATATGGCTAGGCTACTATTAATTTATAATGTTAATTTAGGAATTTAATTTTAGTTTATACCTCCAGTATCTCTGTAATACATATTGTCTATAAAATCCCATGTTAACAAATCTTTGAAACTTAGAGGACCCTGTTCCTTCTGGTAGGTATTGCCCCAGCCCCTTGTGGGCCAGGTGCCTGGCAAACTCAAGGATGCTGGTGAAGAAAGTCTGACTTTGTTCTCTGCCAGCTTGGTCTTAGTCGCTTTCAAGTATTTGAGTCCTGTTGTTCAACAGTCATACACAGGCTCTGTGATGTGGCCGAGGGGAAAGAAAGTCAGTATCACAAACTACTCTAAAATAATTTAGCAAAAGAGGAAATGAAGCAATTACAGCTCTGGGATGAGTATAATGACACTTAAAAGCTTCTGTCCTTGCATTAAAAATGATAAAATAGCAAAATGCATATTTTCAGCACCTTGATTTAGAGGATTTGGAATATGCTTATCCGTTTGTTGCTTAGTGCTTATAAAGCAGTGGGGACCTGTGTTTTAGCTGAAGAAAACATTTAGATCTCCTTTTCACTTCCAACTGGTGAATAGTTTAGCTGAGGTGTGGCTTCAAACCTGAACTTGCAGAAATACCATGCTGACATCTTTAGTCATCCTCTATTTCTTCCGAGTTCATTGGTACTTATGCCAGGAGATGGGATTAAATCAATTATAGACAGTCTGGTCAAGCCCCTTGGGACAAGCCAAGCTGAAGAGCCACTGGCTTTTCTGCAAGTTGTTCTGCAAATCTGCAGAAACAATGCTGCAAGCAGGCCTGAACATTAAAGGTGTTTTGGGGTAAAGTACAGCACAGAGGAGCAAGAGCCTGGGGGCTTCTGCATGTGAGATCATGAGTGCTTTACCTTGACTAACTTGAGTCAGGTTTGAGGCCACTTGGAAATGGCCAGCTGTTAAAGGGTTTCTGCAGGTCATGTGTGGCTCTGTGGATTTTTCACACTTCCCCCCAAGCAAACACAAGTTCATAGAAACAAATCTCTCTGTCTTGATGGGTGTGTTTCGGCAAAGCTTCTATTAAAAGGATCTTTTAAATTCTAGCGCAAAACTCCTACCCATTCATCCCTCTTCCTCTTACCTGAATAGTCTCTATGTTTCTCTATATTTATAGTTTTTACCTGGTACTTGGAAATCAAGAGCATTTTCTCTACTGTATCTGAGTGCTAAAGTCTGAGTGCTGTAGAGGAGCCTTTTGTTTTGTGGCAAATGAAAAACAAATGCCAAAAGTTTGCTAAGTAGAGGTCTGGTTTTGCAGGAAATTTTAGTAAGGACAACTTCAGGAGAAACTTTCCTACTGATTTGAGACTCTCACTCATCCTTTCATCTTATTACATTGTCAGAATCTGTAGGTGGAAGGGCTGATACTCTGCAAGATGAGGCAGACCTGAGCTGTTAGGAGAAATTTGCTGTAATTGGGTGTATCAGTAGCAAGGTCATGCTGGATAGTATTTCTACTGTAACTATGTTTTCTTCTGACTTTCTCTCTCCCTCAAATGAAGCCTAAGCACCTTTGACTTCTTGCTGTATACACGCATTTGTGCATAGAGCTTATTTGTGGAAAAACATGCCTACAGTTGTAAAGCATCAGCATTACCCATTCTCTTCCCTTACAATGCTGTGAAGCAGAGCTACCCTCCTGCAGTGTTCTGTCAGTTACAATGCCTCACTACAGACCACAAAATGGAATGGCAAATTCACATCTACATTTGTAAAAGAGCATCCCTGCATCACTTTTAATTCCAGTGCTGCTCTCCTGGTGCCTTGAATTGGGAGGGATGGTTGAAATCTCTGTACTGCACAGCTTTGATGTAAGAGTCTGTGCCAGCAGACTGACAAGGAAAAAGCTAGGGCATCTGAGATTTCATGGCTAACTCTGAATTCAAAGCCTATTAATGATTTGTTACAGATAATTGCAATCCCCAGCTTTTAGTTGTATTTATATAGTGTCACACTCTCATTTTATTCTTCCTCTGTAATGTATTTTTATCTATGGAAAATTCTATTAACTAACAGATAAAAAAACCTCATGTGTTCTTTGGAATGCTTTTAATATGGTGTCAACAGGTTTGTATGTTTACTTATGTCATATTTCTTACACTGGCTGTATGGTTTGAGCTTAGAAAATGTTTTGAGATATTATTAGTCTTGTAGCAATGTACAGGGTGGTTATGGAAGGGTGTTTAACTTCCCATGGAGCTCTGTGTTATTTGAAAAGTTATGGAGAGAAGATGGACATATTACAGGCAGTACTGACATTTTCCCATGATGTTAAATTAGATTTTAATATGCATACCACTAATCTGTGTTCAAGGCCACATCCTGTGAATTGTGAAAGATCTGGAAAATGAAGTTAAATACTGCATCTTCACCTGTGACTTCTGAAGACCACCTCAGTTAATCACTTCTAAAACTATTTTCCTTACTCTTACAAGTTGTAGTGGAAGATGAATGGGTATCTACTTTGCATTTCAGTATTCTCACTCTTACATTAGTACTGTGCTAAATGCTCTCTTTTCACAGGTTCAGTTTCACAATTTTTTTTCTTTTTGGTTTCTTTCCTGATCCATGTCACAGAATATTATTCTTGCCAATGAAAATACCATTGAAAAATCATGAAATACACAGCTGGTTACAGTGGGAAAGTAAAAAAATAAGCCAAATTTTAACAAAAAGTATCCCTTAGTAGTGCTCATTCAAAAGATGCTAGTTTAGTGGTATATTTGGATATTCTGTGTGAAAGTACATAAATAAGGAATTAATGTATAGGTTGTGTTTATAAAGCTGTTAAGTTTAATGACATAAACTTAAAATGGAGATGTTACAGGAGATGGAACTTTATAGGAAAATACTACTATAAAAATACTTGTATCAGTCCCACCAGCTGTTAATATGCTTTCGGATCAATTTATGAAGTAACTTGTCCCCTTCAGTTAAGAATAAATATATCATTAACCAGACTAAGAATCTTACTGAAAAAAAACCAAAACCAAACCAAAACAACCCACAATAAAATAAACCAAGCCCAAAAAATCCCCTCCACCAACTGAACTAAGAAAATTAACAAAATTTAACTTGATTAAGTTGAAACAAATTCTATAGCCATTTTAAATAGCTGTAGTATTTCAGTTTACTTTGACAAGTTTATACCAACCTGTCTGCCTGGGGTTTGATATATTTGACTTTTCTGCTTGAAGCCTACTGCCTTTTGTGGGAGCAATATAAATTATGTGAAAGGCATATCAAGCACCACAGGCCCATACAGATAAGAATCCCAGTAGTTTTCTTGCAACCCGGAGACTGCTTTTTTATAAATAAAAATATTTCGAGTTGTTTCTTCTGTTTACTAGTACATCTCTCCTCATTCACTCCCTAACACTGTTCTTTCCCCATGCTGTGCTTACTGTCAGCACTCAATAGTAAAGCATTGTATATTTGGAGAGTTCTTCCATGAGAAAGTCCATTGGATTGATCAGGCCATTTTTAATGTAATGGAACATTGAATATTTATGCCTTGAAAAACACTAAACCTAGCTAATGTAATGTTGTGGCTGTTGCAAAAGTTGCTCCTTTTCATCTTATGTTCTCTTTCTTATAAAACCATCTTGGTTCTCAATGTGTCCTGGGAAACCTGATCCATATAAAATGAAAATGCATTGTTGGAACAAGTTTTTCCACTTAGGCAGAAATGGCACAAGCAATGAAATGCAGTAGGAAGTCAGGGAAAGGACATGTCTTGTGCTTGTGTCAGGGGAAAACACAAGACTTGTTCTGTATGGTGGTAGTAACACTTGTGTGTGTCTGTTTGCATGCTCTGTGTGTACATCAAAAAAAAAAATTACTTGATGTCTTGTTAGTAAACAGAATAATTTTCAAAATAGCATTCTGCTCCTGAATATTTCTGTCTTTCTCTATTTAGGTATTCTCCTTCAAAATTCAAATTCAGAGTTCTAAAAAAAGAAAGCTGGAATTAGCTAGGGTTCCCTGGTAGTGTTCTTGCCCACCTGCCTTGTATCAGTTGCTCCACTCTAGTTTATCACTGCTTGTGACCTATCACTACTTCTACTCTTCCATACATATTGTGCCTTGAAACACAGGATCTATTTATTGTATCACTGGTTTCAGGCTATATGTGCATGGCAGGTCACTAAATGTTACTAAAACCTCTTGGACATGAAAGGCAGAAGAACCCAGATCCAGAGCAGAGTCCAGGAACAGAAGCAAATAACAGTGTCAGACTCGTAGTGCCAGGTCTCTGAGCACAAGAACCGAGAGCTGTTTCTATTAAATTGGTTTGGCAAGTCTGAAAGAATATGTTTGTCCTGATACTGGCTCTGCTGCTCTTTTGTATGATCTTCAAAAATTCCTGGATGCCTCTGCTTCTGAATTTTATAAATGACCTTAATGATGCATTAGTATCAGGCAGGACTTCTGTAAAAATTTCTGTTGGTAAAGCACTCTGAAGATGTGAAGAGCAATATACTATAATTATAATTATATGGTATGTTATCCCGTTTATTTGGTTGGTCTCTCAGTCTTTGCTTTTTTTAAAACTAAATTCTTCATTAATGAAGCACCTGTCATTCTGACAATTTTCAAAGCAATATTTAGAGCATTCTTAAGTAATTTGAGCTGAAGTACATTTGAAATTCAAGAGAATTCAAATTGTTTCTCAGCTTTCTTGGCTTCTTCATGAACCGATATACCCTGGTATGTAATAGGTTGGACTTATAAAAGTAGAAGAAGATAGCTGCACTCCCCAAAGGACAGCCAGACTTGTGCAGTGTTATGTGTACCTTCTACAGAGAATTGACTACATAAAGTAAATCATGATAAAATAAAAAAAAACGGGGGAAATATTTTGCCATTATGTAGATTATAAGTGGCTAAGAAATTATGAACAAGTTTAATAGTGATCCTGCTGGAAAAATGAGGAATTAAGAGATTTGGGGGGCATTATGCTTCATTCTTTTTATACTTTGTCCATTGTTATATCCTTCCAATACTATAATCAAGTTCATGCCATGCTTTATGAGAGTAAAAATAATGTCTTCAATCTGAGGCTTGTCTGGAATTTTAAAGTAAAATTGAATAGCTGCCCAATGAGGAGTGTCTTTCACTTCTTTGGTGGCAAATCCAAATACAGTGGGATTGAAAGCAAATCTGTGAGAAGTTCTCGATGCTGGTGCTTTCCATCAGTCTCTTTCCATGCTGATGTCCAGTCCTAGAGCTGAAGGAGATGAACCCTATCAGGAATTATTCCCAGCCTGTTTGACTAGGTACAGCACATTACCTGAAGCAGGAAAATCCCTGTTGTCACAGACTGCCTCTCCTTTCAGGCTGTCCTAAAGGAAGGTGTATTGATTTTTCCCCCCGCTTCCTTATCTAAAAGTATAGATAAGGTATCAGTATAGATAGTAAAACTGCCAGAATTCTCGTCATACAATGAGCTAGAGTTCATTAAAAAACTCACATCACAAAGTTTTAAGAGGGCTGCCTGAGGAGCTGTGCAGGCTATTGATCTGTTTAGCTCATTTCAGAACACTGGAAGAATTGCCTGAAAGTGAAGGAAACTAAAGCTGTTTGTGTGATTGCTGAAGGTACAGATGAACTATCAGTCCTTGTATAGTTTTTGAGTAGTTGTTTTAGGATTCAATAACAAAGTATTAAAAGAAGGCTACAGTAAAATAAGAAATAAGTGTATTGCTAAACAACCAGAAGTATCATTAGTTTGAAAGGATCTGTCTCTTCTGTGTGGGGTACAAGTTTAACTGATGTAGGCAATACTGTTGATACAATTATTTTTACAGAAAATGTGCACTGCTGATGGTCAGAATTTTGCCTATGAAATAAGAATGATAGAAATCTCACCATTACATAGAGAAGAGATCAAAACTTTGATAATTGTCAAGTAGCAATCACTCTCAGTGAGCTGCTTTTTTGGTCTGTGCAAGCTGTGACATTTGACATTGTTATATTCAAAGTAGTTATTAGAGCTGCTAAAATAACTATTAAAACTTGCATGTGACACATAAATGAGCATTCAGACATGTTGGAGGTGTATTTATTTTTCTTTTGTTTTCCTCTTTAACAGAGAAAATATAATGTGTCACTGCCACAATGTCTGGGTTTAGGTTGATTTCCATTGCTAGCAATTTGGAAGCAGGTATCCTTCTCCCTTTCCTTATTTTCTTTTTTGTTTTTCTGAAGGTGAATGCTAAATTCCGTTTGAACATTAGTCTTAATGTCTTCAAACTCTGTTTTTATGTTCAGGCTCTCATCTGTGCTATTTGGGAGAGCACATTATTAACAGTGGTACCCTATACCTTTTATACCAATGTGAGAGCCTCCTCGACCTCAAAAGCAGCAGCAATTCATTTCTTCCAAACAAACTAAGGTTCAGAAATATACCTAAAGGTGAAATCCCATAAATAACAAACTACTGGCTTCTGTCCTTTTGTCAACAAAACATAAAAAAATGCCCTTTCTTTTGACTTTATAAAGTCACGTTATTACAATTCTGTTTGTGCTCTCTTGTTTCCATGGAAACAGTCAGTCTAATTTTAAGGAATACTCTTCACTCCTACCATTCAGTTAAGCGTGACATAAATTTATGTGGTACTGCTGGTGTCTCTTGCACTGTCATCAAAAAAAATCAAAATGTAGTTGGAGGCAGTGTACATATCAGACAAGGAGAATGCAAGTGAAAATTTCCCAGAAGAAGAAAAAAACCAAACCCCAAAACCAAACAAATGAAAATAAAAACTGAAACCCGCCCCCCCGTCAAAACCCCAACAATCCCAAAAATCTATTGTGTGAGCTTTTGTGAGGTACCTCTGTGTTAGATTAAATGTATTGTCACTGGATTTGTCTGAAAGAATATTAAAGGAAGAAAGATTCTAGCAAGAAGTGGATTATATTTAACTCAGATATGTAGCAGGCCTCTTCCTTCTGGATACTTAAATTTTAAAATCATTAAAATATACACTGTCTCATGTAAAAATGAAGCAGAAAAGCACATTAAAAGAGAGGCAGAGAGACAGTGCTGCTCAATTTCTACACCTGGATAACTTCATCTCTGTTTATAATAAAGATGAAGCTACCTAAAAATATAACTGATGAAATGTCATCTATTAAAGGCCAGGGTGCCTGCCTTAATAGTGCCAGTATGTTGCATACAACAGTGTAAGGAGTAAAAAATGAGGTGAAATCTCGTATCTCAGCTGTCAGTAGAGTTATCTGCAATGGAACAAAACACCTAACCCATGGTTACACCCAGGAGCAAGACCTTTGCTTCTGCTCACACTGAAATGGGGACTTTGAGAGCATCAGGAGCTCTCAGGAAAATTGTGCTTCCAAAGATTAGGGAAACATGAGAGAGATTTAAGAGTTCCAGCTTTAAGAACGGCTGTGTCTCATGATTTAAGCCAAATAACAGTTCTATAAATATATCTGTACTTTAGCACAACCAGTGATAACCAGGACATTGCACTAGGAAGTGCACAGAAGGTGTATAAAGTTCTTAGCATTGAGATGTATTGAGAGCAAAATAATCTGTGTGGATGAATGTAAAAGGAACAGATGTCATCTGCACAAAATTTTATTCAAGGAGATTTAGTGCCATAAAGAGCCTATTGACTTGTAGGGGGCCTAAAGAAATTAGTGTGTGCATAGTGCTTGTCGGTTTTGGTTCATGGCTGAGCCCAAACAGCTCTCAGAGCCCTGAGTGTACTTACTTGGAGTGACTTATCTCAGGCAGTAATCAGAAGTTCATCTCTAGCACTGCATGCCTTTGTGCAATCATATGAACAGAGCTCTGTCAATTACTTCTCTTAACAACAATACACTACTGTAGAAATAAAATCACAGAGAAGGGATTGTTAATGGTCCTTAACCTAATAACATTATTATGGAGCTAACAATGTTTATCTTTTATCTTGTTCTCTTATTTTCAATTTTTTTATGACCTAAGAGGAGTTTTAATGAATTGAATGTGTGTGTTTCTGTTTTCTTTTGGCTTTGGTCTTGAAATGTCTACGTCTATAATACGAAAGAGAAACCTATAATATAGAAGGTAGCACCACAGAACATGTGGATAGAAAAGGGTCTTCACAGAAAAAAGTAATGCTGCTTTATTTACATTTGCCAATAAAGAATCTGGGATAACTTTCACAATACGCTTCAGAGAGTTAGCATAGATCCCAAAACACATGTAGAAAATTACTCTTTTCTCGAATTGATGTGAACAAAGTAGCTTATTTAGATTTACATTCGGTAAACTGAGTAGCTTTAAAATATTTTAGCTAGTGATTAATTTGCTGTTAATATTAAAGATATTAAGCTTCCCATTTGTAAAAGTAACTTAAGCACTCAAGGAAGAGTAGCTCCCATTTAATGAGAGTCTGGCATGCTTTAAATATTTCACCGTGCTTTTATGGAATTTATTTTGTCAAAATATTTTGAGAGCAATGTGACTCAAAGTAATTAGGCATCCCATACCCAGCTTAGAGGTTCCTCTAGTTAATAGACAGGAAGTAGCATGTGTGCCATGACCATTGTACTGTCTTCACTTCTATATTAAGGTCATCTCTTTGACATTTCTTCCAGAACTCCTACATAGAATTGGTTTTAAATTTGATTTTTAGCAGTTGTTCTGTTTCTAGTTGTGTACGTCTGGTGGCAATGAATCTCTTCCTCCTTTCTGCTTGTGCTCCAGCAAGCACAATTTTTCTGTTCATGTCAGGAGACCTGTTGCGGTGCTTTAATTTGTGATTTGTGAAATACATCTTGTTAGAAACAGAAAAAGCTACCCCCAGACGAGTACAGTTGGTGACAGTGCAAGCAAGACAAAGGAATTGGCAGCAGAACAACACACTGCTGGGAAAGCATCTGTGCTGTGCTTTCAAAAGTAGTGTGGGGAGGGAAGCAAAGAACAGTGTGAGAGGTAGGAGCTGGCTAGGAGCTGTAGCTCCTGGCTTATGCCTCATACAAGGTCAAAATAAAAAAATTAAAACACTATTAATAGTTTAAATTCATTTACCCAGTTTTATTATTTTTCCTATTTTGACAGGCTTAGGAGGAACTGATTCTGAGGGCTGCCAGAGATGTAGTCAGGCTCAGGTGCTCATTGAAGTCTTTAGACCACCTGCTAAAATGCCTTGCTTGTGTCCTGACCCACCCTGTGTTGCCTTCTGTTGCTCTTCTGACCAGCCATACCCCTCTCTGAATGGTGTATATATAACTCTCAGCAAGACATAGCTGGATGTTTGATCTATTCTGGTGCCTCCATTCCTTTCGATGCTTCCTGACAACATTAATGGAAGCTGCTTCCTCTAAATTGATGTATTAGCTGAAAGAGGCAGGGCTGTTTGCTTTTTGTGTAAAACTTCTACGTGAATGATGGAAGAGGGCTTACGTGGCTTTGAAAGGTCTTGGCTTCCCAAAGGGAGAGAGCCTTGGTCTCTGTGATGGCACAGCACACTCAAAGAAATGCTTCTTTAGTATCCCAAATACTTCTGAAGAGTCCAACATGGAATGGCCCTATTTGTGCTGTCAGCTTTACAAGTGAAAGGCAGGATGGAAACGGTTGTGGTCACCAGAAAATAGCCCTGTGGCTTTTGGCTTACATACAGAGGCTTCCTCTGGAAAGACTTTCACAGCCTCCACCCACCTCCCTCAGCTGGTACTTTGGCTTCTGCAAAAGATGCCAAAAACCCCCCAGCCCAACCACTCTCCCAGTCTCAACAAATTTAGTTGAAACCAAGCTGTAAATATTATTTTTCAGAGAAGAAAAATTGGTGAATCTTGGTGATAATTTAAGTTTGAAGGCTTTTCTTGGCTTGATTAAAAATGAAATTGGTGTATGATCTGAATCTAGAAGATTTCCCTCTTATAAAAATGAGAAAATGGCCTTTTAATTTGATTTAAAACCCCCAAATTTCTTCTGCTTTCTAAGCTGACAAGGGAAAAAGCCAGATTTGCTGCATGTTCTTATAGCTAACAATAACAAATTGAGAGCAAAATTAAAAGCCCAAAAACACATCATTAAGACAATTTTTTGTATTTGTTTAACAAGTGCATGGTTAAATTCAAATTTACCTGTTGTTTATGTATAAAATGCCATTTTACTATATTTTTTCTCAGTAAGTTGTGCTGCACCTTTTGAGATATTTTTAATGTTTCCAGAGGAATAATTCAATCAGTTTTACAGAAAGAAATGTTGTGCATCAAGCTCAAAAAGCATGAAATGGAATAGTAGTAGACGAGACAAGAATGCCTGGCACTAAGTGCTGTTATCATTCTCTTAAGGGCACAGGTCATGGTCACTCTTGCCTGGCTTACAGACCTAAAAGTATTTGTGTTAAGCTGGAGAAGATTTTAGCAAATTCTGTTAAGGATCAGAGAAGCTATTTGCAGAACAAGGATCTTACTGTATTTGCAATATCATCCTGGTAAATTTTTTGCTGCCATCAAAGAAAAAGCCAGTACTTCCTGTGGAACGCTCACTGTCACTCATGACATTGAGGGAGCTCATGGGCTGATGCTGAGGTGGTGCAAACCCTCAGCTCCTCCACAAGGCTCCCAGCCTTGGCGCCGAAGAGGATGTAAATATTTCCAACTGTGACATTTTATGCTGAGGGACTGCAGCTCAGCAGGCATCAGTCTGTTTCTGCTGGAGGGGTTAAGAAGAGAGTATTTGTGATAGATATTTTAAAGTAATTTTATTATACCTATACTTGGGCTGGTATTTGGAAACATAAATTATTGCTGTGTGTGCCGACCTTGCCCTGTACATACTAAGATAAATAATACAATGCAAGTTGTCATCATGATTTGAAAGGCTCTTCTGTAAATACCAAGGGCTGCTGGGTGCTTTCTTCCAAGCTATCAAACATCTACAAAACCAAAAGGATTATAAAATGTGCATTTCTTGTCTTTGCAAGTAAGCAAACACATACAGTAGTTTCACGATTATAAACCGCACCTGAATATAAGCCGCACTTCCGGGTAGCTGGGAAGACCACGGGATTTGTCCATATATAAGCCACACCCGAATATAAGCCGCGCTTTTTTTTTTTTTTTTTTTTTTTTTTTAACTCCGCACGGCA